>JANFOE010000281.1:0-443357 GCA_025667525.1 Glebionis coronaria | reverse complement strand
AATTAAGTATTCAGTTTATGGTGAATGGAGAGTGACGTGGAGGAAGGGAGGTTTCTGATTGGTGGAAGGGTGTGAGTGGGTGAGGTGTCAATAGCTGGTTGGGTGTGAGGAGTTTGGCTGTCTGGCAGGTTTGCCCCCCTATGTTTCAAACTTTGTTTAAGTTGTATTAAATGGCTATCAACGCCAAATTAACACACAACAACTTTTGAACTTTGGCAGTTTTGGTACAACAAGTTTTGAAACTTGTTTTAAGGACTTAAAATGCAATTTCTTCATATTCCAAGGACTGATTTTGACATGTCTTCATACTTCAAGGCCTTGACTTGTTTGTTGACTTCTTGGAGGACCATTATTGACAATTTAGATTTGTTGAGGGACTAAATTTGCCAATTCTTCAAAGTTAAGGGTCCTTTTGTAATTTTGACAAACTTTAGGGACCAAACTTGTAATTATGAAGATACAAGGGTATAAAGTGTCAATTCTTCAAACTTGGAGGACCAATCTTCAATATTCTTCAAATCTTCAAGGGTTGACTTTGGAAAATTCTTCATTAGGGCTTGGTTCATCGTGCGGCTTCGTTTCCCGTGTTCGTTTTTGCTTGATTCTTGTGATCTTTTGCCATTTTCTCAATATCCGTACCTAAAATACACAAGTAACAAACACAAGCACATATTTGGGTATTTTGATGATATTTAATGCATTTTAAGCCCTATTTGGAAGATGAGACTATGTATAAAAGCAGTCTCATCACTCCCCCATACTAAACCATTGCCGTGCCCTCACGCAATGCTAGAATTAAGTATCAAAGCATCTCCAAAATTCATTTTTATTCACTTTATTGAATGATAAACTAGCTACACTACTATTATTGCTACTACTTGCGTTTTAGACATAATGTATGATCTTCATCGCAAAATGGGACGTTTAGGTTCATAGAATAAGAACACGTGAAGGCTTCGTTAGAAATAATTTCATCGTCCTCGATTTTCACTCGATTACATGCTAAGCGTGCAACGAGATCATTGTCATTATAAGTTAGTAATGCTAACACTACTCATATGCCCTAATCACGTACTTATCCTCCCATTATTCCTAAGTTGTATCTCTTATATTTTATTTTGTCTTAAATGTTTCACGAGGATACATTGTTGACTTATGCGATAATAGAGATTTAGGTCTAAAAATAGAGTCCTAACGGTGTAACTAAGACCATCAAATCAATAACCCCTCCTAATAGACAACGATGTTAAAAAATTAAGTTGACAAGAAGAATCGATAAACACGGTTTTATAACGGTTTTGAACATGAGACTTATTACCAAGACTTTTATACGCCCCCTAACGGAAGGGCCTTATTATCTTTGGTTTACCTCCATCTTTTATTCAACTTCGCCATGAAGCTTTTATTATGACTTCGGTCTTGCCTTGCCTTTTATTATCCGCCTCATCGGTGGTTTTATTATCCAAAGACGAATATCCTCACGCTAAAGCGAATTTTGGATCTTTAAAGCTTCGAAGATTAAGGCTTGATTCACTTTCAATTTTTGCATAGATTTTAGGCCTTGTGGGGCTTCAAATTGTTTGCTAGATTTAGGTGAGCACTTGAAATCTTATTATTAGGTGAAGCTTTCGATTATTCGGGTGCCAATACTTCAAAACCGTGACGCTGGCGATACCTTAATGTCTTCCCAATTTAATTACACGGAAGCTACTAGAAAAGACTAGAAACCCAACAATCCTAACTAAACCGCTAAGTCAATATTTATTAAGCAAAAAATATTTACATACGAAGGGAGAATAAGCAAACAACGAGAACACATGAGTTTTTGAAAGAATACGAGTACTCTACGTTTAGCATAGTAACTTATAATTAACTCTATCATTTCTCGTCCTCATTTAAGAGACATAGCCTAATGTGTAGTTAAGGAATCAAAGCTAAGTGCTCAACACGCACTGTCGAGTCAAAAATTACTCTTATTCTCGCCATCGGAAAATCTACATTCGTGTCTTCAAACACTTATAAAACATGAGAAAAATTTTAAAATTTGGCCATTTTTAGCCTTATTTTGCAACAAAACGATAAACAAAAAGATAAACTTAGGAAAGCGGGAAGGTTTGGCAAGGCAAGTATCTATTCACCCCCCATACTAAAGTTAAACATTGTCCTCAATGTTTCGAGTCTAGGGGTGCAAACACCCCCATACTAGAGACGTAGTTGAATGCCTAATCTAGCATAGAAAGGGTGTAACCAATAAATTAATAGCCGTTTATGAAGTGTGCTAAAAACCTAAGGTTAGAACATCAAAAGGATATATCATGGATATTGAGAAATGTCTCCAAAGTAAACGATCGAGTGCTCCCATAAAACGAACACGAGAGGCTCCAATCGTGAAGATCATGATCTAAAAACCACATATCACAAACAACCACGGAACAAAGGTTGGAAGGGCACAAATCCCCACACGTAAGCTACATTAGACTAAGAAAGCGATAATATGTACATAGGATAAGCATGGGACTCCCCCATGAGGCGCCTCGTTTTTGATTACCAAGTCATGAGCTCGACTCTATCCCCTCAATACTAATTATCATTGGGGAAGGTGACTTGGTTGAGGTAGTTCAAGGATGGAACTTCCCCGCCAAAGTAGTGCTTCAACCTATGTCCATTCACCTTGAAGTTAGGACCATCATCTTGAGCTAGCTCGATGGTCCCATACGGAAATACTTGAGTCACGGTGAATGGACCGGACCAACGGGATTTCAATTTACCGGAAAAGATTTTCAATCTTGAATTAAAAAGTAAAACTTGATCCCCAATGTTAAAAACCCGGTTTTTAATTTTTGAATCATGCAACTTTTTAGTTTTCTCTTTATAAATCAATGAATTTTCATAAGCAATATCCCTTAATTCATCCAATTCATTTAATTGCATTTTCCGGTGTTTTCCCGCGGTCTCCATATCATCATTACAATGCTTTAGGGCCCAATAAGCCTTGTGTTCTAACTCGATAGGCAAATGACAATTCTTTCCATACACAAGCTTATAGGGAGTGCACCCAATGGGTGTCTTATGAGCGGTCCTAAAGGCCCATAAAGCATCGTCTAACTTATCCGACCATGATTGTCGGTTTTCTCCTACGGATCTCTCCAAGATCATCTTCAAAGCTTGGTTTGAAACCTCGACTTGCCCACTCGTTTGTGGGTGATAAGCCGTAGAAAGCCGATGTGTAACCCCATATTTCTTTAGAACCCTTTCAAATTGGTCATTACAAAAATGGGTTCCACGATCGCTTATGATAGCACGAGGGGTTCCAAACCGAGAAAACAATTGCTTCAAAAACTTGACTACCACACGAGCATCATTGGTGGGCAAGGCCTTTGCCTCCACCCACTTAGAAAGGTAGTCAACCGCAACGAGAATGTACTTATTACCACGAGATGATGGGAACGGCCCCATAAAGTCTATGCCCCAAACGTCAAAGATCTCACATACTTGAATGATATTTTGTGGCATTTCATCTTTTTGTGAGGCTTTTCCTTGTCGTTGGCATGCATCACACGACTTCACAAGATCTTGTGCATCTCGGTAAATAGTAGGCCAAAAGAAGCCGGCATCAAACACCTTTTTAGCCGTGAGATTAGCACCGTGGTGACCACCCGCGGGTCCCTCATGGCAAGCTCTAAGGATGTTAGAAGCTTCGGTGCCAAATACACAACGTCGGATGATTTGATCCGCACAAGTTCGAAACAAGTAAGGGGCGTTCCAAAAGTAGAACTTGACGTCACGAAAGAATTTTCGTTTTTCTTGAGTCGTCATACCCTTAATGATGAAGTTACCCGCATGGTAATTTGCAAAATCCGCAAACCATGGGGTGGAAGAATCAAGCTTAGAATTCACTACACCAAGTGTCTCGAGCGGAAATGTTTCGGTGATTTCCTTGGGCTCGTAAACACTTTGGTGAGGATCTTCCAAACGAGAGAGATGATCGGCCGCTAGATTCTCGGCTCCTTTTTTGTCAACGATTTTGTGATCAAATTCTTGAAGGAGGAGAATCCAACGAAGTAATCTCGGCTTGGCATCTTGCTTTGCCATGAGATACTTAATAGCCGAATGGTCCGTATACACTATGCATTTCGTCAAGACGAGATAAGGTCGGAATTTCTCAAATGCATACACCATGGCAAGGAACTCCTTTTCCGTTGTAGTGTATTTAAGTTGAGCCTCGGTCATCGTCTTGCTAGCATAGTGAATAGGAAGAAGTGCTTATCATGACGTTGCCCCAAAACGGCCCCAATAGCGTAATCACTAGCATCACACATAAGCTCAAAGGGGAGGTTCCAATTGGGAGCAACAAGGATGGGAGATTCGGTAAGTTTCCTCTTAAGTATTTCAAAGGCTCGTACACAATCTTCGTCAAAGACAAAACGTGCCTATTTTTCAAGAAGATGTGTAATGGGTCGAGAAATCTTCGAGAAATCCTTGATGAATCGACGATAAAAGCCCGCGTGGCCTAGGAAACTCCTAACTCCCTTGACGGTTTTGGGATGAGGTAATTTGGCGATGACGTCTACCTTAGCTTGATCTACCTCAATTCCCGCTTTCGAGACCTTGTGCCCTAAGACGATTCCACTCTTAACCATAAAATGACATTTTTCCCAATTGAGCACAAGGTTGGTTTCCTCACAACGTTTTAACATTCTCTCTAGATTCGACAAACACGAAGTGAAAGAATCACCAAACACGGAAAAGTCATCCATGAAGACTTCCATCGTCTTCTCGATCATATCATGAAAAATAGCCATCATGCATCGTTGAAAAGTTCTCGGCGCATTGCAAAGTCCGAATGGCATTCTACGATAAGCAAACGTTCCATATGGACATGTAAACGTAGTTTTTTCTTGATCACGAGGATCGATGGGAATTTGGAAGTAACAGGAAAAACCATATAAAAAGCAATAGAAATCGTTTCCCGCAAGACGCTCCAACATTTGGTCCATGAAGGGCAAGGGAAAATGGTCTTTTCGAGTGGCTTCATTTAACTTTCGATAGTTAATGCACACTCTCCATCCGGTCACGAGTCTAGTGGGAATCAACTCGTTGGCATCGTTTGGCACAACGGTCATCCCTCCCTTTTTAGGGACACAATGAATAGGACTCACCCAAGGGCTATCGGAAATAGGGTAAATCATTCTCGCGTCAAGGAGTTTAAGGACCTCCTTTTTGATGACGTCGTGAATTTTGGGGTTCACCCTCCTTTGACTTTGGATTGTTGGCTTAAAATCCTCCTCCATTAAGATTTTGTGGGTACAAAATTTGGGATCGATTCCCTTAATGTCAGATAACTTCCACGCAATCGCCCCTTTGTGATCCTTAAGAACATCGACAAGTGCGGTTTTTTCATCATTCGAAAGATCCTTCGCAATAATAACCGGCAACTTGTCGTCCTCCTCCAAATAGACATACTCGAGGTGAGGAGGTAAATCTTTCAACTCAAGGATAGGTGGTTCCTCAAGTGAAGATTTGGGCTCGATACTCATAACCTCCTCGGGTGGAGGAAATGGGAAATCGTTAATAAAATCCTTGATAATCGAGAAGTCCTCATCGTTGTCGAGGTCTTCGTCACAAGTACGTGGAACATCGAATTCTTCCAACGTAAAACCACCACCTTCAAATGGAGTGAAGGTTGGTGTCGAATTATCAAGAATTGGATCTAACATAGTGGGATTGCTACTAGTTTCTTCATCACCAAACCCTAAAACTTCTTGTGAAAATTCCTCGCAAACCACGTCGATCATATCAACGAGGTTTTTGGTAGCAACGGAATAAACATGAGAAAGTTGAGAATTTTGAGTTGCGTTTATAACAAGTTCCTCGTCGTTGAAACGTAAGGTGATCTTTCTAGCATGCACATCAATTAAAGCCATAGACGTATCTAAAAACGAACGACCTAAAATAAGAGGAACTTGAGGATCCGTGGGGATATCAACAACGATAAAGTCTACGGGATAGTAGAACTTCCCCACTTTCACAAAAACGTCTTCCGCCAAACCACATGCAAGAATCGTGGAATGGTCGGCCAACTCAATAGACATTCGTGAAGGAGTAAGATTAGGAAGATTGAGCGACTTGAAGATTGCAAGTGGCATCAAGTTAATGCTAGCACCAAGATCGGCCAAGGCATAGCATTCTTCCATATCTTGAATTGCACAAGGGATAAAAAATTTACCGGGATCACCGACTTTTTGAGGTATGCGATTAAGATAAACCGACGAACAACTAGACATTTGGTGCAATTTTTCCTTGTTGTTCAACATACTCTTAAAGTTAGCGGCAAATCGAGGCATCATGACCAAAGCATCGGCGAAACTCACATTAAAGTGCAAATCACGAAACATTTTCATAAAAAGCTCAAATTGGTAGTTGTCGCGCTCTTGTCGTTTCTCCTTCCTAAGTCTCGATGGGTAAGGCAAGGGTGGTGTGGGTTGGGGCATAGGCATAGCCTTTGGAATCTCGGGTTCCAATATGGGTGATGGGTCAACCGTAGGTGTGGCATGAGCGGTACTTTGTGGGATTAAAATATGCTCCTTTTCGACCACCACCTCGGGTTTTTCCTCAATTTCCTCCACCGTTGGAGTAATTGGTTGAGGAGTCGGTTCCTTAAGTGCCTTACCACTACGTGTGGTAATCACTTTCATCTCTCCCTTCGGGTTGGAAACGGTGTTACTAGGTAGACCACTCGAAGTAGAGGCTTTGTTTCCCATGACGGCTTCTAAAATTGCATTAAGCTTAGCATCAAAACTATTAAACTTCAAATCTTGACTAGCGGCTTTTTGGTCAATTCTTTGTTCAAGCCTAGCATGACTTTGCTCTATCTTGTTGTTTTGACCTAGAATTTGGTTAGCAAAATCATTTTTCAATTCATTCCTCATGCTAAGATTTTCTTTAACAAAATTAGCTAACTCCTTGGTGTTCTTAGCCGTGTCCCTAGCTTGATTAGCCAATTGCTCTTGAATGTTTTCCAAAATCTTATCATTTGCCGTGGCGTAATTCACAAAGTCCACTGGAAGTTCTTTAGTGTAAACATTTTGAAGACCTTGACTCGTGTTTTGAAAATTACGGTTTTGGTTTTGGTTTTTGATTGTAGTGTTTTACTACTCTTTAGGAAAAGAGCGTAAATAGCGGTAAGTATCGAACAAATGACTTTAAGAAAAATCAAGTGTTAATGACCCAATCACTTAAAAAAGGAGAGAAAGTTCGTTTCCCAAGGAGGTATATGTGTGTGAATTAACTTGAAATTATTTGAGATTAATATTTGGAAGAATGGGGATGAGAGGATGAAAAGACGGATAGGTTAAAATTAAACTACGACGTAAAAGATGTAAACGTAAAATCGTGAAAAACTACCCAAATTAAAAAATTATACTAAGACCAAAAGCAAAATAAAAAAAAGATAAAAGAAGTCTTAAATAATATAAATAAAGATAAAAATCCAACAAAGATATTTTAAAACCTTTTATTAATTAAATATTTAATTTTAAATGCTAATTAAAGCCCTAAAATTAAATACAACTAATACAAATGTCTAAAATATGATTTTATTGAATAATTACTTAACTTATATTATTAGAAGACTAAAAAGTAATTTTCTAAAAATTAAAAGCTATTAAAACTATTTTTAAAACTCTAAAAATGATTTAAAATGATTAAAAACTAATTAAACTTAAAATAATTATAAAAATAAATCTAAAAGCTATAAAAATATTCTAAAAATGGAAAAGGTCCTAATTAATGATAAAGATCTTAAGAAAAATGAAAAAGAAATAAAAATAAAATTTTGAATTTTTTAATACTAAAATAATATTAAAATAATGCTAAAAATAAAAAGTTTCTAAAATTAATTCTAAAAAATTTCTAAAATCTTAAAATATTCTAACTAAGAGAAAAACACAAATTAAAGTTCCTAAACCCTTTTTAATAATTTTATAAAAATGTTTAAAGTTGCTTAAAAATCCTAAAATCTTATAAAATTAAAAATAAGCCAAATTAAAAACCTAATAAGCTGTAAACCTCAAAATATTATTTTAAAAGCTAAAAATTATTTTTCCTAAAAATTAAAAATCTTTTTTCTATTTTTTAATGATTTTATAAAAAACGGCTAATAAATAAATTCTAGAAAATAAATAAATAAAGGGAAAATAATGAAACCAAGCTGGAAAAATCTATAAACCTATAAGGATCAAAGGAAAAATAATCAAAACCAAAATAGCTTAATAAATAAGCTCAAATAACCCTGAATAAGCTACGGTTTTTATTATAAGCTAGAAAAACAAAACGTGTTAAATAACTTTTGAAATCAACCTTAAACGTAAAAAACCATCTAGATTAGCGGTAGGACACGTAACCCTCCAGCGAGAGGTCTAGTGTTCGAGTCCTGCTACGGGTGAGTTTTTGCTCTTTTTCTCTTTTTTATTTTTTTTTCTTTTTCAATCCAACTGTGACACTAGTTAGCTTAATAATCCAATCCAATTTAACTTTTTACACAAGATTATGCTCAGATGATGATCAAAAATGTGACAGACTTGAGTTGAACACTTAGCAGTTTTGCTATGTGTTCTTGCTTTTGAATTTAGCCAAGAGGACTTGACCAATGGCTTATTTGATGTTGCTTATTGTGGACAGGGGGCACCCTTGTGCTTATTGAAGCACAAGGAGTCAATACAAGCAAGGATTAAACAACTAGCACACCAAATTCACAAACAAATGCACACAAAAACGTTTTATAGTTTCTGAGACAAATTGAGCAGGTCTGTGGACTTATGAGCTTATTTCTAGCACCCTAGTGAGATTCAAATGACCAAATTAAGCACACAAAGTCTCAAACTGACATACAAAACAAATCAAACCCTGAAATAGCCTAGAACTTAACAAATTTCACAAAATCATGCACCAAAACAAGGAAAATCAAGCAGAAAGGCCTAAGCAGATTTTCAAGCTCACTTTTTCCTTTTTTAACACACCATATGCTTCAAAACTTGACCCAATCCAATCTAATACCTACAAGCAACCTAACTCACACCTATAACACCTATCTAACACCTTTGAAAATCACAAATCAAGAATTTTACCCTGCTAAAACTTATATCCAAACACCCTTTAAAAACTTTGAAACTAAAATTTTCAAATCAAATCACTCTTAAAAGCATTCAAACTGACTTTAATAGCATCTAGCATGCAAACAAACACAAAAGAACATAAATCAAACAGCTATTAACAACAATCATCAAATAATCATGAAAATCACATAAACTCAATATTTCTGAAATATCAAAAAGGAAACAAGTGTTTTTACCTCAGGACCCTACATCCAGGGCCCTAGTGGATGTAAATCCACCTCCCACAAGGCTGGAGGCCTGTGCAGATCAATAATCAACAGGATCTCACCACCTGCTAAGAGAAATCAAACAAAACACAAGATAAAATCCAATATAATCTTTCTGATTTCTTTTTCTTTCTTTCTTAAAACTTATCCAAAACCTTTTAACACTCTTAAAACGTATTATAACCACTAAATCACCAACTAAAACTTACCTCTTAACACCAAAAACCTGAAACAGATTCTTACCAAGAATTTCAGATTTTCAAAACCTTTTATGAAAATCTGAAATCCTTAAAACATAAGTTAAATAACAATGGAACTCAGAATCCTTAGCTTCAACACAATACACAACTTTTAACAAACTTAAAAAGGAATTATACTTGTTTAAAACAAAAACCAAACTTTTATTTTATTAAAAAGGAATTACAAGTGAGAAGCTAAAAAAACTGGAACAAAAGAGAGTGAACAGGCTCACATCCCTTATATACTACTCTAAGAATGATCTAGAATCATAAAATACTAAAACCCTAAATGGAAAAATCCCAACTTTTCCCTTGACGATTTTGAGTGGTGAGCTGTCCAAACTTGATCTCATCCGTTTGTTTTTGCGCTGTGATGAAGCAATGCATCTCCACTGTTGATATTGGACACGTCATAAGACTTGGGGACCAAGGCGTGTTCTTATTGGTGGAATGGGAATTTGGGGGTAGGGTCCACAAGCGTGGGATTGGGGATTTTTGGGCTGGGATGGGTTTTAGTGGGTGTGAATCAAGTGTGTGCAAGATGAATTGATTTTTACCCAACTTTAAGTTGAGGTAATTTCTGGGTGGGGTGAAAGTGAACAGTCAGTCCCTTTGATCCGAAATTGGGGGAAAAGGTGTGTTAGGCGCCAGTTTTTGTTTGAATGTTTCAACTTGTGCACCTTTGGTCCTTATCTTTTGGAAGTTTTGGCAAATAAAGTCTTTCAGCCCTAAAACGTAATCCCCTTTGTAAATAACTTTCATACTTTGACATTTTTGGCACAACCTTTTGGAAAAAGGTTTCAAAGGGTTATTTTTGACATTTTGTGATATTTCAAGGGCTGATCTTGGACAATGTTGATCTTCAAAGGTCTTCAATGTGTCTTTCACTTCATGAGGGACCATAATTGGCAATTTTCATTTGTTGAGGGACTAATCTTGCCATTTCTTCAAAGTTTAAGGACCTTTTTGCAATTTTGACAAACTTAAGGGACCAAACTTGTAATTATTAATATACAAGGGTTTTAAGTGTCATTTCTTCATTAATGGAGGATCAATCTTGTTTGTCTTCAAGTCTTCAAGGGTATTTGATGAGAATTCCATGATTAGGGCCCGGTTCTTTGTACGGCTTCGTTTCTCGTGTCCGTTTTTCCTTGTAACTTGTGATCTTTTGTCTTTTTCACGATATCCATACCTAAAATACACAAGTAAACAAACACGAGCATATATATGGTATTTTATGACATTTTTATGCATTTAAAGCCTGAAAAGAACGATGAGATCATGTATAAATGCCATCTCATCACTCCCCCATACTAAGCCATTGCCGTGCCCTCACGCAATGCTAGAATAAAGTATCTAAGCATCACCAAAGTTCAATTTTATTAACCTTTATTGAAAAGTAAAAGACTTGCAACATACTACGAGAATGTGTAAAGACATAATGTATGATTTTCATCACCAAAATGTGACTTTTAGGGTCAAAGAATAGAAACAAGTTAATGTCCCTTAGAGTAAACTTCGTCATCCTTGATTGTCATACATTCCATGCTAAGTGCAAAAACAAGATCATTGTTGGTACAAGTCACAATGCTAACACTACTCATGCGCCCAAATTGTGTAATACTTTTTCTCCCCGCAATCCTAGTTATTATAAAAGGAAATGGGTTACTAGCATTTTTTATCTATTTGTCATGGATCACAAGTGATTCATATTGACTTATTTGAGTAGTTATTAATCCGAAAGCAAAGTAGCACGATTTGATTAATAGTTAGCCGAAGGACAAAATCTTTTAAAACGGCTTCTCGTGTATCTCCTTAAGTTCATATCTTGGCATAACTCGTTTCACGATTTGAGACCTTTCTCGGACCGATATTTGGCATGTACTTCATACTTCAAATCTTGGGAAGACGTTCTTGAAATTATGGTCTTCTCTTCATATTTTGGAATTTCTTCACTTGACGTTTTTGAGAGATTCTTCATATAGGACCACGACTTCATCATTTTTCTTCAATCTTTACTTTGGATTTTGATATACAACGATCCGCCTCCTTTTCGGACTTGGATATATTTATCCTCATACCTTGTTAGGGTCTTTTTGGATAGACTTTCTCCATTCTTTAGGGGAGTAATAGCTTCTCGTCGTGTGTCTTGATCCTTCATATTGATTTAGGAATAATGATACTTCACATCATCTTTGGATCTTTAGCAAAAATAGAGCTCCTCATGCCTTGTTAGGGCCTTTTTGGATGATCGCCAATCTTCGCGTCCCGCTTCAATAAGTTATGCCTTGGCTATGAACTCTATTCAACCCCGAGCAACTTTTAAACGATCTTGCGCTAGAGGCTAAGTAACCTTTCAAATCGTACGACCTTACTTATTGCAATTATGTTTTATTCCTAATGCATTGATCTTATGGGAAGAAAAAGCCACAATTAAAAACATATGAGTTTTTGAAAGAACACTTTCATGTTCTACGTTTAGCATGATCACTTGTCTAACTCTATCATTTCTCGTTCTTCACTATATAAAGACCTCTAATTAAAGAGACTCGTGAATACTTAGCCATGCAAGTCAAAATTAAGCCAAATTTGGATTAGCTTTCATTAAGACTATATTAAATCAAAGTTTTGGGTTTTCAAGCCACCTATAGGATCTTGCACTTTCTTGGACTTTTTCAAGTTTAGAGAATGCGTTTTATAGTTCCCTTAATAAGTGACTTTCTAGAATCAATTATAGGAACTTGCGAAAAGTTCTTGTTCTTAACCCGAATGAATTAAGACTTTCGCGTTTTAAAGTTCCCTATATAAAAGTCTAGCAAAACTTGAATTGAGCGGGTTAAGGAATGTAAATGGCTCCAAATGCCCATCAAGTCAAAAATTAACTCTTATTCTACCCATCGGAAAATATACATTCGTGTCTTAAAAACACTTATGAAAACTAAGAAAAAATTTTAAAATTTTGGCCATTTTAAGCCTTATTAGCAAAACAAAACATTGAAAGTTGGAAAGCGTGAGGGCGTAGCAAAGCAAGTACCTATTCACCCCCCATACTAAAAGTAAACATTGTCCTCAATGTTTCGAGTCTAAAGGTGGAGCACCCCCATACTAGAGACGAAGAGTCGAATGCTTAGGATCTAGCATGGAAAGGGTGATCAACAATATATCTAAAGCCGTTTATTAATTATGCTAAAAGATAATTGTTAGAACAATAAAGGATATGTCATGGATTCGTGAAAAACTTCTTCAAACGAACGATGGAGGCTCACGTAAACGAACACGAGAGTCTTCAATCGTAGATGATGATGATGATCTAGATAACACAATCACAAACAACCACGAGACAACGAGTTGGAAGGGTACAAGTCCCCTTATTAGTGAATATAAAAGATAAGCATGGGATTTCCCCCACGAGGCACCTCTTTTTTGATTACCGAGTCATGAGCTCGACTCGATCCCCTTAAAATGTGAACATTTAGGGAAAATCATGGTATGGTCAATTTTTGATGGGGCTTACATGATTAACAAGGCCCAAAAAGCAACCGGTATAAAGGACTAAGTCCTTAGGTGATGCAAAATACCGGGGTCGAAGATGGCGTTCTCGTTTTCATTGGAAAAACAAATTAACGCCACTTCAACATGTGCCATAAACTCAAAGAGTTTGAAGAAAATAGATGAGAAATAGAAGGGTGAGACAATTGGTAAGACAAACGTTTGAGCTACTCGAGGTAGACTCGCACCAAGCAAATAGAAAGATTTTCCATTTATTGCATCGGTGGAAGACCGAGATTTCCCTTTACATGAAATTCCGGGATCGAATATCTCGTCCTCGGTGGACAAGGATGAGGGAACATAAGGGGCTTCCCCCATACTAGAACCACACAAAGCATCGTCAAAAGGAGTAGACGAGTTTGTAGCACTCAAAACACGTGGTGATGACGGAGTTAGATTTGTAGAAAAATCAATTAAATCACATTTAAGATCTTTTCCTTTGTTATCTTTTAAACTCTCCTTATGAAAACCCTTTTTGATTATGTCGAAAATATTCGGTGTTTCTAAGACGATGTTAGTCACACTAAAAATTCTCACATTTTGAAACCGTTTTGGTTTTGGTGGTGGCAAGTTCTCAAAACGTTTATCGACGAAGAAAACCTCCCCATCGGGGTCAACATATTCATCATCCGAAAGATCTTTCGTAGAAACCAGCAACTTATCAACACTTTTCAAGAATGAAGGTGAAGGATTTTTCGATTCAAGTATTGACGGTTTCTTCTTTGTAGGCTTAGCACTCATAACCTCCACCGGCGGAGGAAATGGTAAATTGTTTTTGGAGACATTCCCTAAAAATCTTGGTGAAAATTCTTTGCAAACGACATTGGTCGAGTCACCATGGTTTAAAGTTGCAATAGAATAGACATGAGAAAGATTGGAGTTTTGTGTTGCATTGATGACAAGTTCTTCTTCATTGAAACGAAGGGTGATTTTACGAGCATGAACATCGATAAGTGCTCTTGATGTATCCAAAAATGAACGACCCAAAATGAGAGGAACTTTTCGATCGATGGGAATGTCTACAACGATAAAGTCAACGGGATAGTAAAACTTTCTGACTTTAACGAAAACGTCCTCGGCTACTCCACATGCTAAAATCGTAGAATGATCGGCCATCTCGATGGACATGTTCGAAGGAGTAAGAGCCGGAAGCGAAAGCGATTTGAAAATCTCGAGAGGCATTAAATTAATACTAGCGCCAAGATCGGCCAAGGCGTAGCATTCCTCCATATCTTGAATAGCACACGGAATCAAAAATTTACCGGGATCACCAACTTTTTGTGGTATGCGGCTAAGAAAAACCAATGAACAACTAGACGATTGTTGTAACTTCTCTTTGTTGTTTAGCATACTTTTGAAGTTTACGGCGAATCGAGGCATCATGATTAAAGCATCGGCAAAACTTATGTTAAAATGCAAATCACGAAACATTTTCATAAATAGCTCAAATTGATAATTGTTCCGTTCTTGTGCTTTCTCTTTGTTTCGTCTCGAAGGGTAAGGTAAAGGTGGTGTGGGTTGGTCATTAGGCAACGGCCTTGGAAACTCGGGTTCCACAATTGGTGTTGGTTCAACCGTAGGTGTGGTTTGAGCGGTACTTCGTGGGATTGTAATATGCTCCTTTTCGACCATCACCTCGGGTTCTTTCTCGATTTCCTTCTCCTTAGAAGTACTTGTACGAGAGATCGGTTCCTTGAAAGTTTTACCACTTCGTGTAGCAACAACCTTCAATTCTCCCCTCGGGTTGTTAATGGTATCACTAGGAAGACCACCCGAGGAAGAGGGCTTACACATGATTGCTTCAAACATCTTAGCCATTCGGTCCTCAAATTTTGATTGCCTAGCATCCGCTTTTAATAACTCTTGCTTAATCTCATGTTGTCCTAATTCCATCTTTTGTTGGTTTTGTTGAAGACGTTGGACATTTCCTTCCATTTTATTTGCATGAGTTTTAAGTTCATTAGCAAGTTCATTTTTAAGCTCGTTTTTCAACTCGGACCTTAAGCTAATCATCTCACGTTGCATATTATCAAATTTCGCATCATTTGCTTTTGCATAATCCAAAAATTCTCCTTGCAAATTTTTCGTGTGAGCATTTTGAAAACCTTGTGTAGTGTTTTGAAAATCACGGTTTTGGTTTTGATTAGAGATTTGTCCATTCCCACTTTGATAATTCCCTTTGTTGTAATTGCGTGTGTTGCCTTGGTAATTACCTTGGTTGTTGTTTCGATAATTATTAACATTTTGGTTTGGTGGAGCTTGATTTGGACGGGAACCTTGGCCGTTTTGGTTGTAAGTTCCCGTTGCTACATAAGCACTCGAAGTGTTACCATCCGCGGTAATGCACTCGGAAAGATCATGAGCTCCCCCACAAGATAAACAACTCTTAGCAACCGCTTTAACCGAAGCGGAATTGGAAGCTTCTTGAGCCTTCCAATGGGACATTAGATTAGCAAATCTATCAAAAAAACGATTTTCCTCATTAGCTTCATCATGTAAGGCGTTAATGCTACGAGACGATTGTGACGAAGATGACGAACCCATATTGGCAACACTCGGTGTGTTACGATGGCTATAAACCTTAGATCGATTCACAATGATTTGTAAAGCCTCATTTGTCGTCTTGCACAAAAAATTACCACCCGCGGCGGCATTCAAATAATCTCGTTCATGATCATTAAGCCCATTATAAAAAGTATCCACTTGATGTAATTCCGAAAAATCATGGTGAGGACATTCATGTAACATCTCTTTAAATCGTTCCCATTCCATTGAAAAACTTTCATTATTACGTTGCACAAATCGTGAAATCTCATTTTTTAAGTGTGTTGTTTTAGATGGTGGAAAAAACTTGTTCACAAACTTAGAAACGAGATCGGCCCATGTCAAAATCGAATTTGGCGGTTCTTTCTCGAGCCAAATTTTTGCGGGTCCATCCAACGAATATGGAAACAACATCATCTTAATGGCGTCATGTGGAACATCCTTAAATTTGCTAGTAGCGGTGAGACGGTTGAAATTCCTAATGTGGTAATGCGGGTTGTCTTTCTCGTGACCTCTAAACTTATTTGCTTGCAACATCGACATTAAACCCGTCTTAATCTCGAAATTCTCCGCAACGATGGCGGGAATCACAATAGCCTCTCCAAAACCCTCGGTGGATGCTTGTCGCAACTCCATCATAGTACGATTAGCCATGACGACTTCTTGTTCTACAATAGGTTCAACAATTGGAGGTTCTTCAACAATCAACGATCCTTGATTTGCTTGCTTTTGAAGACGTTTACGAGCTCGTTTTGCTTGATTACGAGTGATCATAAACTTCACGAAGAATGGGAGGTGAGCAAAGAAGATTCTTTTTGGTTGTTTTGTGAATTTTCAATTTTTTTGTGCTTTTGATGATATTTAATTTTTCGGATTTTGGTGTATCTTCGTAGACAACAATCTACAAAATCTCTCCTCGAATCAAACTCTTGATTAAAGAAGCCTCAAAGGAATGAAAACGATCACGTGGAGTGAACGTCTTCTAATGACTTTAGAACTTTGGTGAAAACCAAATTGTTCAAGAGGGTTTAATCACAAAGAAAACCAAGCAAATATAGTATACGTAATAATACTTTGGGCGGCAAAACCCTCGATTAGCCTTCAATGTCAAAATACTCACAAGCAAGCGGGGAAACGAGGCGGCGCGAAGCACTTAAGAGCCTTTTTCCTTAGGGTATATTTTATAATACCCGCCTTATACCCACCTTATAGTTTGTATTTTTCAAAATCGAGCTTCTCGAAAGTATTTATCTATTTTTGCCTTTTTCTTTTTGTTTGAGATTCGAATACAATAATTAGGAGATCAAATCCCAATTAAGGTTGTGTTTTCACACTTTTGGAGATATTGTATTTTGATTGTGATACTTAATACAATATATTAATAATATTTGTACAAGAAAAACCAAGAAAACCGATAATACGTGTTAAGGGAGTTCCACTTAACACAAATACTTATTATGGATAATATCAAAAACAAAAGCTTCCAAATTAAAGCACAACACACCTCCCCGGCAGCGGCGCCAAAATGATTGTGGTATAAAACACGACTCTTGTTTAGGAAAACAAAAGAACGTATATTAGCGGTAAGTATCGAGTGATGATTTTAGGAAAAATCAACACTAATGACCCAATCACTTAAAAAGAGAGAAAGTTCGTTTCCCAAGGAGGTATATGTGTGTGGATTAACTTGTATTTATTTGAGATTAATATTGAGAAGAATGGGGATGAGAAGATGAAAAGACGGTTATGTTAAAATTACACTACGACGTAAAAGACGTAAAGTCGTGAAAAACTACCCAAATTAAAAATTTAGCTAAGACCAAAAACAAAATCAAGAATTAAAAAGACTAAAAAGAAGTCTAAAATAATATAAATAAAGATAAAAATCCAACAAAGATATTTTAAAACCTTTTATTAATTAAATATTTAATTTTAAATGCTAATTAAAGCCCTAAAATTAAATATAACTAATTCAAATGTCTAAAATATGATTTTATTGAATAATTACTTAACTTATATTATTAGAAGACTAAAAAGTAATTTTCTAAAAATTAAAAGCTATTAAAACTATTTTTAAAACTCTAAACATGATTAAAAATGATTAAAAACTAATTAAACTTAAAATAATTATAAAAATAAATCTAAAAGCTATAAAAATATTCTAAAAATGGAAAAGGTCTTAATTAATGCTAAAGAATCTAGGAAAAATGAAAAATAAAGAAAAATAAAACTTTGAAGTTTAATGAATAAAATAATATTAAAATATTCCTAAAAATAAAAAGTTCTTAAATAAATTCTAAAAAATTCTCAAAAATCCTAAATATTCTAACTAAGAAGAAAATGTAAATTAAAGTTTCTAAAACCTCTTAATTAATTTTATATTAATTTTTAAATTTGCTTAAAAATCCTAAAATCTTATAAAATTAAAAATAAGCCAAATTAAAAACCTAATAAGCTGTAAACCTCAAAATATTATTTTAAAAGCTAAAAATTATTTTTCCTAAAAATTAAAAATCTTTTTTCTATTTTTTAATGATTTTATAAAAAACGGCTAATAAATAAATTCTAGAAAATAAATAAATAAAGGGAAAATAATGAAACCAAGCTGGAAAAATCTATAAACCTATAAGGATCAAAGGAAAAATAATCAAAACCAAAATAGCTTAATAAATAAGCTCAAATAACCCTGAATAAGCTACGGCTTTTATTATAAGCTAGAAAAACAAAACGTGTTAAATAACTTTTGAAATCAACCTTAAACGTAAAAAACCATCTAGATTAGCGGTGGGACACTTAACCCTCCAGCGAGAGGTCTAGTGTTCGAGTCCTGCTACGGGTGAGTTTTTGCTCTTTTTCTCTTTTTTATTTTTTTTTCTTTTTCAATCCAACTGTGACACTAGTTAGCTTAATAATCCAATCCAATTTCACTTTTTACACAAGATTATGCTCAGATGATGATCAAAAATGTGACAGACTTGAGTTGAACACTTAGCAGTTTTGCTATGTGTTCTTGCTTTTGAATTTAGCCAAGAGGACTTGACCAATGGCTTATTTGATGTTGCTTATTGTGGACAGGGGGCACCCTTGTGCTTATTGAAGCACAAGGAGTCAATACAAGCAAGGATTAAACAACTAGCACACCAAATTCACAAACAAATGCACACAAAAACGTTTTATAGTTTCTGAGACAAATTGAGCAGGTCTGTGGACTTATGAGCTTATTTCTAGCACCCTAGTGAGATTCAAATGACCAAATTAAGCACACAAAGTCTCAAACTGACATACAAAACAAATCAAACCCTGAAATAGCCTAGAACTTAACAAATTTCACAAAATCATGCACCAAAACAAGGAAAATCAAGCAGAAAGGCCTAAGCAGATTTTCAAGCTCACTTTTTCCTTTTTTAACACACCATATGCTTCAAAACTTGACCCAATCCAATCTAATACCTACAAGCAACCTAACTCACACCTATAACACCTATCTAACACCTTTGAAAATCACAAATCAAGAATTTTACCCTGCTAAAACTTATATCCAAACACCCTTTAAAAACTTTGAAACTAAAATTTTCAAATCAAATCACTCTTAAAAGCATTCAAACTGACTTTAATAGCATCTAGCATGCAAACAAACACAAAAGAACATAAATCAAACAGCTATTAACAACAATCATCAAATAATCATGAAAATCACATAAACTCAATATTTCTGAAATATCAAAAAGGAAACAAGTGTTTTTACCTCAGGACCCTACATCCAGGGCCCTAGTGGATGTAAATCCACCTCCCACAAGGCTGGAGGCCTGTGCAGATCAATAATCAACAGGATCTCACCACCTGCTAAGAGAAATCAAACAAAACACAAGATAAAATCCAATATAATCTTTCTGATTTCTTTTTCTTTCTTTCTTAAAACTTATCCAAAACCTTTTAACACTCTTAAAACGTATTATAACCACTAAATCACCAACTAAAACTTACCTCTTAACACCAAAAACCTGAAACAGATTCTTACCAAGAATTTCAGATTTTCAAAACCTTTTATGAAAATCTGAAATCCTTAAAACATAAGTTAAATAACAATGGAACTCAGAATCCTTAGCTTCAACACAATACACAACTTTTAACAAACTTAAAAAGGAATTATACTTGTTTAAAACAAAAACCAAACTTTTATTTTATTAAAAAGGAATTACAAGTGAGAAGCTAAAAAAACTGGAACAAAAGAGAGTGAACAGGCTCACATCCCTTATATACTACTCTAAGAATGATCTAGAATCATAAAATACTAAAACCCTAAATGGAAAAATCCCAACTTTGCCCTTGACGATTTTGAGTGGTGAGCTGTCCAAACTTGATCTCATCCGTTTGTTTTTGCGTTGTGATGAAGCAATGCATCTCCACTGTTGATATTGGACACGTCATAAGACTTGGGGACCAAGGCGTGTTCTTATTGGTGGAATGGGAATTTGGGGGTAGGGTCCACAAGCGTGGGATTGGGGATTTTTGGGCTGGGATGGGTTTTAGTGGGTGTGAATCAAGTGTGTGCAAGATGAATTGATTTTTACCCAACTTTAAGTTGAGGTAATTTCTGGGTGGGGTGAAAGTGAACAGTAAGTCCCTTTGATCCGAAATTGGGGGAAAAGGTGTGTTAGGCGCCAGTTTTTGTTTGAATGTTTCAACTTGTGCACCTTTGGTCCTTATCTTTTGGAAGTTTTGGCAAATAAAGTCTTTCAGCCCTAAAACGTAATCCCCTTTGTAAATAACTTTCATACTTTGACATTTTTGGCACAACCTTTTGGAAAAAGGTTTCAAAGGGTTATTTTTGACATTTTGTGATATTTCAAGGGCTGATCTTGGACAATGTTGATCTTCAAAGGTCTTCAATGTGTCTTTCACTTCATGAGGGACCATAATTGGCAATTTTGATTTGTTGAGGGACTAATCTTGCCATTTCTTCAAAGTTAAAGGACCTTTTTGCAATTTTGACAAACTTAAGGGACCAAACTTGTAATTATTAATATACAAGGGTTTTAAGTGTCATTTCTTCATTAATGGAGGATCAATCTTGTTTGTCTTCAAGTCTTCAAGGGTATTTGATGAGAATTCCATGATTAGGGCCCGGTTCTTTGTACGGCTTCGTTTCTCGTGTCCGTTTTTCCTTGTAACTTGTGATCTTTTGTCTTTTTCACGATATCCATACCTAAAATACACAAGTAAACAAACACGAGCATATATATGGTATTTTATGACATTTTTATGCATTTAAAGCCCGAAAAGAACGATGAGATCATGTATAAATGCCATCTCATCAGTTTTGCAATTGGCTACTACTACTCCCTTGATTCCCATAGTTGTTATTACCCTTGTAATTGTTCCTTTGATTGCTTTGGTAACCAACTTGATTATTTCGATAATTGTTAGCATTTTGATTTGGTGGAAAATCCGGTGGAGTCAATTGATTAGTGCGAGGAACTTGACCGTTTTGGTTATAAGTTCCCGCGGCCGCGAAGGCACTCGAAGTGTTACCACCGTTGGTAATGCACTCGGAATAATTGTGAGCTCCACCACAATACATACAAGAAACCTCAACCGCTTTAATCGTAGCGGGAGCGGGTTGTTCACCAACTTTAAACTCAACTAACAATCTTTTCACTATATCAAAAATTTTGTTCTCCAAATTAGCCTCGATTTGGCAAGCATCAACGGTGTGTGACAATGAAGGCGAAGACGAAGTCTTACGAACACTCGACGTGCTACGAGGACTATACACCTTAGACCTATTCTCAATGATTAACAATGCTTCCTCGACCGTCTTACACAAAAAATTACCACCCGCGGCGGCATTAAGATAATCACGCTCATGATCGTTCAAGCCATTGTAAAACGTGTCTATTTGATGCAAGTCGGAAAAACCATGATGAGGACATTCGTGCAACATTTCCTTAAACCTATTCCAAGCCGTTGAAAAACTCTCATTATACTCTTGCGAAAACTTTGAAATCTCGTTTTTCAAGTGCGTAGTCTTAGAGGGCGGAAAAAATTGGTTCACAAATTTTGAAACGAGATCCTTCCACGTCAATATAGAATTGGGTGGCTCTTTCTCTAACCAAATTTTTGCGGGCCCCGCTAAGGAATACGGAAAAAGCATCATCTTAATCGAGTCGTTTGAAACATCCTTAAACTTGCATGTGGCGGTGAGACGATTAAATTGGCGAATGTGGTTATGAGGGTTGTCCTTTTCGTCACCTCGAAACTTGTTGTTTTGAATCATGGACAATAAACCCTTCTTAACCTCAAAATTCTCCGCAAGGATAGCGGGAATCACAATCGCTTCTCCATAACCCTCGGTGGGTGCTTGAAGCAACTCCATCATAGTTCGATTAGCCATGGGTGCTTCTTTCACTACAATGGGTTCGTCAATAGGAGACTCCTCACTAGAAGGTGTGATGGATTTGTTTCTTCGTTTACGAGCACGTCTTGCTTTAGAGCGAGTTTGCATAAACTTCACGTACAACGAGAAGGCGAGCAAAGAAGATTCTTTTTGGTGTTTTTACTTTTTCAATTTTTTTTATGGTTTTTGATTGTTTTTACCTTTTTTTTTTTTGGAATGTATTAGGTAGACACAAATCTACAAATCTCCTCCTTAATCAAATCTCTTGATTAACGAAGCCTCAAGGAATGAAAACGATCACGTGAAGTGAACGCCTTCGATGACTTTAGAACGATGGTGGAACACCAAATCGTTCAAGAGGGTTTAATCAATAGAAACCAAGAAAATATATATGATACTTAATAATACTTTGGGCGGCAAAACCCTCGATTAGCTTTCAAAATCAAAACACGCACAAGCAAGCGGAGGAAAGGAGGCGGCGCGAAGCACTTAAGAGCCTTTTTCCTTTAGGTCGTGAAATACAACCGCCTTATACCCACCTTATAGTTTGTATTTCTCAAAATCGAGCTTCTCGAAAGTATTTATCTATTTTTGCCTTTTTCTTTGGTTTGAGATTCGAATACAATGATTGGGTAATGACCTCCCAAGTCAAGGTTGTGATTTCTCACGTATTTGGAGTACTTGTAAATTTATTGTTCTACGTATACAATATAGCAATAATATTCACAAAAAACGAAAAACCGATAATACGTATTAGTAGAGTGCTACTAATACAATTACTTTTATGGCTATATATAAAAATAACAATGGTTCAACCAAAACACAACACGCCTCCCCGGCAGCAGCGCCAAAATGATGTAGTATTTTTGTACCCTTTAGGAAAAGGATGACAAATAGTGGTAGTATTAAGTGTCGGTTTAGGAAAACCGAGCACTAATGACCAAACAAGTTCGTTTCCCAAGGAGGCAAGTGCGTTGTGTATTGAATTGATATTGATTTGTGATTATATGATTGAGAAAGAAATGGGATTAGAAGAGAAAGACGGTTACGAAAATGAATTAAACTACGACGAAAAAGGCGAAAACGTAAAACCGTAAATAGTGCCAAAATTAAAATTTTAACCTAAAAATTCCTAAAAATTACTAAAAATCCCCAATAATATTCTAAGAGTTTACAAAAAATCCAAACTTGTTAAAACCTTTTAATTAATTAGATAATGACTTTTTAATGCTAATTAAAGCCCTAAAAATCACTTTTAATTATTAAAAAGCCTTAAACAAGATCTAATAGTTTGTAAACCTCAAAAATATCCTAATTAAGCTAAAAACTATTTTTAAAAATTTTAAAACCAAATTAAACTATTTTTAAACACTTAAAAACTATTAAAATGTATTAAATCTTAAATTAATTCTAGAAATTAAATGAAAAGCCTAAAAAATATTTGGAAAGTGACAAAACTCCTAATTAAGTGTCCTTAACCTAGGAAAAATGTAAAAACAAGAAAAAATAAAACTTCAATTTTTAATAATAAAATAATATTAAAATATTCAAAAAAAATAAAAGTTTGTAAATAAATTCTAAAAAATTACCAAAAATCCTCAATAATGTAACTAAACAAAAATGCAAACCAAATTTTCTGAAACCTATTTAATAATTTTATATTAAATTTTAAAGTTGCTTAAAAACCTTAAAATCCTATAAAATTAAAAATAAGCTAAATTGAAAACCTAATAGGCTGTAAACCTAAAAAGTATGATTAAAAACCTAAAAATTATTTTTCCAGATTTTTAAATTACTTTTTACTATTTTTAAATGACTTTCTAAAAATTAAACTTAAAATAATCCTAATAAATAAAATAATAATGGGAAAAATCTAATTTTTGCTCAGAAAAATCAAACACCCTTATACAATCCTAGGAAAAATGCTAAACCTGAAAAAAACTTAAGGAAATAAGCTAGAAACAGCTTATTAAAAAGCTGTTAACTTAAATAAGCTCAAAAACAAAACACCTTAAATAACTAATGAAATGAAGTGTAAACGTAAAAAGTCATCTAGATCATTGGTTAACACGTTACTCCTTGGAACGCAAGGTCGCGTGTTCGAGTCCAGGCAGGGTGAACTTTTTGCAAAAATTTTTTTTTTTTTACTTTTAACACTTAATCTAGTAACTATGTTAAGCACAATAACACAAACACAAGTCCAAATTAATCAAGATTAAACAAGATGGAATCAAAAACGTGCCCAGGTTTGTTGAACTTCTGATGAACACAAGTGAAGTTTTCTTCACTTGTGAATACAATCAAGAGGACTTGATTGTGTGAGTTTTTGTGGTGATTTTGGTGGAACAAAGGCACCCTTGTACTCTTTGGAGTACAAGGAGTCAAGAATAACACAAAAACAGGCAAGTACACACAAGAATCAAGCACCAAATACCAAATCAAAGTTACTGATATACTTAGGTTTCTGATAAGTATTATGCTGATAAACTTGGCTCAAATGTGAATTTCAACTCTTCAAATAGAGCACACAAATCAAGCAAATAGCATGAAACTGAATCACACTCCTTAAACAACTTAATATCTAACAACTTGCAAGAAATCAAGCACAAATTCTCACAAAATCATGCAAACAAGGCAGTTAGCTGATTTTCATCATTTTTTTCAAAGTTTTAAGCATGCATATGGTCTTAAACTTGTCCAAACTGAAAACCAAATATACTTAACACCTATTAGCAACCTAAGAGTGATGTCTAAACAAGTTTTAGCTCACAAACTTTTACCAATCTCAATCAAAAAACTAGATCCAAACACCCCTTTAAACTTACTGAATTCAAAATTAACAAAGCAACTCAACACAAAACTCAATCAAATTAAACCTAAGCTGTCTAAACATGCATACAAGTCCTATTTAAGCAGTTTTAAGCACTCAAACTTACACTTAAACACTTAACAAGCAGAATCACAATAAGCACATAAAATTTCAGATTACTAAAAATTGAATGGAAAACAAGAGACTACCTCAAGGGTCCTACATCCAGGACCCTTAGTGGTTGAAAAACCACCTCCATATAGGCTGGGGCCTATGAAGAACTTTGTTGATGGGTTGATGGAGGTTTACTTAACAGAAAAGAACAAGATTGGTTCCTTTTTGAATCTGCTAAGAGAAAAGGGAACAAGCTTGTGTAAAAGCTTAATAACTTACCTCTAGCTTATAGATTAAGCTAGAAGGAAGCCTTAGCTTATAGGTCAGATAATAATAAGCTTAAAAAAGAAAGAAATGACCAAAGCAATGGCTATTCAAGCCTGGGTACCCACTACACCAGAACAAGCCATGGTGTTATGGACATACACAAGCTCAAATACCATCAAAGTAACACCTTTCATCACCATTCTATCTGAATTGAATGAAAGTTTTTGATAAAAGAAAACTTTGAAAAAGAAACAGAAACTTTTGAAAACTTGAAAACTTTTGCTGAAATTAAACCAAATTCAAACAACTATAATTTAAATCAACTGAAATGTAAAGGGTACTCAATATTTCTCATCAACAACACTTAAACCATTTATATTAATTCATAAACTGGCTTTACAAAGTTTGTGAAAAAAGAGAAAAATCAAGAACAAAAACTATGCTACGTCCTACAATGCCTTTATATAGAGGCTACAATGAGATTCTAGAACTGAATGGAAACTAGAAACCCTAACAAGTGAACTTCCAATCTTGCCCTTGGATGATTTTGAATTTTTCAGTCAAAACAAAGCCATGTGATGATCTTGGCATTTTGTGAGATGCCAGCTGCTTTGGAGTGATCTAGGACGTCCATTTAGCCTTTGGGAGCAAGAAAATTCTGTGAGTTGTTGATCTTGCTGTCCATTTTTGTTTGGGAGTAAATAGTGGGGCAGGGGAGGGTTGGAGGGACATGTGAGGTGATGGTGATGGGAGTTTAAGGGTGGTTTTAGGTTTAAGGGAGGGTTAATCAAGGATCTGGAAATAATCAACCAAAAACCCCTTGTTTTAAGTGATGTTCTTCCTGGGAAAAGTTAGGGTTTAAGGGTGGATTAAGGGGGTTTTAATCCATTTTGGGTTAATGGTTTTTTAAATTAAGTGTTTGGAGGGAAGGGTTAAACTGAATTAAGTATTTAGTTTATGGTGAGTGGAGAGTGACGTGGAGGAAGGGAGGTTTCTGATTGGTGGAAGGGTGTGAGTGGGTGAGGTGTCAATAGCTGGTTGGGTGTGAGGAGTTTGGCTGTCTGGCAGGTTTGCCCCCCTATGTTTCAAACTTTGTTTAAGTTGTATTAAATGGCTATCAACGCCAAATTAACACACAACAACTTTTGAACTTTGGCAGTTTTGGCACAAGAAGTTTTGAAACTTGTTTTAAGGACTTAAAATGCAATTTCTTCATATTCCAAGGACTGATTTTGACATGTCTTCATACTTCAAGGCCTTGACTTGTTTTTTGACTTCTTGGAGGACCATTATTGACAATTTAGATTTGTTGAGGGACTAAATTTTCCCATTCTTCAAAGTTAAGGGTCCTTTTTGTAATTTTGACAAACTTTAGGGACCAAACTTGTAATTATGAAGATACAAGGGTATAAAGTGTCAATTCTTCAAACTTGGAGGACCAATCTTCAATATTCTTCAAATCTTCAAGGGTTGACTTTGGAAAATTCTTCATTAGGGCTTGGTTCATCGTGCGGCTTCGTTTCCCGTGTTCGTTTTTGCTTGATTCTTGTGATCTTTTGCCATTTTCTCAATATCCGTACCTAAAAAAGACAAGTAACAAACACAAGCACATATTTGGGTATTTTGATGATATTTAATGCATTTTAAGCCCTATTTGGAAGATGAGACTATGTATAAAAGCCGTCTCATCAGTCGTTCTCCTTTGTTTCGCGTAATCGGTAAATCCTTAAACCTCTTTTCTTTATGTTTTATTTAAATCAAGAACACATGAAATCATGAGTGATATTAAAACAAGTAAATACATGTTAATAAATCATGAGGATAAAATTAATTAGGGTTTAAGGGGTGTTTGTTTTTGGCCGACGCATGGAACCGAGACCAAGGGGGTCTCGGCTTGCTTTTGTTTCACACCAACCGAGACCTCAAGGTCTTGGTGTGTGTTGTGGGCCTCTGCCGCAGGAGAAAAGGGAACCTGACCTCAATCGGGGTATGTTTGGTGTTCGATTGGGTCTCGGCTAAAACAAGAACCACCACCAGCTTAAGCCGATGGCTAAATAAGGAAAGCAGGGGGAACCCTAAGCCGCGGCAGCAGGGGTAACCACCGGCTAGCCGGTGGGAACTTTTTCTAGCCAGCGGCTAGCCATGACCAAGGGTGCGTTTGTTGACCGGTTCACGGGTCCGATTTATGGGGTTCACAAATACGATTCACGACATGTTTAGATTAAAACACGGGTTCAGTTCATGGGTTATTTTTGCAAGTTAATTATTTTACAAGGTTAATTATTTTTACACGATTAAATTAAATTAATTAAAACATGTACATGATTTATTTAATTTATACATGACTTAGATTATTAATATTATTATTAATACATGAATTTTTAACCTAAGTTATTATCATTTTATTTAGACTATATAATTAATTAATTATTAAAATCATGACTTATAATTAATTAATTTACATGACTTAGGTTATATTATTAATAGATAATAATAATACATGTTTTAACCTAAGTATTTTTTACCTTTGTTTAATTAAATCATGTTATATTTAATTAAATACTTTAACCTATAGTTTATTTAATTTATATGAAATAATTAATAAACTATACTATTTAATTACATGACTTAGAATATTAATTAGTAAACACTTAATCTTATATATTTAGCTAAATAATCCAGCTTATTTCTATTTATGGAAACTTTCTTTTTCTGAAACTTATTTAATTAAGGCATCTAATCTATTTATGGAAACTTTCTATTTTTAGAAACTTATCTATTTCAAGCAGTAAATCTATTTTTTCAGAAACTTTCTATTTTTGGAAACTTTCTATTTTTGGAAACTTTCTTTTTTGGAAACTTTTTATTTTAGGAAACCTGCTATTTTTAGAAAGTTACTTATTATTACACAATAAGTATCTTAATACAAGAAATACTTAATCAGAATAGACATAATACAAGATAAATACAGTATAAAGCTTTAATTAGTAAAACATGACATGAACATAGAAAACAAGCTAAGACATGATATAAAACCAGTTACGTACTCAGTAATCAGATACTTATACACGTATGTGTTTATGTAGCATTAGTGATACCGAAGTAGGACTCTCTTCCGTTCGTCTTCTTCGTTCACTGGACACAAGGTACGGATTCTCCATCCTTTCAGTATGGACATTCTTATTTATTAGGATTCCCCGTATGTAGCCAACTATTTTCCCCAGTATATGTTTTATGTTTAATTTGATACCTAAAGCCATATATGTGACACCCCCAAATCAGGTTTACAGCGGAAAAGTAATTGGGTGTCAGTAGGTGGATCACAGAACAAATGGAATACAAAGCATTGATCATAATTACATGATTTGAAATACAATTGATACAAATATGGTTTTAGTACAATCAGTTGAAATGTTAAATATCAGTTGTTACAAATATCACAGTAAAAATAGATCCCCCAATCATTATGATGCTCCTAAATGATGTTCAGTCCATGCTCAAATAATCTATCTTAATTTCCTGAGAAAAACATGCTTAAAACAGTCAACATAAAGTTGGTGAATTCATAGAGTTTTGTAAAATCATAGTTCAGGACAGTAAATTGTACCACATAGTGTTGCATAAAGTTTGATATAAAATCAAATGTAGGATCTCAAATATCCCATATAGAAATTCATAAGGTTTGATAATAATCAAGTTCAGATATATCAGTATGTTCCATGTATTAATGTACCAAATAATAAAGGTCGAGTTTAGAACCGCAAACATCACAAACATAGTATCGCACAAAGCCAAATACTATAAGGTAATTACATTCCCATATTGCCCGAAACTGAGAATTGACGGTTAAGTCCTCGACAAATGAGGACCCTTCGCCTTATTAAAAGGCACCAAATAATAATAAGTTCTGACATGTGAAACATCTGTTGTCCTGGCCGAGGCACATTGAGCATGACTCATCCAGATGGGGACGGTCAATCCCAAATAGATCTATTTATAACATTCAGGCAATTCAAAAATTCTAATAGTTTCGGATGCACGGGTCATGCGGGTTCATCTACAACAGGCACATGTAATTAAGGGTAACAGTTCAGTTTGCGTTTCCTCGATCAACAATTTATTAAATTTAAGTGTATGGACACGATCTCAATTGACGGTTAAGTCCTCGACAAATGAGGACCCTTCGCCTTATTAAAAGGCACCAAATAATAATAAGTTCTGACATGTGAAACATCTGTTGTCCTGGCCGAGGCACATTGAGCATTACTCATCCAGATGGGGACGGTCAATCCCAAATAGATCTATTTATAACATTCAGGAAATTCAAAAATTCTAACAGTTTCGGATGCACGGGTCATGCGGGTTCATCTACAACAGGCACATGTAATTAAGGGTAACAGTTCAGTTTGCGTTTCCTCGATCAACAATTTATTATATTTAAGTGTATGGCCACGATCTCAATTCTCAAGATATAACAAATCATATAGTTAAAACAAGTTATAGCATGTCTCCCCCTCGGTTAGTAAAAGCACAAAAAGTAGTGAAATGCGAGGCTATGAACTCACCTGAATAGTAGTGTCCGAATAATATCATAGATAGTCCAGATAGTATGCTCACGATACAATTAATTACCTAAGTAATTTAAATGATCTCAGTATATGCATATACAATGCATAGATGCGTCCAGATAATTAAAGTGCATGCTTATACTTGTTTTAGATATCTTGTCGTTTATTGTCCGATCCATATGTATATATTTATACATATACATAGTGAGTCCTTCGAGTTTCTACGATTTACATTAAAAACCTTAAAGTTTATTTAATATAAATAACTTTAGTTAAATTGCACCAAGGTCCTCAAGTTTAATATTTACCATATAAGCCCCTAGGTTATAAGTTTACGGAATGATGGTTTAGTCCTTTTGGTGTAGGCTTTCTTTTATAGTTTTAATTAACTACTTAATAAAAGAAGTAGGGCTTGTTAATCTTTCGTCATATGGCAAAACAAGTCCTCCACATTTTTAATCATGTAATACTTTTCGGTTCTTGCCATAAATAGTCCCTAGGGTTTCTATAACTTTCGGCTTGTGTCCAAAACAGCCCCTAGGGTTTGTCTAGGGTTTATTAAACTTTTCAAGTTGGCAAAAGGGGTCCCTAGGGTTACTACTATGTTTTAGCAAAGGCAAAAAGGGGTCCCTAGGTTCCTATTTATGTTACATAAATTACCCTAACTTAGTAATAATTTCATTTGAGTCCTTGTTGTTAATTTTGGAGTTTTGGATAGTGTCAAAACACTACCCTCAACTCAAGGCATTTTACAAAATACACCCTTATGTTTATATTTTTGGGACGTGAGTTTTTATATTTGTTCGTTTAGATCCCTTAACTTAATAAAATTACTAAATTAACCCGAAAGTAATATTTTTACTACTTTTAGTCCGAAAACTTATAGATCTACTATTTTAACCCCAAACTTCATAGATCTATCATTTTAAATCCAAAACATTTATAGATCTCATTTTTGAATCCAAAATTTTGTGAAATCATATTTTTCACACTATAAGTTTTATAAAACCTTATTTAATAAAACGAAGTTTATTTTAGGCAAGCTTATTATAGTGGCTTAAAACTAAATCCTATAAGGCAAAAATAGTGAGCTTATAGATCTAAGGCAACTAGTTATAGATCTAGTGTTTCTAGGCTTATCTAAATATTACAAGATTATCCAATATTGAACCATAGGGTTTAAACCCCACGTCCAATATATGCATACTTATGTTTTTCATAGTTCTTTCTAGATTAACTAGTTCATAAGGTTATGTTCATCATGGTTATCAAGATTTTACATCATTTTAAGTCACCACGTAAATTAAGCCGTGACCCATATAAGATCTAAGGTTTTATGTTTTTGTTTCAACAACAAGTTTTACTAGTAATAATCATGTATATGTTCATGTGTATGAAAAATAAGTATCTTGAAATATAGGTTTTAAGTTACTTACTTGTTTAGGTAGATCTTGGGATGAAAAAGAGAATGAGTAGGAATGAGAGCTAAGTTTCAACAATGGTGAACCCTTGTGAATCAACACTAGCCGTGACCTTCAATGGAGTTTTAGGGTGTTCTTGTTGTCTTGAAGATCAAGGTGGTTGTAGAAGTGATAATGATTAGCACTTATGTAGTATGAGACATGCTTTAGGAGTAGTAATTGAGCTTTTAATGGAGTTTTTGGTGATTCTTGGTGATGACAAAAATATAGCCGAGAGGTTTGAGGGGAGAGTGAGGAATATTTTTAAGTGTTATATGTTGTGTGTTTTGCCAAGCTTGGGATATTCGGCTATATCCTAGATTGTAAAGATTTGCCATATCTTGTTGAAGTACTATGGTATCTTTGCAAGATATCACTAGATATGTCTTGGATTTGGTCAAGTACTACACCATTTCTAGTAACATACTCTTCGTTCCACTTGTGCTCTTGCCGTATATTATTAAGGTCAAAGGGAGACAAAATTGACAATGTATAGTATTTGTGTATGGTGACATAGTATTGTGTAAGTATGGCATAGTATGCATGTGTAAGAAAGTAAAGCAAGTTGTATGGTTCCTTGTAAGTATAGTATGCATTTGTTGAGTTATAGGTATTTTTTTTGTTGAAGCTTTAGGTAATTTAGTGAAAGTATATAATGAATATATCATTATAAGTATTTTACTTGAATAAAGTAAATAAATGTCAATGTAAAATAATGTACATTGTTTTAAAGTGTTAGGTGCTTATTCCTATTATGAAATATATGTAAATATATACATATAAAATAAGTTTTAGTGTACTTAATAATTTAATTAAATAAAGTTTCAGTTTATCTCAAAATAGTGTACTGAGGTGATGAGTCTTTTATTCATTCAGGTGGCCAGTCAGTTTACCGGAGTAGTCAATAATGACTAATAGTTCATATAAATATAAAAATAAATATGAAAGGTGGTATGACAAAGGTTTATGATTAATATTAAGTCATATAAAAGTGGAATTATATAGATCCCAAAAATAAAGGGTACAACAGTTGACAGTGTCAATAAGGTAAAAGTGTGTATATAATATTTAGTTAAAATACTTCACTATTTTTATATACTAAAATCATGATTTTTGTACGCAATAAGTCTTGTGTTGATATATTATGAAAGTGATCCGTAAAAATATTATATGATGAACGATAATAATAATAAAGGCGGTGACGTGTCAAAAGCCCAAATTTTGAGGTTTTACAGCACCTACCCGTTATTTTAGCTTTGTCCTCAAAGCTTAAGATGAAGTTACTCGTCCAGGGAACAAGTGAGGCCACTTTTTCTAGGACGTGTAATCTTGTGAACTTAAGTTTAGACTCATAGGTGATATTTAGGGTGCAGTGATTGATCGTATGCTTCCGATGAGTACATTCTAATAAACAAGGTAACTTGTCTTTTATGTTTTGATAATTTACCCATTTGGTCCTTCAATTTTTGTAATGTGACCCTTAGGACACAATTAGTTTTTCCAATGAAAATAACTTAGGGCTCAAAATAAGTTTCAAAAATGGCAAAATCAACCTCTAGGGTTTTTAATTCGTGTTAAATCAACTAGGGATTCTTTCAAGTTTGTTAATGTCTACGTTTAGCCCTTAAGAATTTTTAAAAGGTTCATTAAATCATATTCGAGTTCTAATATGTTTACAAAGTGGATAGAATAGGACAAGTTCATTTTAAGTCTTTGTTTTTTTTAAGTGGGCTTCCCGATATACTTCTAGCCTGTGGAAAGCAAACATTAGTTTGACTCCAAAGCTTCACTCAGTGAAATGGCTAGGATTATTGTTGATAGTGATTGGGTAGGAAGTTGCAAAGAATCTGCTTCATTTGTGGCTGAGCTGGGGCATAAGTTCCGTAGAGAAGAAGTACTTCAAATGATGGAAATCAAAGAAGAGACCAAGAATAAAGAAGTGTGCATCCCTGGTGAGCTGTTGAAAGGGTCATGCATCTACTGTTGGTGGTTCAAAATTTGCACAAATTTCGACTTCTAAAAGGAGGAAGTCATTCATTTCAAGGCTTGTTAGACAATGGTATTGTCGAACTAATTGGATCCGAAGAGGAAGAAGATTGTCCAAAAGTATGAGACATCAATTATCTCTTTCTGGAGGTGACAAACATAACCCTATAATATACACCCATTGTGAGTTGGGCACGTCTTTTATGCTTGGGTTTGTTTTCCTCGTTGATTTTAGAAATGTGAGCTTAGAAGATAAGGCATCCTCTTACCAAGTATTTCCGGGCTTCGATACAAGAAATGACACTAAGTCTAGTGTCGATAAAGTTTGTGTTACCGTCGCCTCGAATGATCGAGGTTTCCTTTCCTCATGGCAAATGAAACAACTTTATTTTCTGTGACACCCAAAAGGGGTCAAATGAAACGGAAGTCGGCACCCCAAAAAGGGTTTTAAATGCAGTGGAAATGGACACCCCCAAATGGGGTCGAATGCAGTGGAAGTGGTATTTGGGTTAAGGATAACCCAAAAGTCAAGAGCACAATGCTTTGATCTAAAAGAGATGAACACAAATCTTCCTATGTTTCTGGGTGAGGATGTAATGACATCAAATATAAGTTATCTTAAGGATAAGATATTACTGGAGGAAATCGCGAGTAAAAAAAAGATACATTCCATAACTGGATAAATAAAATAACATCAATTATGAGTTATGTCGAATATATTTAAGCTCGTGTGATTATAAATTTCTATTTACATCGATAAGCGTCCTCATCCATTTAAGGTAAAATTTATAACTCCATTCGGTGACCTATGATTTCTTTATTCAAACGTAAAAGTGCCCTAATTCGTTTCAATAAAGATTTCATAGCCCACCTTACCTAAATATTTCCGGCAAGGCTTATTATTTAGAATAAATATAATATCTAAGATAATAGATATTATTAAGATACTTTACAACCCGTTTGCTTATAACCTTCGTCTTCAGACGTCCCATAACATCTTAATACGAAATTATAAATAAACTTCTGGTCCGGTGGCTTATTTCACTCTTAGACGTCCCATAACGTCTTGAGAGGAAATCATCATTAACTTAGGGTCAAGAGACTCAGGTCCTATATGTATAATATAGGATCATAAGTACCTTGATTTTGAGTTCCACCGCATCATTTAAAGATGCAAACTTATCCAAATAATACCACGTGAAAATACTAAAAGCAAACGTGTATAAGTCGTTAATAAGTCGTGTTCCATAGATATACGTACAAAATTATAAGCGAGAGAAAAATAAATGTTGACGCGCGATAACGTGCGCAAGAATACGTATCAAACAAGAAACTCATATATACAATATAATGATATATTACCATCATAAGTATAGGCATTATATCATATAGTTCCTTCTAGTATGGTATATATACCTATATACACATAACAGCAAGTTCAAACATCTAATAAAATGTAGTACACGGGATAATGCTCCCTAGTCTGTTTTTAAATATTCCAGTATGTACGGTTGTTGTAAATCCGTTCCTATTATGTGGCCAGTCAGTTTTCCAAGTAGTCAAAATAGACTAACCGGTTTATAGTTATCAATTAATTATAAGCAATAATCAGCGTATATGAAAAGAGTAGCGTATAAGATTAAGCTTGATACAAAATCAATCATGGAGGATTTTAAAATCTTAGTATAAGATTTTCAGGATTTATTTGGATTTCATTATAATACCAACTCGTTTTTAGGCAATCCATTTATGTTACTGTATTTTAGTTAAATACATCGTTGTACAAGTATTAATAACTTCCATTTAAATTTGTTATTAATAATATAATTTAAGTAAAAGTATTTTACTTACCATTATTGTATTTTACTTTTATAATCTACGTACCTTAAATTTCATAATTTTTATGAACAGTTATAAAAGTAACAACACTTTATTACATTTAATTTAATGTCCCCAAAGTTTTCGCAAGTTAAATAATAACCCTTTGTTTACAAGTTTCAGGAAATGATGGTTCTAATCCATTTAGTTTAGGATTCGCTCAAGTTTTAATACATTAAATGAAATAAGGGGTCTAGGGTTTGCTTAAGTCTTGGTTATTGGAAACACAAGTCCCTCCTTGTTTTACTAGATGTACACTTTCTGGTTCTTAACAGTTTTAGTCCTTAGGGTTTAATAAGTCACGAATGGCATTTATTACACCCTATACTTTCAAATATTTACAATATTAGTCCTTGTAATTACTATTTTATCAAAATAAGTTTCAATGTCACGGTTTTAGTCCATGGGTTTAATGAATTGACATTTTTAGTCCAAAAGTTTTTATAAGACATATTTTTGGCATAAAAACTTTGTTTAAGTATAATATCACTAAGTGGGCTTATTAAATGTGCCAAAAGAGCTAATGGGCTTCCCAAACCCTTATTGAGCTTACAAGATCCATTAACAATTTTTGTGAGCTAAGGATTTCTTAATGGGCCTAATTACATTTTTAGATCCATTAATATTACAAGTTTTACTACATAGGTCCATAGGACAATAAATGGGCCTAATGGGCTTCCAAATGGACCTAAACATATTTTAGTCAATTAGTAATACTTAACCATTTATCTAGGTGTGAAGTTTATGAAACCTTACAAGCTTATTACTGGTTTGTAAAGATTTAGTCTAGATCTCTAAATAGAGAGTAAAAATCTACGATATGTTTTATTTCCGGGTTTCAAATGAAATCCAAGCTGGTTACAAGTTTGTATATTAATTCTAAGATTTAAGGGGAGCTTATAACCCACGGCTAATATTATTTACAATATTTCAAGATAAAGTCCAATCTTGTTTTATGTTTACATTTAATTTTACGAGGTCCCAAAAATTAAGATTTAGGGTTTATTATAAGTTCACAAGTTTATTACAAGTTTAAAAATGAATCAGATAGCCCAAGCTATATTTCTTTTCCATGTGTCTTCATTATGAAATCTAGGTTTAAAAAGTAAATTTTAAAGTCCATACATAAGGTTTAGGTTTTTACAAGTTTGTTATAAGTTCAACAGGATTTAATCAAGATCTAAAAAAAATTCTAATTTTAGATTTTTCCAAGATATATAAAAGTCTAGTTAAGTTTACCAAAGACATGGTAAGAATTTTCAAAGATACATTAAGATTTCTAAAGGAAAAAAAATCTAATTTAAATTTTTCCAAAATTTAATTAAGTTCTTCCAAAATACAATTATTCAAGAAAGGATTTCCAAAATCGCTTTTAGATTTTTCTAGGATATAGAAAAATCTATTAAATATTTACAAGGTTTTTCCAAGATTTTCCAAAATCCCTTTTTAGATTTTACAAGATTTTCCAAAATCTATTTTAGATTTTCCAAGATTTTCCAAAATCTATTTTAGATTTTCCAAGATTTATAAAAATCTATTTAGATTTATCAGGATTTATAAAATCTAATTTATATCTTCCAAGGGTTTCCATTTTCATATTTCTAGGGGTTTGTTATGTATTATGTTGTTTGTGGTTATAATGCATTGTTCGGGCCATCATACTTCAGAAGCCATTCTATAAACGTTTGAGGCGCGAGGGCATTTTAAATCGTAAACCCAACCACTCAGTCCAAACGTAATATCGAGATGGAACATCTTTAGTATAATGCTCCCTACTAACATGACATATTTATAAGTTTCATTAAATACGTTAAGTATTTTAATACTTTAATATCTTCATAAAAATATTAAACAGTCGTAATACATAAAGTATGTAAATGGTTAGCATCTAGTACTACCATAAATATAAATGCATAGGATAATGAATTGCATTTAAATCATATAGTTATGCATGCTCTCTATGCTAAATGCTCTCTAAGTATGTCCCCGTCAAAAATCCAGTTTTTGAATTCTAAGTTTTTGAAAATTTTGTCCGGTTATAGTTCAGTTAATAAAATAGAAAAACAATTTTATTTTCGATCTGATTCTCTATAACCATTGCTCTGATACCATTCTGTGACACCCCCAAATCTGGTTTGCAGCGGAAAGTAATTGGGTGTCAGTAGGTGGATCACAGAACAAATGGCAAACAAAGCATTGATCATAATTACATGATTTGAAATACAATTGATACAAATATGGTTTTAGTACAATCAGTTGAAATGTTAAATATCAGTTGTTACAAATATCCCAGTGAAAACAGATCCCCCAATCATTATGATGCTCCTAAATGATGTTCAGTCCATGCTCAAATAATCCAGCTTAATTTCCTGAGAAAAACATGCTTAAAACAATTAACATAAAGGTCGTGAATTCATAGAGTTTTGTAAAATCATAGTTAAGGACAGTAAATTGTCCTACATAGTGTTGCATAAAGTTTGATATAAAATCAAATGTAGGATCTCAGATATCCCATGTAGTACTTCATAAGGTTTGATAATAATCATGTTCAGATATATCAGTATGTTCCATGTATTAATGTACCAAAGAATAAAAGGTCGAGTTTAGAACCGCAAACATCACAAACATAGTATCGCATAAAGCCAAATACTATAAGGTAATTACATTCCCATATTGCCCGAAACTGAGACTTGACAGTTAAGTCCTCGACAAATGAGGACCCTTCGCCTTATAAAAAGACACCCAATAATAATAAGTTCTGACATGTGAAACATCTGTTGTCCTGGCCGAGGCATAGTGAGCATGAATCACCCAGATGGGGACGGTCAATCCCAAATAGATCTATTTACAACATTCAGGCAATTCAAAAATTCTAACAGTTTCGAATGCACGGGTAATGCGGGTTCATCTACAATAGGCACATGTAATTAAGGGTAACAGTTCAGTTTGCGTTTCCTCGATCAACAAATTATTAAATATTAGGGGAGGCCCACGATCTCAATTCTCAAGATATAACAAATCATATAGTTAAAACAAGTTATAGCATGTCTCCCCCTCGTGGGTTAGTAAAAGCACAAAAAGTAGTGAAATGCAAGGCTATGAACTCACCTGAATAGTAGTGTCCGGATAATATCACAGATAGTCCAGATAGTATGCTCACGATACAATTAATTACCTAAGAAATTTAAATGATCTCAGTATATGCATATACAATGCATAGATGCGTCCAGATAATTAAAGTGCATGCTTATACTTGTTTTAGATATCTTGTCGTTTATTGTCCGATCCGTATGTATTTATTTATACATATACATAGTGAGTCCTTCGAGTTTCTACGATTTACATTAAAAACCTTAAAGTTTATTTAATATAAATAACTTTAGTTAAATTGCACCAGGGTCCTCAAGTTTAATATTTACCATATAAGCCCCTAGGTTATAAGTTTAAGGAATGACGGTTTAGTCCTTTTGGTTTAGGGTTTCTTTTATAGTTTTAATTAACTACCTAATAAAAGAAGTAGGGCTTGGTAATCTTTCGTCATATGGCAAAACAAGTCCTCCACATTTTTAATCATGTAATACTTTTCGGTTCTTGACATAAACAATCCCTAGGGTTTCTATAACTTTCGGCTTGTGTCCAAAACAGCCCCTAGGGTTTGTCTAGGGTTTATTAAACTTTGCAAGTTGGCAAAAGGGGTCCCTAGGGATACTACTATGTTTCGGCAAAGGCAAAAAGGGGTCCTTAAGTTCCTATTTATGTTACATAAATTACCCTAACTTAGTAATAATTTCATTTAAGTCCTTGTTGTTAATTTTGGAGTTTCGGATAGTGTCAAAACACTACCCTCAACTCACAACATTTTACAAAATCCACCCTTATGTTTATATTTTTGGGACATGAGATTTTATACTTGTTCGTTTAGATCCCTTAACTTAATAAAATTACTAAATTAACCCGAAAGTATTATTTTTACTACTTTTAGTCCGAAAACTTATAGATCTACTATTTTAACCCCAAACTTCATAGATCTATCATTTTAAATCCAAAACATTTATAGATCTCATTTTTGAATCCAAAAGTTTGTGAAATCATATTTTTCACAATATAAGTTTTATAAAACCTAATTTAATAAAACGAAGTTTATTTTAGGCAAGCTTATTATAGTGGCTTAAAACTAAATCCTATAAGGCAAAAATAGTGAGCTTATAGATCTAAGGCAACTAGTTATAGATCTAGTGTTTCTAGGCTTATCTAAATATTACAAGATTATCCAATATTGAACCATAGGGTTTAAACCCCACGTCCAATATATGCATACTTATGTTTTCATAGTTTTTTCTAGATTAACTAGTTCATAAGGTTATGTTCATCATGGTTATCAAGATTTTACATCATTTTAGGTCACCACGTAAATTAAGCCGTGACCCATATAAGATCTAGGGTTTTATGTTTTTGTTTCAACAAAAAGTTTTACTAGTAATAATTATGTGTATGTTCATGTGTATGAAAAATAAGTATATTGAAAGATAGGTTTTAAGTTACTTACTTGTTTAGGTAGATCTAGGGATGAACAAGAGAATGAGTAGGAATGAGAGCTAAGTTTCAACAATGGTAAACCCTTGTGAATCAACACTAGCCGTGACCTTCAATGGAGTTTTTAGGGAGTTCTTGTTGTCTTGAAGATCAAGGTGGTTGTAGAAGTGATAATGATTAGCACTTATGTAGTATGAGACATGCTTTAGGAGTAGTAATTGAGATTTTAATGGAGTTTTTGGTGATTCTTGGTGATGACAAAATATAGCCGAGAGGTTTGAGGGGAGAGTGAGGAATATTTTTATGTGTTATATGTTGTGTGTTTTGCCAAGCTTGGGATATTCGGCTATATCCTAGATTGTAAAGATTTGCCATATCTTGTTGAAGTACTATGATATCTTTGCAAGATATCACTAGATATGTCTTGGATTTGGTCAAGTACTACACCATTTCTAGTAACATACTATTCCTTCCACTTGTGCTCTTGCCGTGTATTATTAAGGTCAAAGGGATACAAAAATGACAATGTATAGTATTTGTGTATGGTGACATAGTGTTGTGTAAGTATTGCATAGTATGCACGTGTATGAAAGTATAGCAAGTTGTATGGTTCCTTGTAAGTATAGTATGCATTTGTTGAGTTATAGGTTTTTTTTGTTGAAGCTTCAGGTAATTTAGTGAAAGTATATAATGAATATATCATTATAAGTATTTTAATTGAATAAAGTAAATAAATGTAAATGTAAAATAATGTACATTGTTTTAAAGTGTTAGGTGCTTATTCCTATCATGAAATATATGTAAATATATACATATAAAATAAGTTTTAGTGTACTTAATAATTTAATTAAATAAAGTTTCAGTTTATCTCAAAATAGTGTACTGAGGTGATGAGTCTTTTATTCATTCAGGTGGCCAGTCAGTTTACCGGAGTAGTCAATAATGACTAATAGTTCATATAAATATAAAAATAAATATGAAAGGTGGTATGACAAAGGTATATGATTAATATTAAGTCATATAAAAGTGGAATTATATAGATCCCAAAAATAAAGGGTACAACAGTTGATAGTGTCAATAAGGTAAAAGTGTGTATATAATATTTAGTTAAAATACTTCACTATTTTTATATACTAAAATCATGATTTTTGTACGCAATAAGTCTTGTGTTGATATATTATGAATGTGATCCGTAAAAATATTATATGATGAACAATAATAATAATAAAGCCGGTGACGTGTCAAAAGCCCAAATTTTGGGGTTTTACAATATACATGCATGACCAGTTTCACCTAGTTATGGAGGTACCATAACCATAACACTGGAGGCACCAATGTTATGACTCCACCATGACGGAGTGATAGCTCGTGGCGTCCCTTCAGATTTTGGCCATATTATTATTATCAGGTGGGGCGTATGGGTGCATCCTAGTTTACATGTTTTCAGCAGATTATTCAGGTGATTGTGGTGTGTGCCCTGCATCCTTTACAAGAAGTTGATCCCTCCTACCCAAACCAGTATATTAAATTAGAGGCAGCCCCTCTAAATTGCATGACGAGGTCACCCCTCCAAGTATTCATGCACGTTGATAATTCATGACCTATATTGGCTAATGGTAAACATGTTAAACAGTTTTTATAAGATAAACATAAGGCTTTTCAAACTATAAAACCAATTTTACTAAGATATGCCAAGTTATTCAGGACTTAGTCTTTTCCGCTGCTTCATGCTTATATGCTTATATTATTCATGCTTTACTTGTATATTCGTGCACTGAGCGTTATGCTCAGCCTTTTTCCTTTCATGTTCCCAAAACGGCAGGTACTCAGGGACGCTCGTAGACTTTAAGCGTACGTGCATATGGATTGGAAGCTTCCTAGCCTTCTTTACTTTATGCATTTCTTTATACTTTGATACTCATTTCCATGGACATTGTTTAGTCCTTTTCATTTACAGTACTTATGTTTGTGTGTGATGAGTTCTACTTTTGGGGTACCGATGTTTGATTCCGGTATTTCCTTTATGGTCATGTGATGTCTAATACATTATCCTTGTATGCTTTGATGACACGCCATAATCACGCGTGACATTTCCATTTACGAAAATGGGGTGTTAAAATTATGGTATTAGAGCCAAGGATTCGACTTGTAGGCTCTCTAAACACGACCTGTGATTAGTGGGTAGTCACTATGGTCTTCCTAGAACTGACAGTCGGTTTTCATGCATTCATTATTTTCATGCATACATATATATGTCATTGTCGCGGGTTTATGACTAAGTAATGGTTGGTACAGGACTGGCCCTATTTAGTCACTTGTGTTTTATCGAAACTTTTAAGTTTGGGACCGACCCATTGGCATCCCCTCGCCATGTCTTTTGTTTGATTGAACTGACCATAGGCGTTCACTCTCGCGCATACAAAAGTTTTCATAAAACCGCATCATGGATTAATGTATAAATTTTTTTGCATAAATTTTTTCTCATGATTTATTGGTATAATTTTTTTTCATGTATATAGTTTATATTTTGATCAGTTTAATCATGTATTTTATGTTATACTGTCAGATGGTTCTCACACGCGAGCAAGAACAACTCAATGCAGCAATCCAAGCTGTAATGCAAGCTATGCTTCCTCAGCTGAGGAACGAAATCAGGGCTGAGGTTCAGGCTGCCAACAACCAGCAGCAACACCCAGTACCTCCTCCTCCTCCAGCAACATTGGTTACATGGCTGGAGAGATTCAATAAGCTCCGCCCTCGAGCTTTCGAGAGAACAGATAGCCCTAGTGAAGCTGAAAGCTGGTTGGCTCACATTGAGAAGATATTCGATGCTATGGGCTGTGACCCCGTCTTCAAGTCGAGGTTGGCTTGCTACAAATTCGAAGGTGATGTACTATCATGGTGGATGGCACTGAAGCAGTCTGAGGGAGGTGATAATTGGGTGGCAGGTTTGACTTGGGCTCAGTTAGGGATTTGGTGATGGGGCAGTTATTTCCCAAGGCTGAGCAAGACAAGCTGAAAAGAGAGTACTAATAAATGACTTTTTGCTTAGCGTTTGTGTACTCGATATCGTTCTCGGTATCTAATCGAATTGATCACGGTTAATGGTGGAATAGTCGGTAATGGTCACTAAAAGGGGGAGTTGATTTTCTATTCTATTAGAAAAGGTAAGTGTAAAACGTAATTAAAATAAGCTAAAAGCAAATCTAGAAAAACTAAATTAAAGCTTTGAAAATTAAACTAAAAATCACTAGAAAAACACTTGGTAAAAATGGAGATTTCGGGAAGCGTGAAAATTTTGGAAATTAAAACGTAATGAATTTAAAACTTGAAAACTTGGTAAAAATAAACTAAGATGAAACTTGTTTAAAATAATTCGAAGTTAAAATGGCGGGAAAAGTTAAAAACTAAGAAAAATAAATCAAAAACCAAAAATTAGATGGCAATGCGATCGTAGCCTGGGGTCGGATCGCACTTAATGCGACGGGAAAGGGTGATCGCACTCCCAGATCGCAACCACGATCGTAACAAGTGGATTGTAGTATCTCATCGTGGTCTGTGATCGTGGCACAATGATCGCAATCTATGCGATCGAACTCAAGGATCGTGACACACCATCGCACCCACAGATCGCAATGAGTGATCGTGGTGTGGATTTGGATCGTAGCCAAAGAAAGAACAAAAGATCGTAATCAATGCGATCGGAGCCAGGGATCGTAACCAAGTAAAACCCTTCTAAGATCGTAATGGAAGATAAGAGTAACTTAAGCAGAAATGAATAAGCAGTTAATCCAATAAGCACTTACCAACTTAGCCGAAACTAATTTAAGCACAAATTCGAAAACTATTGGAATCTAAACAAGCAAACTTTATAACACGAACTTTAAAACGTTAAAACTTTTAAGAAAGCTTAAAAGTAAACAAGCTAAACATACAAATAAGCCAATAAGCACAAAGAGCTTATAGCTTATACCGTATAAAAGCTTATGTAGGAATAGAAAGGTTAACTTTTTAATCACGAAAACATCAAGATCTAGCACAAATCTTTAATATTTCAGATCAAAGTAAACCAAAATCAAGAAGGGTAGAAAGAGATTAATGAACAAAAAGCTTAACTTGAACTTGTGATTAATGAAATCCAAATACAAAGTTTAAAGAAAACTTAATTTGAAAGAGAAGATGAAGTTTTAGTGAGAGAAAGTTGAACACTTTCTCTCTCTAAAATGAAAACTAAAACAATGAAAATAAAACTATCTAACCACTAACACCCTCCTAATGTGTCATTAGGAGGGTATATATAGGGTGCGGGGAATGCATGTGTGCTTCCTTCTTTCTTTCTTTTCTTCTCGACTCGATCTAAATTCTTTGTCTTTCTCGACGTCGTCTCAGGATTTGTCGATGTAAATTGAACTTGTCTAGTAATTTTCTTCTTCTAATAGACTTGAGTTCTTCGACTTCATTAAACTTCCGTCTTTAGACTTTTTCTTCGATAAATCTTCATAATAGGCCTTGGACTTCCGTTCTTTTTGCACTCTTGACCTTTTGACTTCGTCTTTTCTCGTTTTCTTCGATAAAAGCCCGTGAAAGTCCGTGTTTTCTTCCTTTTTCATCCTTTGGACCTAAAACACAATAAAAACACAAACCACGCATAATTCCGACTTTTACGACATAAAATACACGTTTTGTTCTTGTTATTATTGGAAATAAGTGGTAAAAGGATAAGTGTTTTCACACTTATTAAATCCCCTACACTTGACCATTGTAATGCTCTCATGCAATGCATTAATTTTAAAGCATGGTTTACATTTTCCATCATAAATAACCCACCTTGGCCTTTATTAAATACTAAACATTAAGGAAGCTACAAGTACAAAACAAGTAAAGAAATCAAAGACTTACATTGGGGTTTTGGCCGTCATGAATGTTCATCATCCTCAAGTTTCACGTTCCCCATGCCAAGCTTAAAAAAGGGATCATTGTTATTATAAGTTAGCAAACTAACACGAACTCATGTGGCCTAATTATTTACTTAGACTCCCTTATTCCTAGGTGTATCTCTTATGTTTTAATTTTGTCTTGAATGATCACAAGGATGCATTGTTTGACTTATTTCGATAGTTACTTAGGCTGAAAATAAAGTGGGACGATTTAATCAATAGTTAGCTAAAGGACAAAATCTTTTAAAACTGCTTCTCGGGACCTCATAAAGTTCATATCTTGGCATAACTCGCTACACGATTTGAGACCTTTCTCGGACCGATATTTGGGAGCGACTTCATACTTCGAATCTTGAGAGACGTTCTTGAAATTATGGTCTTCTCTTCATAATAGGAATTTCTTCACTTGAAGTTTCGAGAGATTCTTCATCTTTGGACCACGACTTCTTCATTTTTTTTTCAATATTTATTTTGGACTTTGATATACAACGATCCTCCTTCTTTTAGGACTTGGATCTATTTATCCTCATACCTTGCTAGGGTCTTTTTGGATAGACTTATCCATGATCTTTAGGGGAGTATTTTCTTTTCATCGTGTGTCTCGATCCTTCATATTGATTTTCGATAAATGATTCTTCACATCACTTTTGGATCTTTAGCAACAAAATGTAGCCCTCATGCCTTGTTAGGGCCTTTTTGGACTCGCCAATCTTCGCATCCCGCTTCAATAAGTTATGCCTTGGCTATGAACTCTAATTAATACCGAGCAACTTTTAAACGATCTTGGGCTAGAAGCTAAGTAACTTTTCAAATCGTACAACCTTATTTATTGCAGTTATATTTATTAACAAGCGATGGGAGAATAGGCTTATAATCAACTCACATAAATTACCGAAAGAATACCAAACTTATAATTGACTCTATCATCTCTCGTCCTCCACAATTTAAAATCTCAGGGAATGAGACTCGTGGATGCTTAGCCAATTAAATCAAAGTTTTGGGTTTTCGAATCATCTATAGGATCTTGCATCTTCTTACACTTTTTCAAGTTTAGAATTTGCGTTTTAAAGTTCCCTTAATAAACGACTCTCTAGGATCAATTATAGGAACTTACGAAAAGTTCTTGTTCTTAACCCGTGAGAGTTAAGACTTTCGCGTTTTAAAGCTCCCTATATAAAAGCCTAGCAAAACTTGACTTAAACACGTTAAGGATACTAGCTAGAGTAAACTTAGATAAGTAAACTCGGGTTGAGTCAAAATATTCAAGACTTTGAAAAATTTTAAAACCACTTTATTAAACTTTATTTTTAGCAAAGAAAGTAAATAACGATAAAACAGGAAAACTACAAGGCCAAAATAGATTAAAAAATTTGAAAAATATCGAAAAATCAGATTTTCCGGTTAAAATGAGGACAAATTCATGGAAAAGACCACTCACTTTGATAGAAGTCCACCTACACTTGATATAAACATTGTCCTTGTAACACCCCCAAATTTATACAACTCAATATAGCGGAAGACTAGTTGGTGTTACGGGATAGCACATTACTCACATCATAGACAACGCATAAAAATCGCGTCGTTTAAATATAAATCATTTCCATTCATAAATATCAAAGTTACATAGGTCCCAAGTCATATTATTTCATACAAAGTTTTACAATGTATTTGAATGGAAAATATAGTTTAAGTGCGGGCCATGAATTCTTGTTGTCTTCCCGAGAATTACCTTCAAGTACCTGAGATAAAACATGTTAAAAGAAAAGGTCAGCGATAACGCCGAGTGAATTCATAAAGTTTAATAAATTCCATCAATATAACTTTGGTATAAAATTAGTACCAAAAATCAATTCGTACAAATCATTGTAATAGGCCGTAAAATAGCCAAAAATCATTTTATACAAATCTTTGTAATAGGCCATAAAATAGCCAAAGTCATTTTATATAAATCCTTATCGAAAATCATAATATAGGCATTTGCCTTAAAAATTATTATACGAGCCAATGTCGTAAAAACATCATACAATACGTCTTATGACGTTGTATGAACCCAAAAACCGTTATATGAATATGGTTATGAAAACCAAAACACAAACATAATATCAATAGTATGACCCTGTATTGCTAGTCGGGCAATACATCGTAATTCGAAGCGTCTAGTAGTATTTTGTTAATTTTGGATTATTATAAGCCGCATGACATTGTTATCTTACTAAACCAAAACGGGTAGCTAACCCGATACCAATTTTGCCCATCTAAAGTAGCGTGTCATCACAAAGGTCACGCTATGGAAATCTTCTCATACATAAATTCGCTTACCAATCAATGTGGCACGACGGGGATCAACCGTCAAGGCGCGAACTGGGGTGATCGTCCCCAAATAGTACTATTAAATGCATAAGCATCTACCAAATCCCGGTAGTTCACAATTCATGCTAATGGGACTTTTAGTGACATAACCTAACTTTAATAATCCATTTAATTTCATCTATCGGATCCTTTAATCATTTATCGGGTCATACAATCGGGTCATTCAATCATTCGGGTCCAAGATCAATAAACAAACAATCGGGACAAACGGTGTCCTATTTTATAAAAACTAACATGTTATCTCCCTCGTGGGTTTATAAAACATTTATAAAAACATTTAAAAGAGTGTGAGGCTATGACTCACGTTGATGTGGGAAAGCGGGTTATCGGCGATTCGGATGTACGGTACGTGCTTCAATCACGGAAACCTAGACAAATAATAATCGGTCTTAGACGTTTGTCCAATGACTTTATAAAAATAACAATTAAGTATACATATGATGATTATATATATATATATATGATGATCAAGTGGGTTTACATATTCTCGCTTACTCATTTTTAGTGTTATATGTCGATAACTTTTATACTAGCTTACTAGTTTTACCCATTTACGTGTTTTAAGTCCAATAAACTTATTATAAGTTCTTTAACTTGTTTTAATCCATTTTATACTTATATTATCAGTACATACACTTTCAAGTTGGGCCCAAATGGGTTAAGCCCAATAAGTTCTTTTTATGGGTGTTTATCTTATTTAGTCCAATTATTAGCCCAAGTATTAGTCCAATATGTTTACTTAGCTCGTAAATGTCCGTATGCCCTATAGTTCGGATTTTATTGGTTTTTACTTGTTATACATGTCTATATATCAGTATATAAGTTTTGTAAAGTTTTCATTAGACGGGTCAAACCATCTAAGTTTTATTTAACAAAAACGTTAATTTTACGGCAATAGCCGAAAAAGTCGTAAAAATCATGTTTATAGTTTTATATCTTATAAAACATAACAAGTTACCATTTTTATAAAATGTCCACTTATTTATCATTGTAAATATTTTTATAAATAAAATTCATGAGTTAGTGGGTTTTAATTATAATTTATACTATTAAAATTTGAGTGCTTATATAATAGTATTATTCTTTAATTTCTAAAAATCTGATTTTTATCTTCACTTTCACCAAAACTGCAATATCTTGAGTTCTACATGGAGATAGAAGCTCAAATTTTTATCACAAAAACTACATGATATGTGATACATTTAACTCTTGTATAGCTACTGTTGAATTATCTTTTAAGTATTTTCTAAAAATCGTCCAAAACAGTAACCTCAGATTTATACCCTAAACTTGTTTTGATCATATCTCACTCATTACAATTCTCACATGTGTACAAGACTCATAGATTAATGTATATCAATTCTACTTCATCATTTTATCAGTTCATAACATGTTTCTTTACTGTTTTATACAGCCATGTAAATTAATCAAGATTTTAACCTTGTTCCTTATAATTTTTCACCTTTTTAATCATATTTATCAACACCAAATCCCCACATAACATTTTTATCATCATATAATCATCATATACATATATAATAGGAAATAAAATACATGTTTACATAATCAAATTAACAAGAAGATGAGGAGGACAATCTTTATACCACCATGATGATGTAGGTTGATCAAAACATGGATTTTTGATGGAGAAACTTGTGATGCACCAAGACCATCTTCATGACCACCATCCTTCATATACTCCTTGTGTAAAATCAGCCCCAAGACACCATGAATACTCCTCCTTGGATGTTATAACTTGCACCAATCAATAGGGCTTCAAAAGGGCATCAACATGTATATGAATAACATGAGATTTTGTGGTTGCTTTTGATCAAATGAGGGTGTTTAAGGGGAGGAATGGTGGACGGCAAACATGGAGGGATGAGAGGATTTTGGGTGGTTTGCATGAGTTGCAAATGAGTTTGTTAGTTTGTGTGAGTGGTTTATGGTTTTAAGAGAAAACAAGGACAAGTGTTTAAGCTTATTTTCTAAGCTTTGACACCTCATGGGATGAGGTGTTGCTTGTGTAGCCGTCCCATGTTGCTAGTGGGGTGGGACAATGTATTTTGTCCCATCTCACTAGTTTACGGGTATTCCTTGATTCTAGTTTCCTCGATTTGCGTGCCCTCGGGTCGTTTTACGAAAAACGTTTTTATAAATTATGAATCAACGGCACAAAACGAATCCAATAAAAATTGTCTCATCAAAAACGAAGTTCGAAAACGTAAATATGTAATCCTAAGGTTTCCGGTTTAGTCGTAAAGAACGTTAAAATAAAATCGTAAGTCCTAATCTTTTCTCGTAAATTTGTGAGTTTATGAACCAACACAAATTTAAAACTCCAAAATAATATTTACGGATAAATTTATTTTCTGAAATGTCGGACTGTCACCAAAGACGGTGTATGTAAACGTAAGCACGTAACGTTTAATCCTCCGGTTTAGACGTAGTCGATGCTACTTCAAGAAGTAAATCCAAATTTCTTCCCAAAAATAAGTGAGTTCATATTGTAACATTAAAATAATATTTTCAAATAATATTTGAGAATAAAATATCAATCGTAAATTGACGGATTGTCACAGCATTTACCCCTAAACAGGATCTTTGTCCTCAAAGATCATCTTACCTTACTACTCGCTTCTTATAGAGTTAAAGCCATGGGGGTATTTCCTCCACATTCGGTCTTTTCTCACAAGTGCAATCCAGTATAATACGCGAGTTTCATCAAACATAACTACGGGAATAAGATCAGGCTTAATGTTGACTTACTTTCTCTATCCATGATGTACACGGGTTTTTGATGAATGCAACTTTTCGCCGATCTAAGCTTTACTAAGAAGAATTCAGATTTTCACTTGATAGATATTCCATCAAGTTCGATATACGAAACATAATTCACGCAGTCTTTGAAGTCCTAGGGTAGATCCAGCTTATATGCCTTTCAAACCAATCTTTATACCATCTCAATGGTCCCATACAACGGGGACTTATATCCCATGATTTGTCAGATCATGAATTCATTTTTCCAAGTTTAAAAATTGTGGCATAACTTTGCTACCCATTTGGCACTTCAAGATCTACATTTCACATTCATATAACCTCTTGCCCACTACCGGCAATCAATAATCAAATCCTAATTTCACCAATCATTTAAGGTATCGCGGGTCGGGTATTTTGTAAGGTTAGGTTCGCCATCATAGGAAACCTTAAACCTAAAAGACATGTCCAACTCACAATAGGTGCATGTCGGATGTCTTTATCTCAACTCTTTCTTACAGATGCTCTAAGATTTAGATTATAACAAGATTCAATCTCGAACCTAATACTATGATTATCAATGATAATCCTTCCAAAGGAAAACGATTATACGGTCTATTACCAAAGGTCAACCATTCAAACATAAAACAACACAAATATTACTTTGTATCGTTACTTTACCTCGTCCCTTCGATTGGGGTGGTACATAGTACTCTCATCAAGGTTCGTTCTCAATGATTTCTGAGCAAATCTCTAGAAATTCGATGCGAAGCGAGGATCTTGATAAAGATGTTCGATACAGGCACACTATTTTACATAACTCTTTTGCATTTATCATTAACGGGAATGATATTAGCAGATTTGGTCAGTCTGTCGACGATGACCCAAATCGAATCAAATTCAGATGATGACCTTTGCAATAGCTAGACGGTTACTAATGTATGAGGCGATGTCTGCCTTCATAATTGCCATTAGTACAACTTCTTCAGACAAAGATACTTTTAGTCAAAAATGACATACATATAATACTTATACTTACAAATTCCAACATAACTATATCTCACAATCCTCCATATTTAGACAACCACATGTGGTCTTTAAAACATTTAACGCTATCGGCTTCTCAACTCTAATGGTTCACACTAGCCGTGAAACCTTTCACTATTTATATTATCCTTTTTACAAACATCGTTTATTTTTATATCGTTCGGCAATTTATTTTGCACCTTCATTATTAAGGAACATGTCCTAACTGGTTCTTTATCTTTTCTACATAATGCGTCGGTATCTATATTCACTTCTCATGATGATATAATTATCATGTCCACAATTCACTCAGATATTCTTTCTATATTATGCGTCAGTAATTATGTTCACTTTCTCCTGATGAAATAAATATCATAACTGTATTTATTCAAAATTCTTTCTTCATATCTTTTATGTTTCAGTTTCGTCTCAACTATCATTTTTATCAGTTTTACTCAATCTGACGTTTTAAAGTGTTGATAATTATTACAACTAATTATATAATTATTAGTTAATTTTTATGAAGCGTAAACGTAAAAGTTTTAAATTTCTTAGTTCGACCAATTATATAAAATGTTCAAAATAAATTTGAATTTAATTAACAAGATCTTTGTTGATTTATCGAAAATAATTAATAGGATTCGTAAATGTTTGAAAAACCTTTGTTTATACTTTGGTCAAAGTTTTCTTAGTTTGAAAAGCAAAAATTGTCATTTCAAATTTTAAGTCATGGTTTAATGGTTCTACTCAATATTTCTTAAGTAATCTTGAGGTATACACAAACATTTACCCCTAAACAGAAGTTTAGTTAAATGGTTTGTGTATAAGGGAATAATCCCTTTAAAAATCCTTTGTTAAAACATTTGTCAAAACATATTTCCATTTCTTTTTGGTAAAATCCAAAGTCTTAAAAGAGCTCTTAATTTTTGAAGAGTCTATATGCATACATCTTGCCATTATTAATCCAACGGTCATTTTATGTAAAGGATTAAGTTTTTAATCCCTAAGCGTTAATGGTTCAAATCTTTGAAAAGTCAATATAGCTTCCATTATCTATTAATCACACGGTTAAATCGTGTAAAGAATTAAGTCTTAAGTCTTATGTTAAATATTTAAGGTACATGTTTTCATTGTTCGGCCAATTCAGAGCAATCTATAATCAATTATTAACCTCATTCTTATTCTTATAAACAAACAAATAAATGGTCCTTAATGATCACGAGCATGAATTTATCAAATTACAGCCTACACACGTGATTCACCAAATTATGAATGCTACATGTGCATTGATCAATCCAAACGACATCACTTGAAACTCATAATGTTCATTACAAGTACCGGATGTAGTGATTGGAATACATAATCTTTTTCGCAGATGCGAAGTTGATGATAACCATGCTGAGGATCAAATTGCTAGAACCTTGTAAATGATCGAACAATTCTTCCATTTCGAGTTATGGATATCGTTTTCGATTGTCAATTTACTCAGTTCACAGTAATCTATAAATATAAGGAATGATAACACCATAGCTCTTCAGGATGACAGGCTTGGTATAATAAAATCTTTCTCCGACAACTCTCTCAGTTGTACGGTAATCCTTTAATTCAGATGGTGCTGATGTACAGTGCACAAGCCACAGGTGCAGCACCGAGAATATAATCAATACCAGTTTCAACTTGCCTTAATGGCAAAAGTCTAGGTAATTCCTTAACAAATACTTACTAAAATTTCAGATAACATAAACATCTTTTAATAAATACATATTAGGTTCCTTCTAGATTATAATATCTATGACTAGTTCACAACCATTTACGGTATAATTTCGAGTCTAAATGCAGGATGTAATCATCCATCAAGAATTATTTAGATCGCTTTTGATGATCAACATCTTATCATTTAGGGGAATTTTATTCGAGTTCCCATCAGTTAAGACAATGTCGTCATGTCATAATCAATCAATCCATTCTACTGGCATTATCAACTTTCCAGTTTTATTGCTGTCGATAAGATGTGAACTTCTCAAAAGACTAATAATAATTCATAATCCTTCACAAGTTCAAGGATATACGGAGACACAACTTTCATCTAAAGAGTAAGGTCAACGTGAAATCTATGCGAGAGAATTTCAAATCAGATACAGACGAAAACATTTAACGAATATGAATATATCCCATGTTTTCATAATTTGAGTACGCATTCGAAAGCTCCTCGGATCGTTACCCAGGTCATTCAAATGAAATCAAATCATAAGAAATGATAGGAACGGCGATACATCCAGTCGGGTATCAATACTCGGTAATCAGATACTTTTCCTAAGAGTCTCACTACGGGAGAATTGGACAAGAAAGAATTGTCAATTTTCAAATAAGACAATTTCCACAGATGAGTAAATTCAACTCAAAAGAATAGATGCAACAGGCACATATGTTGGTGTCCCTAACACTATGTCCCTATTTTTCACTTCTTGCAGATCTCATAAAATTTAATCTTTCACAATCTTCAAAGAAAATGTAGTGTTTATTCATTAGTTTTATGGTGACTACTAATCAGTCTTGCATGGTCCATTCCAAATTGTATGTAGGCGCGCAACTATATACAATTTCAAGATTAACGATGCAATACTCAGTTCGTCAAAATTTTATCATCCATGTGTATAGTAAAATCATTTTCATGCTTAATTCTTAGATAAGAATCAAGAATAAATTTACAAAGATTTTCTTTATTATGGAAATAATTAAGTTTCCAAAGCGTCTCATAAACAACTTCATTTTGATATCAATCACTTATAAATCTCACTTTGAATAATCCTTATTGTGATGAAAATTAAATTTTCTCAAAGGATACCGTTTCAACTTTATAAAAACAACGAGTGATCTGCAGAAGAGTGATGAAAGCTTTTTCACCAAGAACTAACTACGATATGATAGGAAATGAACTTTAGCCAAATAATCATGAGGTTCATGACCTCGATGGCACTCACGAAGAATGATTCACAACGTAACTCAAATCAAGATGAGTACTTGTTCAATGGTTGCATCACTAATGCAAACACTAGGATGAAGCAATAAGAGATAGATAACATCGATACATGTAGGATTTAGCGATCAAAGGTAGTCTTTTTCATTAATCACAAACAAGTCAAAATTGTACCGTAACACATTACGCGCCACTATGTCATACAATTCTCAGAACTCATCCTACCAACTGATATCTCAGTTAAGTTAGGGATTTTTAAAAGATACCATAATGAATACCAATCTACAATAGTCATTAGGTGTCCCACCTGTCCCGGAAGATCCATCGGTCCCAATTCAGAAGAAGATTTCTTCAATTTATTTATTGGACACTGGGCATCCTCATCATTGGACAATGGCCTAGGAACAACCTTTAACACAAACTCACAATCATTTAAAACCTTATAATTCAATCACAAAACTTAACAACTTCTATTAATAATCTCATATTCCATACAGGTTAAATTTTACTTCATTCAAGTTTCAACCAATTTATACTCAATGCGATATTCTACCTCATTCTCCAATACTTTCAGTCTTATTTATAAACCTTAAAAGGGAAATAAAAACTCAATATGAATCAATACTTAATTTCCAATCCTATTAGCTCTTACAACAACAATTATCAAATGAGTCATTAATATGAAATGACTTGATCAGTCAATTAGACTTCTCGGAAAGGTATTAGTGGCATGAGGCTTTTGGGTACTGGTTCCAATGACAGCCTCAAGTGCAACATTCACCCTTTCGATTTCAAATTTAAGAATTGGGTGACAACGAATCAGATGACATCCTTCCAGGTGGTAATGTTTTGTCAAAATCCACTCTATATATAAAGATCGTCATGACATCGATATCAGATTAATCTCGCCAATTCTTTTTCAATATTGCAATCAACTAATATCTACATTTCTACGAATATCAACCATTTGTTGGGATCATAAATATCCACAACTTGGTTTAGATCTAAGATAGCTAGAATTCCTACGAGAATAGCTTCGATTAATTTACTAGGGGATTTAGGGTTCCTTGTGACAATCTACGTCGTATAAATACTTCGTATAAATATCAAAATAATCATCAAACAATCATGTAATCAAATTACATCATATATATATATATATAATCCAAGTTATATATATATATTAAAATAACACTTCTCAGTCTGGCCTTGTCGGTAACTCGGGAATTCTTCGGCACCGTTATAGTCAAAAGATTTTTAGACATTTTTAGAAAAATGTTTTTAGTAAAAAGATTTTGAAATGTTTTATTCAAAACCTTTGGTTTTAAAAATCTTTCGTTCTCTATAACGAGAGCTCTGGTACCAAACTGTAACACCCCCAAATTTATACAACTCAATACAGCGGAAGACTAGTTGGTGTTACGTGATAGCACATTACTCACATCATAGACAACGCATAAAAATCGCGTCGTTTAAATATAAATCATTTCCATTCATAAATATCAAAGTTACATAGGTCCCAAGTCATATTATTTCATACAAAGTTTTACAAAGTATTTGAATGGAAAATATAGTTTAAGTGCGGGCCATGAATTCTTGTTGTCTTCCCGAGAATTACCTTCAAGTACCTGAGATAAAACATGTTAAAAGAAAAGATCAGCGATAACGCCGAGTGAATTCATAGAGTTTAATAAATTCCATCAATATAACTTTGGTATAAAATTAGTACCAAAAATCAATTCGTACAAATCATTGTAATAGGCCTTAAAATAGCCAAAAATCATTTTATACAAATCTTTGTAATAGGCCATAAAATAGCCAAAGTCATTTTATATAAATCCTTATCGAAAATCATAATATAGGCATTTGCCTTAAAAATTATTATACGATCCAATGTCGTAAAAACATCATACAATACGTCTTATGACGTTGTATGAACCCAAAAACCGTTATATGAATATGGTTATGAAAACCAAAACACAAACATAATATCAATAGTATGACTCTGTATTGCTAGTCGGGCAATACATCGTAATTCGAAGCGTCTAGTAGTATTTCGTTAATTTTGGATTATTATAAGCCGCATGACATTGTTACCTTACTAAACCAAAACGGGTAGCTAACCCGATACCAATTTTTCCCATCTAAAGTAGCGTGTCGTCACAAAGGTCACGCTATGGAAATCTTCTCATACATAAATTCGCTTACCAATCAATGTGGCACGACGGGGATCAACCGTCAAGGCGCGAACTGGGGTGATCGTCCCCAAATAGTTCTATTAAATGCATAAGCGTCTACCAAATCCCGGTAGTTCACAATTCATGCTAATGGGACTTTTAGTGACATAACCTAACTTTAATAATCCATTTAATTTCATCTATCGGGTCCTTTAATCATTTATCGGGTCATACAATCGGGTCATTCAATCATTCGGGTCCAAGATCAATAAACAAACAATCGGGACAAACGGTGTCCTATTTTATAAAAACTAACATGTTATCTCCCTCGCGGGTTTATAAAACATTTATAAAAACATTTAAAAGAGTGCGAGGCTATGAACTCACGTTGATGTGGGAAAGTGGGTTATCGGCGATTCGGATGTACGGTACGTGCTTCAATCACGGAAACCTAGACAAATAATAATCGGTCTTAGGCGTTTGTCCAATGACTTTATAAAAATAACAATTATGTATACATATGATGATTATATATATATGATGATCAAGTGGGTTTACATATTCTCGTTTACTCATTTTTAGTGTTATATGTCGATAACTTTTATACTAGCTTACTAGTTTTACCCATTTACGTGTTTTAAGTCCAATAAACTTATTATAAGTTCTTTAACTTGTTTTAATCCATTTTATACTTATATTATTAGTACATACACTTTCAAGTTGGGCCCAAATGGGTTAAGACCAATAAGTTCTTTTTATGGGTGTTTATCTTATTTAGTCCAATTATTAGCCCAAGTATTAGTCCAATATGTTTACTTAGCTCGTTAATGTCCGTATGCCCTATAGTTCGGGTTTTATTGGTTTTTACTTGTTATACATGTCTATATATCAGTATATAAGTTTTGTAAAGTTTTCATTAGACGGGTCCAACCATCTAAGTTTTATTTAACAAAAACATTAATTTTACGGCAATAGCCGAAAAAGTCGTAAAAATCATGTTTATAGTTTTATATCTTATAAAACATAACAAGTTACCATTTTTATAAAATGTACACTTATTTATCATTGTACATATTTTTATAAATAAAATTCATGAGTTAGTGGGTTTTAATTATAATTTATACTATTAAAATTTGAGTGCTTATATAATAGTATTATTCTTTAATTTCCAAAAATCTGATTTTTATCTTCACTTTCACCAAAACTGCCATATCTTGAGTTCTACATGGAGATAGAAGCTCAAATTTTTATCACATAAACTACATGATATGTGATACATTTAACTCTTCTATAGCTACTGTTGAATCATCCTTTAAGTATTTTCTAAAAATCGTCCAAAACAGTAACCTCAGATTTATACCCTAAACTTGTTTTGATCATATCTCACTCATTACAATGATTCCATTTCATGGCCAACTCTCACATGTGTACAAGACTCATAGCTTACTGTATATCAATTCTACTTCATCATTTTATCAGTTCATAACATGTTTCTTTACTGTTTTATACAGCCATGTAAATTAATCAAGATTTTAACCTTGTTTCTTATAGTTTTTCACCTTTTTAATCATATTTATCAACCCCAAATCCCCACATAACATTTTTATCATCATATAATCATCATATACATATATAATAGGAAATAAAATACATGTTTACATAATCAAATTAACAAGAAGATGAGGAGGACAATCTTTATACCACCATGATGATGTAGGTTGATCAAAACATGGATTTTTGATGGAGAAACTTGTGATGCACCAAGACCATCTTCATGACCACCATCCTTCATATACTCCTTGTGGAAAATCAGCCCCAAGACACCATGAATACTCCTCCTTGGATGTTATAACTTGCACCAATCAATAGGGCTTCAAAAGGGCATCAACATGTATATGAATAACATGAGATTTTGTGGTTGCTTTTGATCAAATGAGGGTGTTTAAGGGGAGGAATGGTGGACGGCAAACATGGAGGGATGAGAGGATTTTGGGTGGTTTGCATGAGTTGCAAATGAGTTTGTTAGTTTGTGTGAGTGGTTTATGGTTTTAAGAGAAAACAAGGACAAGTGTTTAAGCTTATTTTCTAAGCTTTGACACCTCATGGGATGAGGTGTTGCTTGTGTAGCCGTCCCATGTTGCTAGTGGGGTGGGACAATGTATTTTGTCCCATCTCACTAGTTTACGGGTATTCCTTGATTCTAGTTTCCTCGATTTGCGTGCCCTCGGGTCGTTTTACGAAAAACGTTTTTATAAATTATGAATCAACGACACAAAACGAATCCAATAAAAATTGTCTCATCAAAACGGAGTTCGAAAACGTAAATACGTAATCCTAAGGTTTCCGGTTTAGTCGTAAAGGACGTTAAAATAAAATCGTAAGTCCTAATCTCTTCTCGTAAATTTGTGAGTTTATGAACCAACATAAATTTAAAACTCCAAAATAATATTTACGGATAAATTTATTTTCTGAAATGTCGGACTGTCACCAAAGACGGTGTATGTAAACGTAAGCACGTAACGTTGAATCCTCCGGTTTAGACGTAGTCGATGCTACTTCAAGAAGTAAATCCAAATTTCTTCCCAAAAATAAGTGAGTTCATATTGTAACATTAAAATAATATTTTCAAATAATATTTGAGAATAAAATATCAATCGTAAATTGACGGATTGTCACAGTCCTTAATGTTTAAGCATGTGGGAGTAAACTCCCCTACACTTAGGACATTGTGCACTTTGTTTAAATCTTGCTAAGGAAAGGACAACTATAGTGATTTCAATGTGAACATATAAGATATGAAATATTGAATCACGACAGTTTAGGATAGAACCAGGAAGACGGGTAAACGGGATCACGGTTTGTCAAATGTCATCAAAAGTGCTCTTTGAAGCTTGAATCCCTGCACAGAATAAGAAACAAGACAACAAACACATACGGGGCTCCCCATATACTTATGATGAAAACGGTAAAGGATAGATCAACGGGTTGCCTCCCGAGAAGCACTTGTTTTTTATAATCGAGTCACGAGCCTGACTCGACCCAGAACTAATTCAAGGGAAACGTGGTGAGGGATGGAATCATCTCATGAGAGATGTCCTCACCAAAATACAGCTTCACGCGTTGGCCATTCACCTTAAAATTGGGCCCATTTGGCTGAGAAAGCTCAATGGTGCTGTAACACCCCCAAATTTTTACAACTCAATACAGCGGAAGACTCGTTGATGTTACGGGATAGCACATTACTCACATCATAGACAACGCATAAAAATCGCGTCGTTTAATAATAAATCATTTCCATTTATAAATATCACATTTACATAGGTCCCAAGTCATATTATTTCATACAAAGTTTTACAAAGTATTTGAATGGAAATTATTGTTTAAGTGTGGGCCATGAATTCTTGTTGTCTTCCCGAGAATTACCTTAAGTACCTAAGATAAAACATGTTAAAAGAAAAGGTCATCGATAACACCGAGTGAATTCATAGAGTTTAATACAATTCATCAATATAATATCAGTATAAAATTATTACTGAAAATCATTTTGTACAAATCATTTTAATACGCCATAAAATAGCCAAAGTCATTTTATACAAACCTTCATCAAATCATAATATAGGCGTTTGCCTTAAAGATCATTATACGAGCCAATGTCGTAAAAACATCATACAATACGTTTTGCAACGTTGTATAGATTAAATAAAAACCGTTATAAGAATATGGTTATATAAAACCAAAACACGAACATAATATCAATAGTATGACCCTGTATTGCTAGTCAGGCAATACATCGTAATTCGGTGCGTCTAGTAGTATTTTGTTAACTGGATTATTATAAGCCGCATGACATTGTTACCTTACTAAACCAACAACGGGTAGCTAACCCGATACTCAATTTGCCCATCTAAAGTAGCGTGTCGTCACAAAGGTCACGCTATGGAAATCTTCTCATACATAAATTCGCTTACCAATCAATGTGGCACGACGGGGATCAACCGTCAAGGCGCGAACTGGGGTGATCGTCCCCAAATAGTACTATTATATGCATAAGCGTCTACCAAATCCCGGTAGTTCACAATTCATGCTAATGGGACTTTTAGTGACATAACTTAACTTTAATAATCCATTTTATTTCATCTATCGGGTCCTTTAATCATTTATCGGGTCATACAATCGGGTCATACAATCATTCGGGTCCAAGTCAATAAACAAACAATCGGGACAAATGGTGTCCTATTTTGTAAAAACTAACATGTTATCTCCCTCGCGGGTTTATAAAACATTTCATAAAAACATTTAAAAGAGTGCGAGGCTATGAACTCACGTTGATGTGGGAAGGCGGGTTATCGGCAATTCGGACGTACGGTACGTGCTTCAATCATGGAAACCTATATAAATAATAGTCGGTCTTAGACGTTTGTCCAATGACTTTATAAAAATAAAAATTATGTATACATATGATGATTATATATATATGATGATCAAGTGGGTTTACATATTCTCGTTTACTCATTTTGGTGTTATATGTCGATAACTTTTATACTAGTTTACTAGTTTTACCTATGTACACGTTTTAAGTCCAATAAGCTTATTATAAGTTCTTTAACTTATTTTAATCCATTTCATACTTATATTATCAGTATCTATACTTCCCATGTTGGGCTCAAATGAGTTAAGCCCAATAAGTACTTTTTATAAGTGTTTATCTTATTTAGTCCAATTATTAGTCCAATATGCTTAGTTAGCTCGTTAATGTCCGTATGTCCTATAGTTCGGGTTTTATCGGTTTTTACTTGTATTAGTTACTTATATATCAGTATATGACTTTTAAAAACTTTACATTAGACGGGTTTGATCGTCTAAGTTTTAATTGGCGAAAAACGTTAATTTTACGGTAATAGCCGAAAAAGTCGTAAAAATCAAGTTTATAGTTTTTATTACTTATAAGTATTATTCCACTACCATTTTTATAATTTCTACACTTATTTAACCTTTTACATATTTATATAAATAAAATCCATAAGTTAGTGGGTTTTTATTTTACATTTTATACAATATAATTTTGAGTGCTTATATAATAATAATAAACATTAATTCTCAAAATCTGATTTTTATTTTCATCTTCACCAAACCTGCCATATCTAGAGTTCTATATGGAGATAAAAGCTCAAATTTTTATCACATAAACTACATGATATGTGCTCCATTTAACTCTACTATAGATACTGTTGAATCATCCTCTAAGTATTTTCTAAAAATCGTCCAAAACAGTGAACTCAGATTTGTACTTTAAACTTGTTTTGATCATATCTCACTCATTACAATGATTCCATTGCATGGCCAACTCTCACATGTGTACAAGACCCATAGCTTACTGTAAATCATTTTATTCAAGTGATTTTACCAGTTTACCATATGATTCTTTACTGTTTTATACAGCCATCTAAATTAAGCAAGATTTTAACCTTGTTTCTTATAGTTTTTCATCTTTTTAAGCATGTTTATCAACACCAAATCCCCACACAATATTTTTAATCATCATTCATCATCATATACATATACATAAGTAAAATAAATACAAGATTACATAACCAAAATAACAAGAAGATGAGGAGGACAATCTTTATACCACCAAGTTGATGTAGGTTATGATTTGGACATGGATTTTGATGGAGAAACTTGTGATGAACCATGACCATCTTTAAGACCACCAATCTTCATAAACTCCTTGTGGAAAATCAGCCCCAAGACTCCATGTAAACTCCTCCTTGGATGTTATAATCACCACTAATCAATAGGGTTTCAAAAGGGCTTCATCATATGTAGAGATAACATATGATTTATGGTGAAATTTAGATCAAATGGGGGTTTTGTTTGAGATGAGGGACGGCACAAGCAAGAGAGAAAGAGAGGATTGTGTATGGTTTGCATGGTGGAAAATGAGAGAAATGGTAATGGCAAGTGGTTTTGATAGTGTTAGCTTACTTTGTAAGCATGAAGTAACAAGTGTGTTACTTGTTTATGAGGTTTTGACACCTCATGGTGTTAGTAGCTTGTTATGGCCGGTTTGAGTGGGGTGGGACAAGTGTCCCACTTGTCTCATCCCCATTTATTTACGGGTACTCCTCGATTCTAGTTTCCTCGATTTGCGTGCCCTCGGGTCGTTTTACAAAAAACGTTTTTATAAATTATGAATCAACGTCACAAAACGAATCTAATAAAAATTGTCTCATCAAAAACGGAGTTCGAAAACGTAAATACGTAATCCTAAGGTTTCCGGTTTAGTCGTAAAGGACGTTAAATTAAAATCGTAAGTCCTAATCTCTTCTCGTAAATTTGTGAGTTTATGAACCAACACAAATTTAAAACTCCAAAATAATATTCACGGATAAATTTATTTTCTGAAATGTCGGACTGTCACCAAAGACGGTGTATGCAAACGTAAGCACGTAACGTAGAATCCTCCGGTTTAGACGTAGTCGACGCTACTTCAAGACGTAAATCCAAATTACTTCCCAAAAATAAGTGAGTTCATATTATAACATTAAAATAATGTTTTTAAATAATATTTGAGAGTAAAATATTAACCATAAATTGACGGATTGTCACAGCATTTACCCCTAAACAGGATCTTTGTCCTCAAAGATCATCTTACCTTACTACTCGCTTATTATAGAGTTAAAGCTATGTGGGTATTTCCTCCACATTCGGTCTTTTCTCACAAGTGTAATCCATTACAATACGCGAGTTTTATTAAACATAACTACGGGAATAAGATCAGGCTTAATGTTGACTTACTTTCTCTATCCATGATGTTCACGGGTTTTTGATGAATGCAACTTTTTGCCGATCTAAACTTTATCGAGAAGAATTCAGATTTTCACTTGATAGATATTCCATCAAGTTCGATATACGAAACATAATTCACGCAGCTTTTGAAGTCCTAGGGTAGATCCAGCTTATATGCCTTTCAAACCAATCTTTTTCATCATCTCAATGGTCCCATACAACGGGGACTTATATCCCATGATTTGTCAGATCATGAATTCATTTTTCCAAGGTTAAAATTTTTGGCATAACTTCGCTACCCATCTGGCACTTCAAGATCTACATTTCATATTCACATAACCTTCTGCCCACTATCGGAAGTTAATAATCAAATCCTAATTTCAACAATCATTTCAGGTCTCGCGGGTCGAGTATTTTGTAAGGTTAGGTTCGCCATCATAGGAAACCTTAAACCTAAAAGACATGTCCAACTCACAATGGGTGTATGTCGGGTGTCTTCATCTCAACTCTTGCTTACAGATGCTCTAATATTTAGATCCTAACAATATTCGATCTCGATCCTAATACGATGATTATCAAGGATAATCTCTCCAAAGGAAAACGATTATACAGTCTATCACCAAAGGTCAATCATTCAATCATAAAATAGTGCTTATAGTATTTTGTATCGTTACTTTACCTCGTCCCTTCGATTGGGGTGGTACACAGTACTCTCATCAAGATTCATTCTTAATGACTTCTAATCAAATCTCTAGAAATTCAATGCGAAGCGAGGATCTTGATAAAGATGTTCGATACAGGCACACTATGTTTACATAACTCTTTTGCATTTATCATTAACGGGAATGATATTAGCAGATTTGGTCAGTCTGTCGACGATGACCCAAATCGAATCAAATTCAGATGATGACCCTTGCAATAGCTAGACGTTTACCAATGTATGAGGCGATGTCTGCCTTCATAATTTGTCATTAGTACAACTTCTTTAGACAAAGATACTTTTAGTCATAAATGACATAAATAGAATACTTATACTTACAAGATTTCCAATTTAACTACATCTCACAATCCTTCCATATTTAGACAATCACAAGTGGTCTTTAAAACATTTAACGCTATCGGCTTCTCAATTCTAATGGTTCACATTAGCCGCGAACCACTTTTATTATATATATTATCCTTTTTATAAGCATCAGCTATATTTTAAATTGTTCGACAATTTATTTTGCACCTTCATTATTAAGGAATATGTCCTAATTGGTTCTTTATCTTTTATACATAATGTGTCAGTATTTACGTTCACCTTTCTTCATATTTTCTAAGTTTCAGTTTAGTTTCAACTATCATTTTTATCATATTTGCTTAATCTGACGTTTAAAGCGTCGATAATTATTATAACTAATTAAATAATAAATATTCAATTTTTATGAAATGTAAACATAAAGATTTTAAATTTCTTAGTCCGTCCAATTATATAAAATGTTCAAAATAAATTTGAATTTAATTAACAAGATTTTTGTTGATTTATCGAAAATAATTAATAAGATTCGTAAATGTTCGAAAAATCTTTGCTTATATTTTGGTCAAAAATTTTCTTAGTTGAAAAGCAAAAAGTGTCGTTTCAAATTTCAAGTCATGGTTTAAATGGTTTCCTCAATTCTTCTTAAGATGTCTAGAAGTATACAAAAACATTTACCCCTAAACAGAAGTTTAGTTAAATGATTTGTGTATAAGGGAATAATCCCTTAAAAATCTTTTGTTAAAACATATGTCAAAACATATTTCAATTTTCTTTTTGGTAAAACCCAAAGTCTTAAATGGCTCTAATTTGAAGAGTCGGTATAGATTCCATTATCTATTAATCACATAGTCAAATAATGTAAAGGTTTAAGTCTTTAATCTCATGTTAATTATTCAAGGTATAGGTTTTAATTGTTCAGCCAATTCAGGTCAATTTATAAATAATTATTAACTCATTCTTATTCGTATAAACAAACAAATAGTCCTTAATGATCACGAGCGTGAATTTATCAAATTACAGCCTACACACGTGATTCACCAAATTTATGAATGCTACATGTGTATTAGTCAATCCAAACGTCACCACGTGAAACTCATAGTGTTCATTACAAGTACCGGATGTAGTGATTGGAATACATAACCTTTTCCGCAGATGCGAAGTTGATGATAACCATGCCGTGGATCAAATCTTTAAAACATACGCTAAAACTTTGTAAATGATCGAACAAATCTTCCATTTCGAGTTATGGATATCGTTTTCGATTGTCAATTTACTCAGTTCATGGTAATTCCTTAAATTCAGATGGTGCTGACGTACAGTGCACATGCCACAGGTGCAGCACCGGGAATATAATCAATACCAATTTCAACTTGCTTTAATGGCAAAAGTCTAGGTAATTTACCAACAAATACTTCCTAAAGTTCAGATAACATAAACATGTTTTAATAAATTCATATTAGGTTCTTTCTAGATTATAATATCTATGACTAATTCACAACCATTCACGGTATAATTCCAAGTCTAAATACAGGATATCGTCATCCACCAAGAATTATTTATATTACTTTTGATAATCAATATCTTATCTTTTAGGGGAATTCTACTCGAGTTCCCATCAATTAAGACAATGTCGTCATGTCATAATCAATCAATCCATTCTACTAGCACTATCAACTTTCTAGTTTTATTATCGTCGATAAGATGTGAACTTCTCAAAAGACTAATAATAACTCATAATCCTTCACAAATTCAAGCATACATGGAGACATAACTAACCTTAAAAGAGTAAGGTCAACGCATAATCTACGCGAGAGAATTTCAAATTAGATACAGAAGAAAACATTTAATGAATATGAATATATCCCATGTTTTCATAATTTGAGTACGCAGTCGAAAGCTCCTCGGATCGTTACCCAGGTCTTTCAAATGAAATCAAATCAAAAGAAATGATAGGAATGTCGATACATCCAGTCGGGTATCAACACTCGGTAATCATATACTTTTCCTAAGAATCTCACTACGGGAGAATTGGTCAAGAAAGAATTGTTAGTTGTCAAATAAGACAATTTCCACAGATGAGTAAATTAGAATCAGAAGAATAGATGCTACAGGCACATATGTAGGTGTCCCTAACACTATGTCCTTATTTTTCACTTCTTGCAGATCTCATAAAATTTAATCTTTCCCAATCTTCAAAGAAAATGTAGTGTTTATTCATTAGTTTTATGGTGACTACTAATCAGTCTTGCATGGTCACTTCCAAATTGTATGTAGGCGCGCAACTATATACAATTTCAAGATTAACGATGCAATACTCAGTTCGTCAAACTTTTATCATCATGTTTATAATAAAAACATATTCATGCTTAATTCTTAAATAAGAATCAAAAATAAATTTAGAATGATTTTCTTTGTTATGAAAACAATTAAGTTTTCCAAGGCGTCTCATAAACAACTTCATTTTGATATCAATCACTTATAAATCTCACTTTGAATAATCCTTATTGTGATGAAAATTAAATTTTCTCAAAGGATACCGTTTTAATTTTATAAAAACAATGTGTGATCTGCAAAAGAGTGATGAAGAGTTGTTCACCAAGAACTTAACTACAATATGATAGTAAATTGAGCTTTAGCCAAATAATCATGAGGTTCATGACCTCGATGGCGCTCAAAAAGAATAATCCACAACGTAACTCAAATCGAGATGAGTACTTGTTCAATGGTTGCATCACTAATTCAATCATTAGGATGAAGCAATAAAAGATAGATAACATCGGTACATGTAGAATTTAGCAATCAAAGGTAGTCTTTTCATTAATCACAAACAAGTCAGAATTATACCGTAACACATTGTGTGTCACTATGTCATACAATTCCAAGAACTCATCCTACCAACTGATGTCTTAGTTAAGTTAGGGATTATTTTAAAAGATACCACAATGAATACTAATCTACAAGAGTTATTAGGTGTTCCACATGTCCTGAAAGATCCATCGGTCCCAATTCAGAAGAAGATTTCTTCATATTATTTCTTGAACACTGGACATCTTCATTAGTGGACAATGGCCTAGGAACAGCACTTATCACAAACTAACAATCATTTAAAACCTTATAATTCAATCACATGACTTAATAATTTCCTCTTATCAATCTCATATTCCATACGAGTTAAATTTTACTTTATTCAGGTTTCAATCAACTTATACTCAAGGCGATATCCTACCTCATTCTTCAATACTTTCAACCTTATTTATAAACCTTAAAAGGGCAATAAAAGCTCAATATGAACAACACTTAATTTCCAATCCTATAGCTCTTACAATAAAAATTATCAAATGAGTCACTAGTATGAGATGACTCATACATTCAATTAGACTTCTCGGAAAGGTATTAGTGGCATGAGGCTTTTGGGTAATGGTTCCAATGACAGCCTCAAGTACAACATTCACCCTTTTGATTTCGAATTTAAGAATTGGATGACAACGAATCAGATGACACCTTTCCATGTGGTAACGTTTTGTCAAACTCCACTCTATAAGGAAAGATCGTCATGACATCGATATCAGATTTAATATCGCCAATTCTTCTTTAATATCACAACCAACTAATATCTACATTTCTACGAATATCAACCATTTGTTGGGATCATAAATATCCACAACTTGGTTTAGATCTAGGATAGCTAGAATTCCTACGAGAATAGCTTCGATTAAATTACTAGGGGATTTAGGGTTCCTTGTGACAATCTACGTCGTATAAATACCTCGTATAAATATCAAAATAATCATCAAACAATCATGCAATAAAATTACATCATATATATATATATATATATATATATATATATATATATATATATATATATATATATATATATATATATATATATATATATATATATATATATATATATATATATATATATATATATATATATATATATATATATATATATATATATATATATATATATATATCTATATATAATCCAAGTTATATATATATATATATATATATATATATATTAAAATAACACTTCTTAGTCTGGCCTTGTCGGTAACTCGGGAATTCTTCGGCACCATTATAGTCAAAAGATTTTTAGAAATTTTTAGAAAAATGTTTATAGTTAAAAGATTTTGAAATGTTTTATTCAAAACCTTAGTTTTTTTAAAAATCTTTCGTTCGCTATAACGAGAGCTCTGATACCAAACTGTAACACCCCCAAATTTATACAACTCAATACAGCGGAAGACTCGTTGGTGTTACGGGATAGCACATTACTCACATCATAGACAACGCATAAAAATCGCGTCGTTTAATAATAAATCATTTCCATTCATAAATATCACATTTACATAGGTCCCAAGTCATATTATTTCATACAAAGTTTTACAAAGTATTTGAATGGAAATTATTGTTTAAGTGCGGGCCATGAATTCTTGTTGTCTTCCCGAGAATTACCTTCAAGTACCTGAGATAAAACATGTTAAAAGAAAAGGTCAGCGATAACGCCGAGTGAATTCATAGAGTTTAATACAATTCATCAATATAATATCAGTATAAAATTATTACTGAAAATCATTTTGTACAAATCATTTTAATAGGCCATAAAATAGCCAAAGTCATTTTATACAAACCTTCATCAAAATCATAATATAGGTGTTTGCCTTAAAGATAATTATACGAGCCAATGTCGTAAAAACATCATACAATACGTTTTGCAACGTTGTATAGATTAAATAAAAACCGTTATAAGAATACGGTTATATAAAACCAAAACACGAACATAATATCAATAGTATGACCCTGTATTGCTAGTCAGGCAATACATCGTAATTCGGTGCGTCTAGTAGTATTTTGTTAACTTGATTATTATAAGCCGCATGACATTGTTACCTTACTAAACCAACAACGGGTAGCTAACCCGATACTCAATTTGCCCATCTAAAGTAGCGTGTCGTCACAAAGGTCACGCTATACATAAATTCGCTTACCAATCAATGTGGCACGACGGGGATCAACCGTCAAGGCGCGAACTGGGATGATCGTCCCCAAATAGTAATATTATATACATAAGCGTCTACCAAATCCCGGTAGTTCACAATTCATGCTAATGGGACTTTTAGTGACATAACCTATCTTTAATAATCCATTTTATTTCATCTATAGGGTCCTTTAATCATTTATCGGGTCATACAATCGGGTCATACAATCATTCGGGTCCAAGTCAATAAACAAACAATCGGGACAAATGGTGTCCTATTTTGTAAAAACTAACATGTTATCTCCCTCGCGGGTTTATAAAACATTTCATAAAAACATTTAAAAGAGTGCGAGGCTATGAACTCACGTTGATGTGGGAAGGCGGGTTATCGGCAATTCGGACGTACGGTATGTGCTTCAATCATGGAAACCTATATAAATAATAATCGGTCTTAGACGTTTGTCCAATGACTTTATAAAAATAAAAATTATGTATACATATGATGATTATATATATATGATGATCAAGTGGGTTTACATATTCTCGTTTACTCATTTTGGTGTTATATGTCGATAACTTTTATACTAGTTTACTAGTTTTACCTATGTATACGTTTTAAGTCTAATAAGCTTATTATAAGTTCTTTAACTTGTTTTAATCTATTTCATACTTATGTTATCAGTATCTATACTTCCCATGTTGGTCTCAAATGGGTTAAGCCCAATAAGTACTTTTTATAAGTGTTTATCTTATTTAGTCCAATTATTAGTCCAATATGCTTAGTTAGCTCGTTAATGTCCGTATGTCCTATAGTTCGGGTTTTATCGGTTTTTACTTGTATTAGTTACTTATATATCAGTATATGACTTTTTAAAACTTTACATTAGACGGGTTTGATCGTCTAAGTTTTAATTAGCGAAAAACGTTAATTTTACGGTAATAGCCGAAAAAGTCGTAAAAATTAAGTTTATAGTTTTTATTACTTATAAGTATTATTCCACTACCATTTTTATAATTTATACACTTATTTAACCTTTTACATATTTATATAAATAAAATCCATAAGTTAGTGGGTTTTTATTTTACATTTTATACAATATAATTTTGAGTGCTTATATAATAATAATAAACATTAATTCTCAAAATCTGATTTTTATTTTCATCTTCACCAAACCTGCCATATCTAGAGTTCTATATGGAGATAGAAGCTCAAATTTTTATCACATAAACTAAATGATATGTGCTCCATTTAACTCTTCTATAGCTACTGTTGAATCATCCTCTAAGTATTTTTTAAAAATCGTCCAAAACAGTGAACTCAGATTTGTACTTTAAACTTGTTTTGATCTATCTCACTCATTACAATGATTCCATTGCATGGCCAACTCTCACATGTGTACAAGACCCATAGCTTACTGTATATCAATTTATTCAAGTCATTTTACCAGTTTACCATATGATTCTTTATTGTTTTATACATCCATCTAAATTAAGCAAGATTTTAACCTTGTTTCTTATAGTTTTTCATCTTTTTAAGCATGTTTATCAACACCAAATCCCCACACAATATTTTTAATCATCATTCATCATCATATACATATACATAAGTAAAAGAAATACAAGATTACATAATCAAAAATAACAAGAAGATGAGGAGGACAATCTTTATACCACCAAGTTGATGTAGGTTATGATTTGGACATGGATTTTGATGGAGAAACTTGTGATGAACCATGACCATCTTCAAGACCACCAATCTTCATAAACTCCTTGTGGAAAATCAGCCCCAAGACTACATGTAAACTCCTCCTTGGATGTTATAATCACCACCAATCAATAGGGTTTCAAAAGGGCTTCATCATATGTAGAGATAACATATGATTTGTGGTGAAATTTAGATCAAATGGGGGTTTTGTTTGAGATGAGGGACGACATAAGCGAGAGAGAAAGAGAGGATTGTGTGTGGTTTGCATGGTGGAAAATGAGAGAAATGGTAAAGGCAAGTGGTTTTGATAGTGTTAGCTTACTTTGTAAGCATGAAGTAACAAGTGTGTTACTTGTTATGAGGTTTTGACACCTCATGGTGTTAGTAGCTTGTTATGGCCGGTTTGAGTGGGGGTGGGACAAGTGTCCCACTTGTCTCATCCCCATTTATTTACGGGTACTCCTCGATTCTAGTTTCCTCGATTTGCGTGCCCTCGGGTCGTTTTACGAAAAACGTTTTTATAAATTATGAATCAACGTCACAAAACGAATCTAATAAAAATTGTCTCATCAAAAACGGAGTTCGAAAACGTAAATACGTAATCCTAAGGTTTCCGGTTTAGTCGTAAAGGACGTTAAATTAAAATCGTAAGTCCTAATCTCTTCTCGTAAATTTGTGAGTTTATGAACCAACACAAATTTAAAACTCCAAAATAATATTCACGGATAAATTTATTTTCTGAAATGTCGGACTGTCACCAAAGACGGTGTATGCAAACGTAAGCACGTAACGTAGAATCCTCCGGTTTAGACGTAGTCGACGCTACTTCAAGACGTAAATCCAAATTACTTCCCAAAAATAAGTGAGTTCATATTATAACATTAAAAAAATGTTTTTAAATAATATCTGAGAATAAAATATTAACCATAAATTGACGGATTGTCAGAGGTGCCATATGTAAAGACTTTGGCGAGTGTGAATGGACTAGACCAGCGGCTCTTCAGCTTTCCCGAGAAGATCTTCAACCGAGAGTTAAAGAGTAAAACTTGATCACCAACGTGGAACTCTCGGTTCTTAATCCTTGCATCATGGATGATCTTGGTCTTTTGATTGCGGTATTTTTGTACACTTTATTTTAGGAAAAACAAAGCGACAAAAGCGGGTAAGTATTAAGTATCACGTTTTGTGAAAAACGCGAATACTCGTCGTCGAGTTCGTTCTCGGTGGAGGTATGGTGTTTAGCCAAAATATATAGACGTATTTAATCAAGTGATTTCGTTTTTGGAAAGACGAAAAGAAAAGAAAACGAAATCGGACTACGCTCAAAACGGACGAAAACGCGCGAACGTACGAAAGTAAAAACGCGACCCAAAGAAAAATTTCACAAAAAAATAATTAAAAATTACTAAAAAGTCCTAAAAATCTAATTAAGAATAAAATATAAACTAAAAATTATGAAAGTGCTTAAATTATTTTATATTAATATTTAAATTTAATTAAAAATCCTAGAAAATAAATTAACTAAGAAAATGACAAAATTCAAACTTTATTATTTGCAATCCTAGTTCATACTATTTAAAAACTAAAAATATTTTTTTGAAAATTTTTCTAAACTTTTTTCTATTTTTTATGACTTTTTTTAAATTTAAAAATGAGAATAATCTTAGAAAATAAAAAATAAAAAGAAAATTATGAAATTTAAACTATACAAAAGCAAATTTATTTTTCCTACGTGCTATGTGATAAAAGAAAATTTTGAAAAAAAGAATTGTATTTTTTTTTACTTTTAAATAATTTATTATGAATTTAAAACTATTTAAACTAATAAAATGATTTAAAAATACTAAATGATATTAAAAAAATCTGATTTTTTTATAGAAATAGGTACTTAAATAAATAATGTAAGAAAAATAAAATGCCCAAAAATAAGGTACACATAAGCTACGAAATAAGCTACAAGGGCTGATATATTATAAAAAAACGAAATGAACAAAAGGTTAAAAAGAAAATAAAAGAGAGATAACACAAAAAGATCTTATAGATCAGCTGGTGAATCAGTGGGTTGTTGTGTCTGCTAGGGCTCGCAAGGTCATGGGTTCGAGACCCCTTGCTGTCACTTTTTACCAATTTTCTTTTATTATCAACTAATTACACGAAATAGGAACCAAATAAAAGAGTTTCGAAAAGAACTATCAACAAAAAGAGTCAGTAGACCAGTTGGTAAATAAGAAGGCTGTTTGCGTCTTATGTTTGTGTGCAGGTCAGGGGTTCAAATCCACCTGCACCCCTTTTTGGCAGATTGTTTTGACAGCAACCCTTTTTTGACAGCTTTTAGACTTTTTTTCATAGATTGATTTTATTTACTTATGCTGAATGTAAATAAGTCACAACTATTTATAGCAAGCTGTTAAACCAATACACACCACAAGAACAAACAAGTAACACTACTACAGATCAAAACAAAGCTGAATTCTACAAATAAATCAAACAAGAACAAATAGAATTAACAGTAGCAGTAACTATGGTTCAGAAATACCTATTTTGAGCTCATTATTCAACACCCTATTAAGCATTATACGTAGAAATAATGCAAAACACATTATCACCTCTACCTAATCTAAATGTCTACTAATTTTAAGCACCTAAATCATATTGAGCTATGTTTGAATTGTCTAAAGCACCTATATCTTATACACATTAAACTTCTACAATGGCAGAATTGACGAGCACAACAGCCTATTAGATCCTATTAACCAGCACTATGACTAACATGATGGACTGATATGGTGTAACTAACTTCAATTCAGGACTAACTAAGCAACTTTTAAGTATCTGACTAGCCAAAACAAAAGCTTTCAGTGTATCGCAGTGAAGGAATAAGATGAAGTGCCAAAAGTGGAAGTCTGCCAGACTAAATACAAACTCAATTTCAAAACAGAATAATAGATTCAAGCCAGATTCTTGCTTACGAGTACCTTTTTACCTTTTCTATTTTTAAAAAAAAAACAAACTTTGACCTGAGCTTATAAAAAAAATCCCTACTAACTAGTTTAACTAAACGCTATGATCAAATTTAACCAAACACTAAAGGAGAAAAAGAGTCATAGCTACTCAGAATATGATCTTAGAAATCCAAAAGCCAATGTTTGACTCCAACAGCTTATCTGATTTTGAACAAAAATTGAACAACAACTAATAGATAACCTAAGCACAAAATTCTAGTAACAAGCAACTAACTCAAATGAACATATGAAGCAAGATTACACTACTCATTACACTACAATATAAGCAAAATAGCACACCTCAAATTTGCTTTTAACCAAAACTTGAAAACAAGCAAAATCACTTTTTCATTTTAAAACTCCAAACCTCCAAATACTCTAGAACAAGACTGAAAATACTCAAATTATGCAAATAACAACACATTTAACAACCAAAACACTTCTATGATCTAACTGATCTTTATTATGACAAAAATATTAGCTACTATATTTTTTTGTATTTTATGGTTTATGTGAAATCAAAAGCTGAAAACTACTATATCTAACCTCCAATTCGTAACACAATCAGACTTAGACTACAAATCCTAAGCTATAACGAATAATGATCAATTCCAAAGACTTGTTTAATGAGCAGAACATGACATTTGACAAGAATAGCAGAATAAACAACAACTAAAAAAAGAAGACAACTACAAAGAGTAAACGACAGATAACTGAGAATAAATAAAAAGAAAAAAACACAATAGCATAAAACAATTAGAGCAAGTAAGCAGATTGAAAAATAGTAATAGAAAATTTATAGAAAATAAATCTAAGAGAGGAGAAATCACTTACAGAGGGTCCAAAGCCTTTGAAACTCCTAACTCGCTGTCCCATAAGCACCTCAACCACAATCTCTTAAGCTTATCACATTTCTATAAGCTCCAAGGCTTATTTCACCAGCTTATTACCCAAAGATTATCACCAATTGATCACTACCACAGAAATCATCTACCAATAACTCACTTCGTTAAACCAAAAACTAACAAGACACCAACTCCTCTTGAAATCTTGAAACCAGCAGATAAGAAACTCAATAAGCTAATGGAGATGACTTACTTGTCAGATAAGCATTCCACAGCTTATTACAATAGTAGCACAAAAGCAAAAACTTGCTTTTGTTATAAAATGGACTTGGAAATGTAAATTTTTGCAAGTGAATTTAGATGACACGTATTTAAAGTGCATGAAAGGTAAATGTTGCAAGAAATATAAAGGTGGAACTCAATCTTTATTGAAAATCGTATTTATCAGTACAAAGATTGATAAAAATTGGAACAAGAAATAATAAAGACCTGACATGCCTTATATACTGGCAAATACAAGATTCTAGAAAGATAAAAATAAGCAAACCCTAAACATTGATCTTCCAAATAAGCCCCTGGTCTTGGATTCGATTCTTGGTCAACTTGTATGTTTTGGCAGCTTGTAAGACCCCCATGTGATTGCCAGCCATGAAGAGATGATCCCAGCCGTTTGTGAAGCCTTTGGGAACAAGGAAACACATCCACCCATTCATTTGGTTTGCTTTTGGGTTTTTGTTGACAAGGACGGGGCAGGGTATAGTCCCACAACCCATGTGGGTGATGGTGAAAGGTGTTTAGGGGTGGGTTATGGTCTAGAAAGACATCAATTAGTGATCTAGAGCACTAGTAATCCAATGGTTTTGATTTGGCTTTGATTTTGATTTAGGGTTTATGGGATTATGAATGGGGGTTTTGATTTTTGTGTGGTTAACAGTCAAGTGTTACCCGATGTTTGATTAATTAATATTAATTTAAACTAAAATTAATAAGAAACGTGGATAGTGGGTTTTGGGTTGGATATGGGTGGGTTTTAGTAGGGTTTGGGTAAGTGGGTCAAATATGGTGAGGTGTCAAGTTGTTATAGGATGGTGAGGTTTGGTGGTTTGGCAGAAATAACCCCTAGACTCCAAAACTTTTGTCATAACAAGTTTATCACAGCTTTCACCCATTTCCTTTGTATACCATTTTGGGCAAATGACAATATCAGTCCCTCCAAGTTGTAGTAATGAAAACAAGGACTAATGTTATATATTTGATATTCTTCAAGGGCCAATGATAAAATATCTTGAAACTTTAGGACCATACTTGTAATTTTAAAGTTTTACAAGGGCCAAAAGTGACAAGTCTTCAAAAGTTGAGGGACCAATCTTGACACATCTTCAAACTTCAAGGACTTAATTGGAAAATCATGATTCGGGTCCGGTTCATTGTGCGGCTTCGTTTCTCGTGTTCGTTTTTTCTTCATTCTTGTGATCTTTTGTTGATTTCACGATTTCCGTACCTAAAATACACAATGCACAAATACAAGCATATATAGGGGTATTTTGATGACATTTTAAGCGTTTTAAGCCCGATTTGGACGATGAGACTATGTATAATTACAGTCTCATCACTCCCCCATACTAAACCATTGCCGTGTCCCCACGCAATGCTAGAATTAAGTATCATAGCACTTCCAAAATTCATTTTAGGATGACATTTATTGAAGACATAAACTTAAATAAACTATTACATGTGTTTTAGACATAATGTAATGTTTTCATCACGAAAAAGTGACTTTTAGGGTCAAGGAATAAGAACACGTGAATGCCTCATAGAGATAAGTTCGTCATCCTCGATTTTCACTCGATTCCATGCTAAGCGTGTAACGAGATCATTGTTATTATAAGTTAGCAACACGATCACGTCTCATGAGTGTTAATTATAAACCTAAACTCCCTTATTCCTATTTGGTATCTCTTATATTTTATTTTTGTCTTAATGATCACAAGGATACATCATTGACTTATGCGTGAATAGAGATTAAGTCTAAAAATAGAGTTTTAACGGTGTAACCAAAATCATTAAATTAATAATTCATCCTAATAGACAACGATGTCAAAAAATTAAGTCAACAAGAAGGATCGATAAACACGGTTTTATAACGGTTTTGAACATGAGACTTGTTACCATGACTTTTATTATCCGCCTCATCATCGGTGGTTTTATTATCATGGTTTACCTCCATCTTTTATTCAACTTCGTCATGAAGCTTTTATTATGACTTCGGTCTTGCCTTGCCTTTTATTATCCGCCTTATCGGTGGTTTTATTGGCCAAAGACGTATATCCTCACGCTAAGGCGAATTTTGGATCTTTAAAGCTTCAAAGATTAAGGCTTTATTCACTTTCAATTTGGGCATAGATTTTTCGGCCTTGTGTGCTTCAAATTTTTTCTTAATTTAGGTGAGCACTTGAAATCTTATTATTAGGTGAAGCTTTTGATTATTCGGGTACCAATACTTCAAAACTGTGACGCTGGCGATACCTTAATGTTTTCCCAATTTAATTACATGGAAGATACTAAAACAAATTAGAAACCAACAATAGTGATTAAACCGCTAAATCAATATTTATTAACAATTTATTATCAAAAGCGTGGGGAGAATAAGCTAAATATTACTACACATGAGATCGTGACGATTACGAGACTTATAAATAACTTTATCATTTCTCGTCCTCATTTAAGAGACTTAGCCTAAAAAGTTAAGTAATCGAAGCTAAGTGCTCAACACGCACGGTCGAGTCAAAAATTACTCTTATTCTTACCATCGGAAAACCTACATTCGTGTCTTAAACACTTATGAAAAACAAGAAATGTTTTAAAATTTTAGCCATTTTTAGCCTTATTTGCAACAAAACGATAACAAAACAATGAAATTTTGGATTGCGTGTTGACGTAAGCAAGGTGAAGTATCTACTAACCCCCCATACTAAAGCTAAACATTGTCCTCAATGTTTCGAGTCTAGGGGTGAAACACCCCCATACTAGATACGTAGTCGAATGCTTAATTTTGAGTATGGAAAGGGTAAAACGAATAACCTAAAAGCCGTTTATGAATTATGCTAATAAGATAAACGTTAGAACATAAAAGGATATCATCGAATATCGGCATCTCCAAAGGCAACGATTGAAGCTCGAGTGCTACGTAAAACGAACACGAGAGGCTTCAATGATGTCGATGTACCTAATGAATCACAATCACAAACAACCACGACACAAAGGTTGGAAGGGCACAAATCCCCTCACATTAAACTAATTAGAAAGCAATAATATGTACATGGATAAGCATGGGTCTCCCCCACGAGGAACCTTGTTTTTGATAACCGAGTCAAAAGCTCGACTCGAATCCCCATAAATGTGATCATTTAGGGATATCATTGGTTCGGTCATTTTTGGTGGGACTTACATGTAATCAAGGCCCATAAGCAACCGTGTATAAAGGCAAAGCCTCTATACCGGGATCAAAGATCGTGTCTTCGTTTTCAGATGATAAACGAAACAACACGACTTCAAACATCATCGTCCCAAAGGGACACAAGAAAATAGGATGAGAAGAGAAGGGTGGGACATTGGGTGGGCAAACAAATCAAATTACTCGAGGTAAACTCTCACCGTAAGTGTAGAAAGGATTTCTAGTGACTACTTTGGTAAAAGACCGAGATTTTATCTTAAATGTGATACCGGGGTCAAAAATCTCGTCCTCGGTGGAGAAGTGTGAGGGAACAAATGGGGCTTCCCCCATACTAGATCCACACAAAACGTCGTCAAAAGAAGTAGACGCGTTTGTAGCAAGCTCAATTAAGCGAGGTGATGACGGAGTTATCTTTGGAAAATCTTTAAAATCAATTTTAAAATCATTCCCTTTTTCATTTTTTAGCTCATTGTTACGAAAACCCAAGTTGATTAATTTGAAAATATTTGGTGTTTCTAAAACAATTCTAGGCACACTTAAAATTTCCACATTTATCTTGAAGGCGGGAGGAGGATTTGAATTTTTAAAACGTGAATCGATTAATAAATCATCCCCCTCCGGGCTAACGCAACGGTCCTCATCAAACTCGAAAATAGAAGGTGGATCATCAAGAATACGTTTGATCTCGGAAAAATCACCATCGGGATCAAAAACGTCTTCTATTCCTCGTGGAAGAGGTTGAGCAATAAAATCATCGATAATCGAGTCGCTAGCTTCAACCGTCGTGAAACTAGGAAAAGAAGGCTCTTCGACTGAAGATTTTGCCTTTGTCGTTTCAACCTTGATATCGAAGAACGTATCGATGTGAGCAAGGCCATCGGCGGACTTCTCACATGATAAATCCAAAATCTGACTCGGTGTGGGATTAGGAGTAAAAGGCTCGTCTCGTGACGATTTTGACTTGACGGTTTCAACTTTGTCCTTCGAAGGGATCGAACGTGGGTTTTCAAACATTTTAGCAAAACTACTAACACGTCCCTTCGGAATTAATTTTCGCTCATCTTGTAAAAACTAGGGTTCAACGATTTCCTTTAAAACCTTTTCACATTTTTCTTTTTTAAAATCATTTAATGGGATTTCTTCGTCAAAATTGAGTGTATATTGATTTAGAAAATCCTCAATAATTTCATCCTCATTAGAAAAATTAGGTTTACAAGGTATAAGATTTAATACTCCCAAGTATCCTACGAGTTTTTCTTTTGGTTTATTTTCAAAAACATGTTTCAAAACTTAGTTAGATGACGTTTTCGTTTCCTCTACGTTCTTACTAGATGACGATGGTTGCACGACTTTAAAATTCGAGAGATAGGGATCAACACGAGGCGTATGAGTCTTAGGAGTCGATAAGGCTTGAACCTCTCCTATGAGATTAGGATTGGTGACGTTTGATGAAGAACTCGACTCGTATGAAGCTACTTTTTTCTCTAAGGTCTCAACCGTTGAAAGAAGTTCATTTCGCTCATTTGTGTAAGCCTCCACAACTTTATCAACAAGTTTATCCCATCTCTCGTCAATTAGGTCAAATAAACGTTCTTGTTCTTTAGAAGCGACATCATATTCGTTTTCCAACTCGGTTCTCATGGAGGCCATTTCCTTGAAGTAAAATTCCTTTTGAGTTTCCAATTGTTTTTCGTAATGTTCCTTAAGATTCGTAACTTGTTCTTGAATCATCGTTAAGTTTGAATTATTACGTCTCATATAGTCACAAAAGGCGTTTTGATTCATCTCATCATTTTGATCACAATTATAAGACGAATCATATGACGAATAAAACGAAGACGATGGGTGAACTTGGTCGTAAGATCTAAACTTGTCACCACGATCACATGGAGCGGAGTTATAGATATAAGCCTCTCGACCTCCAATAATCTTACAATTATAACAAGTGGCACCATCGGGCGGGCCTCCACAATATGGACACGAATAATATCCACCATCATTCGACATGATGCAACAAGAAAGACGATTCGAGAATTAAACGTTATAGAGGGTGAAAGAAAAAATAGAGGAAAACAAAATCGAAGAATCTTTTTGTGTTTTTGGTTTTTTAATTCTTTTGGAATTTTGGTGTATTACGTATAAATTAATCTACAAAAATTATCCACTAATCAAAGGTCTCGATTAATGAATCCAAGAAGAATGAAGGTAATTACGTGAAGTAAAAACCCTCGTCGACTTTGAAACGTTAGCGGAACGCCAAAACGTTTCGAGGTTCAATAATTAAAACTCACAAAAATAGATTAATAATACTTGATTTGGCAAACCCCTAATTAATCGTCACTTTCAAAATACGCACAAGCGAGCGGAGAAAACGAGGCGGCGCGAAGCACTTAAGAGCCTTTTTTCCTTAGGTCGTGAAATACAACCGCCTTATACCCACCTTATAGTTTGTATTTATCGAGATTAAACCAATTAAGGGTATTTATCTATTTTGCCTTTGATTTCGTTTGAATTCGATACAACAATAGTGACCGGAACGCTCAACTATTGAGGTGCGATTTCTCGCGTATTTGGATAATTATTGTGTGTTAATTGTTCTACGTAAATACAATATATTATGCACAATAAAAAACGAAAAACGATTTTGTGTTAATAGAGTTCTATTTAACACTATTTATTTCTATGGCTAATAGTATAGAAAAATAAAAAGAAGTATTTACGATAAAAACGTAAACACTCAAATAAACACGATAAATAGATATGGCTAAACACACCTCCCCGGCAGCGGCGCCATTTTGATTGCGGTATTTTTGTACACTTTATTTTAGGAAAAACAAAGCGACTAAAGCGGGTAAGTATTAAGTATCACGTTTTGTGAAAAACACGAATACTCGTCGTCGAGTTCGTTCTCGGTGGAGGTATGGTGTTTAGCTAAAATATATAGACGTATTTAATCGAGTGATTTCGTTTTTGGAAAGACGAAAAGAAAAGAAAACGGAATCGGACTACGCTCAAAACGGACGAAAACGCGCGAACGTACGAACGTAAAAACGCGACCCAACGAAAAATTTCACCAAAAAAATAATTAAAAATTACTAAAAGTCCTAAAAAATCTAATTAAGAATAAAATATAAACTAAAAAAAATTGAAAGTGTTAAATTATTTTATATTAATATTTAGAGTTAATTAAAAATCATAAAAAATAAATTAACTAAGAAAAGGACAAAATTCAAACTTTATTATTTGCAATCCTAGTTCATACTATTTAAAAACTAAAATATTTTTTTTTAAATTTTTCTAAACTTTTTTCTATTTTTTATGACTTTTTTTAAATTTAAAAATGAGAATAATCTTAGAAAATAAAAAATAAAAATAAAATTATGAAATTTAAACTATACAAAGGCAAATTTATTTTTCCTACGTGCTATGTGATAAAAGAAAATTTTGAAAAAAAAAATTGTATTTTTTTTTTACTTTTAAATAATTTATTATGAATTAAATACTATTTAAACTAATAAAATGATTTAAAAATACTAAATGATATTAAAAAAAATCCGATTTTTTTATAGAAATAGGTACTTAAATAAATAATGTAAGAAAAATAAAATGCCCAAAAATAAGGTACACATAAGCTACGAAATAAGCTACAAGGGCTGATATATTATAAAAAAACGAAATGAACAAAAGGTTAAAAAGAAAATAAAAGAGAGATAACACAAAAAGATCTTATAGATCAGCTGGTGAATCAGTGGGTTGTTGTGTCTGCTAGGGCTCACAAGGTCATGGGTTCGAGACCCCCTGCTGTCACTTTTTACCAATTTTCTTTTATTATCAACTAATTACACGAAATAGGAACCAAATAAAAGAGTTTCGAAAAGAACTATCAATAAAAAGAGTCAGTAGATCAGTTGATAAATAAGAAGGCTGTTTGCGTCTTATGTTTGTGTGCAGGTCAGGGGTTCAAATCCACCTGCACCCCTTTTTGGCAGATTGTTTTGACAGCAGCCCTTTTTTGACAGCTTTTAGACTTTTTTTCATAGATTGATTTTATTTACTTATGCTGAATGCAAATAAGTCACAACTATTTAGAGCAAGCTGTTAAACCAATACACACCACAAGCACAAACAAGTAACACTACTACAGATCAAAACAAAGCTGAATTCAACAAATAAATCAAACAAGAACAAATAGAATAAACAGTAGCAGTAACTATGGTTCAGAAATACCAATTTTGAGCTCATTATTCAACACCCTATTAAGCATTATACCTAGAAATAATGCAAAACATATTATCACCTCTACCTAATCTAAATGTCTACTAATTTTAAGCACCTAAATCCTATTGAGCTATGTTTGAATTGTCTAAAGCACCTATATCTTATACACATTAAACTTCTACAATGGCAGAATTGACGAGCACAACAGCCTATTAGATCCTATTAACCAGCACTATGACTAACATGATGAACTGATATGGTGTAACTAACTTCAATTCAGGACTAACTAAGCAACTTTTAAGTATCTAACTAGCCAAAACAAAAGCTTTCAGTGTATCGCAGCGAAGGAATAAGATTAAGTGCCAAAAGTGGAAGTCTGCCAGACTGAATACAAACTCAATTTCAAAACAGAATAATAGATTCAAGCCAGATTCTTGCTTACGAGTACCTTTTTACCTTTTCTATTAAAAAAAACAAACTTTGACCTGAGCTTATAAAAAAAATCCCTACTAACTAGTTCACTAAACGCTATGATCAAATTTAACCAAACACTAAAGGAGAAAAAGAGTCATAGCTACTCAGAATATGATCTTAGAAATCCAAAAGCCAATGTTTGACTCCAACAGCTTATCTGATTTTGAACAAAAATTGAACAACAACTAATAGATAACCTAAGCACAAAATTCTAGTAACAAGCAACTAACTCAAATGAACATATGAAGCAAGATTACACTACTCATTCCACTACAATATAAGCAAAATAGCACACCTCAAATTTGCTTTTAACCAAAACTTGAAAACAAGCAAAATCACTTTTTCATTTTAAAACTCCAAACCTCCAAATACTCTAGAACAAGACTGAAAATACTCAAATTATGCAAATAACAACACATTTAACAACCAAAACACTTCTATGATCTAACTGATCTTTATTATGACAGAAATATTAGCTACTATATTTTTTTGTATTTTATGGTTTATGTGAAATCAAAAGCTGAAAACTACTATATCTAACCTCCAATTCGTAACACAATCAGACTTAGACTACAAATCCTAAGCTATAACGAATAATGATCAATTCCAAAGACTTGTTTAATGAGCAGAACTTGACATTTGACAAGGATAGCTATTTAAACAACAACTGAAAAAAGAAGACAACTACAAAGAGTAAACGACAGATAACTGAGAATAAATAAACAGAAAAAAAACACAATAGCATAAAACAATTGGAGCAAGTAAGCAGATTGAAAAATAGCAATAGAAAATTTATAGAAAATAAATCTAAGAGAGGAGAAATCACTTACAGAGGGTCCAAAGCCTTTGAAACTCCTAACTCGCTGTCCCATAAGCACCTCAACCACAATCTCTTAAGCTTATCACATTTCTATAAGCTCCAAGCTTATTTCACCAGCTTATTACCCAAAGATTATCACCAATTGATCACTACCACAGAAATCATCTACCAATAACCCACTTCGTTAAACCAAAAACTAACAAGAAACTAACTCCTCTTGAAATCTTGAAACCAGTAGATAAGAAACTCAATAAGCTAATGGAGATGACTTACTTGTCAGATAAGCATTCCACAGCTTATTACAACAGTAGCACAAAAGCAAAAACTTGCTTTTGTTATAAAATGGACTTGGAAATGTAAATTTTTCAAGTGAATTTAGATGACACGTATTTAAATTGCATGAAAGGTAAATGTTGCAAGAAATATAAAGGTGGAACTCAATCTTTATTGAAAATCGTATTTATCAGTACAAAGATTGATAAAAATTGGAACAAGAAATAATAAAGACCTGACATGCCTTATATACTGGCAAATACAAGATTCTAGAAAGATAAAAATAAGCAAACCCTAAACAGTGATCTTCCAAATAATCCCCTGGTCTTGGATTCGATTCTTGGTCAACTTGGATGTTTTGGCAGCTTGTAAGACCCCCATGTGATTGCCAGCCATGAAGAGATGATCCCAGCCGTTTGTGAAGCCTTTGGGAACAAGGAAACACATCCACCCATTCATTTGGTCTGCTTTTGGGTTTTTGTGGACAAGGACGGGGCAGGGTATAGTCCCACAACCCATGTGGGTGATGGTGAAAGGTGTTTAGGGGTGGGTTATGGTTTAGAAAGACATCAATTAGTGATCTGGAGCACTAGTAATCCAATGGTTTTGATTTGGCTTTGATTTTGATTTAGGGTTTATGGGATTATGAATGGGGGTTTTGATTTTTGTGTGGTTAACAGTCAAGTGTTACCCGGTGTTTGATTAATTAATATTAATTTAAACTAAAATTAATAATAAGAAACGTGGATAGTGGGTTTTGGGTTGGATATGGGTGGGTTTTAGTAGGGTTTGGGTAAGTGGGTCAAATATGGTGAGGTGTCAAGTTGTTATAGGATGGTGAGGTTTGGTGGTTTGGCAGAAATAACCCCTAGACTCCAAAACTTTTGTCATAACAAGTTTATCACAGCTTTCACCCATTTCCTTTGTAAACCATTTTGGGCAAATGACAATATCAGTCCCTCCAAGTTGTAGTAATGAAAACAAGGGCTAATGTTATATATTTGATATTCTTCAAGGGCCAATGATAAAATATCTTGAAACTTTAGGACCATACTTGTAATTTTAAAGTTTTACAAGGGCCAAATTGACAAGTCTTCAAAAGTTGAGGGACCAATCTTGACACATCTTCAAACTTCAAGGACTTAATTGGAAAATCATGATTCGGGTCCGGTTCATTGTGCGACTTCGTTTCCCGTGTTCGTTTTTGCTTCATTCTTGTGATCTTTTGTTGATTTCACGATTCCCGTACCTAAAATACACAATGCACAAATACAAGCATATATAGGGGTATTTTGATGACATTTTAAGCGTTTTAAGCCCGATTTGGACGATGAGACTATGTATAATTACAGTCACATCACTTCTCCTTGTAGATCATTGAGTTCTCATAAGCTTCATTCCTTAGTTCATTGAGCTTGTTGAGTTGAATCTTCCGAAGATCACCGGATTTGTTGATGTCGAAGTTGGCCCACTTCAAGGCCCAGTATGCCTTATGTTCTAGCTCGATTGGGAGGTGGCATGCCTTCCTGTACACAAGACGATAAGGTGTACAACCAATCGGGGTCTTATAAGCGGTACGGAAAGCCCACAAAGCATCATCTAACTTATCGGCCCACGAGGCATGATGCTCTCCCACAGTACGCTCCAGAATTCGCTTCAATCCGCGGTTAGATATCTTGGCTTGACCATTAGTTTGAGGATGATAAGCGGTGGAAAGACGGTGATTGACACCATACTTAGCCATGACCCGAGCAAATTGATCAATGTAAAAATGAGTCCCGCGGTCACTGATAATAGCACGAGGAACACCGAATCGAGCAAAAAGTTGCTTCAAAAAGTTCACAACCACCCTCGCATCGTTCGTAGGAAGAGCCTTAGCTTCAACCCATTTAGAAACATAGTCAACGGCTACGAGGATGTACTTGTTCCCTTTAGATGATGGAAATGGCCCCATAAAGTCGATACCCCATACGTCAAAGATTTCACATTCTTGTATGAAATTTTGAGGCATCTCATCTTTATGTGTGATCTTGCCTTGGCGTTGGCAAGCATCACATATTTTAAACATCTCGTGAGCATCATGATAAATGGTGGGCCAATAGAATCCCGAGTCAAACACCTTCTTCGCGGTGTAGTTAGGACCAAAGTGACCACCGATGGGTCCTTTATGGCAAGCTTCGAGAATGTCGAAAGCTGCAGGTCCATCAACACACCGACGAATAATCAGATCAGCACATTGTTTAAAGAGATAAGGGTCATCCCAGAAGTAAGTCTTAACATCTTTAGAGAACGTCTTCTTTTGTTGTGATGTTAACCCTTCGATGAGAATACCACCCGCTAAGTAGTTTGCAATGTACGCAAACCACGGGGTGTCATCAAGATTGGAATTGACAGACATTAAGGCCTCAAGGGAAAAGAGTCATTGATCTCTTGATTCAGATGATCCCCTTGATAAGGATCCTCAAGTCTACTTAGATGATCCACGGCTAGGTTTTCCGCTCCCTTCTTGTCACGAATTTCAATTTTAAATTCTTGAAGGAGAAAAACCCAACTAAGAAGTCTTGGCTTGGAATCTTGCTTAGTTAACAAGTACTTCAACGCAGAATGATCGGTGTACACGATGGTGGTGGAAAGGACAAGATAGGGGCAAAATTTTTCAAAGGCATACACTACAGCTAAAAGCTCTTTTTCGGTAGTGGTATAATGCAATTGAGCCCCCGTCATTGTCTTGCTAGCATAATGGATTGGTTGGAAGTGTTTGTTCACTCTTTGGCCCAAAACCGCTCCAATAGCAAAGTCGCTAGCATCACACATCAATTCAAAAGGTAGCTCCCAATTTGGGGTAACCAAGACCGGTGCCTTAGTTAGCTTGTCCTTAAGAAGATTGAAGGATTCAAGACACTCTTTAGAAAAGATAAAAGGAGTATCTTTTTCCAAGAGGTGGGTCATCGGGCGAGCGATATTAGAAAAATCTTGAATGAATCGACGTTAGAAGCCCGCATGACCAAGGAAACTTCTCACACCCTTCACGGTTGAAGGTGGAGGTAATTTGGCTATGACATCCACATTAGCACGGTCCACTTCAAGACCGGCTTTTGAGATTTTATGTCCAATCACAATGCCTTCTTTTACCATGAAATGGCATTTTTCCCAATTTAGAACAAGACGATTTGTTGATCCCAAACTTAGATCGATTAAGCTTTGTGTATACGAGATTAGATCAAGTACTACACGTAGAGAAACCTTTGCTTATGAATAAAGTAACAAAGTGTTATGCGGAATTAACACTTGATCTAAAACACAATGATGTTAAACAAACTTTCACTTGTATTAGAATAATCGTGTTGATTACAATGAAAGGTTTAACTTGCGAATACTATGAAAACTGATATATAACATTTAACCTAAAAGATCTTCTTTTATAGAACAAGAAGTCTTGTACAATAAGCTACGAATCAACTATTCTAGGTAAAGATAAACATAGAAAATACATTGTCGTTTCTATCCTTACTAGAAGTAATCTAGAATATAATAAACGTGTAGCTCACATCTTCCATCAGTGCTTCTCTTCAATCTATCAACGCTTGACTTTATCTTGTCAACGCTTATGCTGTCAGCGCTCACTTTGCTCTTGTCAACGTTTGAGTTGTTCTTGTCAGCGTTCAAGTGTTCTGGCCTAAATTTATTCCCAACAATCCTCCCCTAAACTTGATATCCACTCTTATGATCAAGTTTCTGAATAAACATTAAGAACTTGGAGGAGTCTGACAAACCTTATCATATTGGTAATAAATAAATCTGATCAAATTCTTTGCCACGTCACTTGTATAGTCTATCTCCAACTGGGTGTCCTTCATCTTCTCCAAATCAGCCTTGGATATGAAATACTGAGCATCTACAAGTAAATACTCAGCAAACTTTGTAGAACTCAAATGGTATACACCTGCAGCTGAATATAACCTCCATTGAAGACCACTGAGGTCATCTTCAAGATCCTTCCATATTTCAGGATCTTCTTCTTTTGTCCCACACATTCTTTTGAATGTGGTCCAAAGTTTTATTCCATTGGCTGAAGTTGGTGCTTCAGCCTCATACTTGGTCTCTAACAACCTCCAAAGGTCTACCAAGTCTTCTCTGTCACAACTTGCAAATAAAGATATGAGAGTGGTAAAAGTGTGTACCTCCTTGCCAAATCTTCCAATTTTCCAGAATCCACATTCATCTTCCTCATAACTTACAATTGGATTCCTGGAATCTAGTGGTAACACATGAACCATATCTGAAGCTTCTAATGGGGAGAGCTTAAGGCTCTTTCTAATGATTGCTTCACTTGGATACAGTTGAGACATATCTTTTGGAAACTCAAGAACAAATCCCTTCTTCACTGGTCTAGGGACTATCATAGCTTTCTTGATTGCCATCTCTTCTGCAAGTTGCTCCTTTCTTTCATCTGAAAGAAGTCTGAAAGTGTTCTCTTCCTGCACTTTCACCCAAATAGGATAAGCCCTATGTTCCAACTCATCAAATGTCAAAGCCTTCAGCTTCTGATGTGTCCATCCAACTCCATGACATTTGAGCAACATAAAATAGAGCTTCCTTCTATCCCTTTTCAATTCAGAGAGAATGTTGCTTGCCCTGTACTTCAACATCACCTTACAATCCTGCTGAACTCTAAGAAGAATTTCCAAACCCCATATCTGATCTGAAATGGTCAAGTCTGGATTATCCATACAGCTTTCTTCCCAAGAATTGTACATTTGAACTACCTCTGGCATATCAAAATCAATTTGCAACTTCAAATCTCTCAGCCTTTCCCTAGCAAGCTCATCACCATACTCAAGTCTTTCTGGTTCAACAATCATCACACTTGAATCTGAGCTGCCTCCATCACTTTCTTCCTCAGAAGTCACAACAAATGGTGACTTTTCCTTCTCACCTTGTTCCATCATTTGCTCAGCCAATCTTCTATCAAATTCAACCTGAGCTGCATTCTTTGGAACATTTTCTTCTACCAACTTACCCTTACCCTTATCTGTTGGTTCAATTGTTGGTAGGGTAGATGATAATACCTGAGTAGGAACATCTTTGATGATAGATGATGACTGGAATACATCACCTCCATATGCAGATCTGTCAACGCCCAAATTTCCTCTATCAGCGCCCAAAATACTTCTGTCAGCGTCCAAACTTGTCTTATCAACGCTTAAATATTTTCCCTCAGCGCCTTGTGTAACCTCTCTCAGCATATCTGTAAATGATAAATTTAAATTTGTTGGAGAGATTAAGGACGTATCAAAACCTTTTTGTTCCTTCAATGTAGTAAGAGCTTCAGCAATATCCAATGATTGACCATCTTGGCTGCTCTTATCACTCAGATTTCTTGCTTCCTCCCCTTTGGAAGACTCCTCCATACCTCCCCTTGAATGAGCACTCTCCAAAACAACAATCCTCTCCCTCAATTCTTTGAGTTCAAGGCCTTGGTTACTGACAATTTGTACCAAGTCTGCATTTTGCTTTTGCAAGCTAATGCAGACAGCCGTCAATTCTAAAAGCGTCATTGGTTCCAGTCTGCCCTCTTCCAAAATGGGAATTTGACCTCCCAAGTTAGGTTCATTGGGCAAGGATGAGGACTTAATTATGGTGAGACTGTCTTGGCCAGCGTCTAAGCCAGAACCAATAGTCTCAGCCTCATCCAGGTCACCAGCCACACTTGTGGTGGTGGTTCTCTCTGCTACATGGCTAGGACCACCAGAGGAGAACACTCCAGCAGTCCTTTGGCGTTTCATCAACCTATATTCTGGTGGTGTGGAAGATGGTGTAGAAGATGGTGTAGATGTAGGTTGGTTAAGGGGTGTTTGGGATTGTGATGGTTGGGTGTCAACGTTGGGAATAGGCATATCAACGCCCACATTAGATGTGTCAGCGTCGAAGGGATTTTGGTCTAGTTGCATTTGGTCAGGTGAGGGTAAAGGTTCAGGGATAGGTTTAAGTTGTGGTTGAGGGTCAATATGAGGTTGGGGTCTGGTTGGGGTTGTGCTGCTGTAATAACAGCAAGCATGGCTGGGGTTAATGGTAGGTCTCTATGAGGTGGTGAATTCATCTTGGTAAAAATAGCCTTCTTTTGTTCAGGGATCTTATAAAAGTCATTGTGATCCCTTGAACAATATCTTTGAGCATCAAAAACCATTTGCAGAAAACGGGGATAAGCTAAAGTCATTTTTGTCCCCTTGTTTTTACACATTCCTTCAAAAATCATTTTAGACCAATTATAATTTTGCCCTGTTGCAATACACACAATAGCAGATGCAATAGATCTATTGATCTCATTGTGTGCAGTACATTTGGGACTCAAACATTGAAGGAGAATGTGAATTAGGTACTTCCAGGCTGGGGGAAATTCCTGCTTATGGTACTTATTTAGAGTACCTTCATCAGGAATAGGGTATCCCAAAGCCCTAAGCCCTTGTTCTATTTCAGATATGGGAAGCATGGTTATACCATCAGCATCATTAAGATGCAAGGCCTGGCGTACCAAGGCCTCAGTAACCACCCAAGGTCTCCCATGTACAATAGAATTCAATGTTGTCACTCCATTAACTGTTGAGGAACTGACAGTGTTCCAAAACTGTTTAATGTGTGTGACTGGAATGAGTGGTGCATGAGAAAGAGCATACCTTAATGGGGATGCATTCAAATACTCCACCATCTGTGTGTATTCAGGGAACAAAGTATTATCAGCAACAAGATAAGCAATCATGTTGTGTTGAGACTTGAACCCCAAATCCAATTCTGCTGAGTTAAATCTTGGTGCCATTGATGAAAGCTGTTAAGTTGATGTATAAAAGATGAAGGTTGATAAGAAAAAAAAAAGTGTTAGACAAGAATTATAGATACCCTGTTTAAAATAGGAGCCAAATTTATAGGAGTGGATGAATGCACGTGATTGGCCCAAAAATAGGCAAAGATTTTCAAATATCAATCATGAAAATATTGAAAAAGTTTATAAGTTATCTCATGCATTAAATGAAAGTAACAACTCCTAAAATTACGGCTTGAAAATATGTCAAAAAGTTACAACTGGGTAGGTCCCATTGTTTGTCAACGGTCAAATATAACCCATCAACGCCCAACGGCTATAATCCTGTCAACGTTCGCCTAAAGCCATGTCAGCGTCCATTTTGGTCACAACAACGCTTGGAAAAATCTTGTCAGCGTCCAAAAATAAAATTGTTTTAAAAAGTGAACAATGACCTTAACAAGTAATTTATCCTAGAGAAGATAACCAAAAGCTGATAATTATCATAGGGCGGCAAGCACTGTCCAGTTATGCACACTTGCATAAGCAAGATAGACATAACAGTCCTCTAGTGTCCCTTGCTAACCAAAATTCTTAACAACCAAGTTACCTTATAAAATCCTTGTTACTCCCAGGTAAAACCCATATCAAAAGGATTCCCAAGCCTCCCATCAGACCATAACCAATTCTAAGTCAAAAATGTCTTGGCAGCATGCAAAGTTGATATACTATGCATGCTACAGTGCCTCATGGTTTAGTAAAACTAACCCATACTCACCAGTGGACACAATCTAGAATTGTGATGAGAGTATTCTAAGAATACCCAAGAGTCCTAAAGGTTCCCTAAACCTCCCCTTAAACTATGATACATGAGTTCTCAAAATATATATGAACATTAAAAATTTATGTCAAGATAGGAATATAAATATTCCAACCATCATCCATAAATAAAAACATGTCCAAATAGCTCTTCAAAGATCCATAAGCAACTCTGTATCCAATGGCATAAAGCTACCATTACCTGCACATTTAGATGAAAAACCACAAAACTAACATTTGTTGCTGACAGCGTCCCGACAACACTTATCAGCGTTGAAGGAACTCTTGTCAGCGTTAGACAATAATATCTCCAACAATGGCAAAATAACACTTGACAGTGTTGCATTTACCTTTGTCAGTGTTAGAAAAATAATGTGGAAAATCTAAATCATTACAAAGACCAATAACAATGCATTATCCTGTACATACTTTTACAAAAAGGTTCCAAAACACATATTAAGTGAGATTAACCATTCCAATATTTGTTACCAAATATTGAAATCTTCCAGCATCAAAAGGTTTAGTTAATAAATCAGCTACATTATCTTCAGTATCTACCCTATCTGGTTGTATTAAACCTTTCTCAAAGCAATCTCTTATAAAATGATGTCTAATTTCTATGTGTTTGGTTTTAGAATGATGTACAGGATTTTTAATAATGCATAAAGTACTGTTATTGTCTACAAAAATCTTGGTATGCATAAAATTATACCCATAATCCAACAACTGGTTCTGAATCCATAAGACTTGTCCACAACAAGCAGCTGCAGCAACATATTCTGCTTCAGTTGTAGAGTTTGCCACCACTGTTTGTTTCTTGCATTGCCAAGATATTAATCTGCTCCCAAGAAATTGGCATCCACCAGTTGTGGATTTCCTATCAAACTTGTCACCACCATAATCACTGTCTGAATATGCAATAAGATCCAAAGGAGAATCTTTTGGGTACCATAATCCAAGATCTGGATAACATCTTAAGTACCTAAAAATTCTCTTCACAGCAAAAAGGTGACATTCTTTGGGAGTCACTTGATGGCGTGCACATGCACACACAGCAAACATGATGTCAGGTCTTGAGGCTGTAAGATACATCAATGATCCAATCATTGATCTATAGTGCCTAACATCCACATCCTTTCCAGCTCCAATTTTTCCCCAAGGGTATTGTCTATCCATAGGAGTGGAAGCCTCCTTCTCATGTGGAGAAAAACCATATTTCTTCAAGATTTCTGCTACATATTTGTCTTGGGAGATGAAGATACCATCTTCTTTCTGCTGAACTTGTAAACCTAGAAAGAAGTTCATCTCACCCATTGCACTCATCTTGAATTTATCTGTCATGAGCTTGGAAAAATCCTCACTCATTTTTGGATCAGTAGACCCAAAAATGATGTCATCAACATAGACCTGCACCAGCAACACATGTTTTCCTTTCTTCTTTGTAAATAGTGTCTGATCTATGGTGCCCCTTTTGAAACCATTTTCCACCAAGTAGGTGGACAATGTACCATACCATGCTCTTGGGGCTTGATGAAGGCCATACATTGCCTTCTTTACTCTATAAACCTTGTCTGGATTCTCAGGATCTTCAAAACCAGGAGGCTGCATTACATAAACCTCCTCAACAATTGTGCCATAGAGGAAAGCACTCTTCACATCCATTTGATAAACAGTAAAATTCATGCAAGAAGCATAAGCTAAGAAAATTCTGATAGCTTCAATTCTTGCAACTGGAGCAAAGACTTCTTCATAATCTATGCCTTCCTCTTGTGTATAACCCTGAGCTACCAAACGTGCCTTGTTTCTGACCACAATGCCTCTTTCATCTTTCTTGTTCCTTAGAACCCATCTTGTCCCAATTGGTCTCACATACCTAGGACAATCGACCAGCTCCCAAACATCCTGTATAGCAAATTGGTGAAGCTCATCCTGCATTGCTTCCACCCAACTTGGTTCTTTGAGAGCATCAAAGATCTTCTTGGGTTCTTCCTGTGACAGAAAACAGGCAAACAAACATGCTTGTACAAGAGGGGTATCAACCTTCTTGTGTATATTGGCAATAAATCCACCAAGACCTTGATGAGATCTTCTTGTCCGAACTGGAGCCATAACATCACCAATGATTTGAGATGTGGGGTGATCCTTTGCTGTGGAAGTGAGAACTCCTCCTTCAAAAAGTCTGGTGTCCTCAATTTCACGCTCCATGTTGCCAATATCTTCTTCAGATTCTTCTTCATCAACAGGAATCTCTTCATGGATATTGGAAGGTCCACCCTGTTCAAAATGGGAAGAGAAAAGCTGTGTAAAGGTGTCTCCAAAGTCTGATCCTTGTTTGTCAGCGTTTGGGCTAACAACGCCTGAACTGGTGTTGTCAGCGTTGGAGCCATCAGCGTCTGAATTGGTCGTGTCAGTGCTTGATTTTCCTTTGTCAGCGCCTGAAGAATCATGCATGTTTGTATTTGGTGGTATTTGAACACCACCATTATCTTTCCTTGCAGCAGTAGCAGCAGCATAATACTCATCTGTCCATATAGGAAGGGTAACATATTCTTGTGTGGGAGATGATTCAACTGCTGGTGGTCCATCCTCCTTAGCAACCTGTATACCTGAAACATTACCAATTCTCTTTTCCAAAACACTTGAAGTTACCTTCACAATGTCTGGATCAGTAACAGGCATATAATTTAAAGCTCTAGATAAAGGTTCTAAGTCAAACAACCAATTTGGACCACTCTCAGGATCACTAGGTTTACTTTCTAAAAACCTAACATGTACTTTTTCAAGTATACGTTTTTCCTTTTTAATGTAAACCCTATATCCTTTACTCTGCACTGAATAACCCATGAAGTAGCCTTCATCACCTTTTGAATCAAATTTACCTAGGGCCTCACTAGTTTCTAAAACAACTACATGACAACCAAATGGCTTGAGAAAGCCAATGTTGGGCTTCCTTCCCCAAAGTAATTCATAAGGTGTCTTATTATGTATCTTGTTGACCAATGCCCTATTTTGAACATAACAAGCTGTGTTAACAGCTTCAGCCCAAAAGGCTATAGGAAAGTGGGCATCAGCCAACATGGTTCTGGCTGCTTCAATAAGGGTCCTATTCTTCCTTTCAGCAACCCCATTTTGTTGTGGGGTTCTAGCTATACTAAACTGCCTAGTAATCCCTTTCTTGGCACAAAAATCATCTAACAACTGATTTCTAAACTCACCCCCATTGTCACTTCTAATAATCTTGACCTCATTACCATTTTTCTTTTCAATTTGGGTAATGAAATTAATCAGACTTAGGGCAGTTTCACTTTTCTTGGCTAAAAAGAAAGTCCATGTGAACCTGGAGTAATCATCAGTAATGACAAAACAATATGATTTACCCTTCAAACTTTCTATATTAGTTGGACCAAAGAGGTCCATATGCAATAAGTGAAGGGGTTTAGAACTAGAGTGCACCTGTTTAGACCTGAATGAGACCTTGTGCTGCTTGCCCTTAAGGCATGCAACACAAGAGTGGTCATTGTGGAAAGCCTTTTCAGGCAAACCATCAACTAAACCAAGCCTCACAAGTCTATTAATATTCTTAAAGTTTATGTGCCCTAGTCTCCTGTGCCAAAGATTACTTTCATCTACTGAGGCTTTAGCATACAGACATGACATTTTATTATTTACCTTAATCCCATTAAGATTCACATTATATATGTCTTTATGCCTTGGTGTTCTAAAATCTATGTATTTCTCCTCAGGGAGCTTATAATCTTTGCTTAACACCAAGCACTCAGTATCTGTGAAAAGAACCTTATTTTTGTTATCACACACTTGTGATACACTAAACAAATTATAATCCAGGTCTTTCACCAAGAAGACATTATCAAACCTTAGATTGTTGGTGACAAGGGTTCCTTTTCCTGTGATTGTGCCGTAGCCACCTCCAAAGTATACCTTATCACCATCTTGAATAGGAGAGAAATTGGTCAGATAGTCTTCCTTTCCTGTCATGTGCCTTGAGCATCCACTATCCCAGTATCCATAGTCATTGATCTTCTTCTGAATGCCCTGCACATAAAGAAAACACATTAGTTTTCTTTGGGAACCCAAGCCTTGGAAGACTTGGATTCATTTGGTTGTTCAACAAGAACAGACTTGGTTCTCATAACAACCCCATTTTCATCCTTGTTTGAATGAAATTCCCAGTTAACCCCAATTGGTGTTGACAATGCCTTTGAAATATAATGAAACCTGTTGCATGTCATAGAAATACCAGTATTATTAGGGTTCTGGTCTTGTTTTGGTCTCCATGTTAAGCTAGTAGAAGCATTAGACCTATTTCCCTGTGGCTGCAAATACCTAGGTTTAGCAGTATGTCTGTCAGCGCTGAAATTACTCCTGTCAGCGCCCCGATTGCTCTTATCAGCGTTAAACCTAGGGTTTGCTACAGGAACCCATTGCCTATTTGACCAAGTATTTGACTTTTGAAAAGGTCTTAGGCCTTGTGTGTTAGACCCTCTAGAAAAGAATGGGGCTGGTCTAACAACTTGTGAACTCTTGTTCACAAAGGTATTGGGTCTTACAGTGTTTGACCTATGTTGACTTTTGTCAGCGCTGAAATGGTTCCTGTCAGCGTTGACATTGGAAGCGTTGACACATTTGTAGGCCAAATGTGAAAAGCTCCCACATGTGTAACAAGCTTTTCTAGACATAGTCTTAGGTCTAGAAGCAAAGAAGCCTGTTCCATGGTTACTAACTTGGCTTTTTGGAGACCTAGAATTTCTATATATTTCTGCATATTTAACACTAGGTTTTCTAACATTTTGTGGGCCAAGGTCAACAGGTTTGCCAGTGGTAGGGTGTGTGATCTTAATAGGTTTAGGATCATCAATTGGTTTTGTGATTGGTGTGGGCTCATTTGGACTTTCACACAATAACCCTCCCTTAACAAACAAAGTGTGGTTAGCTTTCTTCCACTCTTCTAGGTCAGTCAGCTTTTGCTGATATTCCTCAACTGGGGAAGTCACTCTAGGTGGAGGAATGAACTCCTCCACTTGGCATTCTGGCAAGCCAGTCCAAGATAAGTCCTTTGATTGGACACCATAGAAATCCCCAGCTGGTGGTGGAACAACAGTATAATTATTCATCCCAATCCCACTCATATCCTTAGAGTCTCTTTGTTTACTAACACACTCTCCTAGGGTTTGTGTGGCCTTATCAAACCTCTGGATTTTAAGACTCACATTATCTTTGTTTTTGTTAGCCTCTTCTAACTGAGCTATCAAATCAAGATTAACCCTATTTACTATATCTTGCACATCTTTACTCTGAAATAACTCATGTTTTAAGATGTTTATTTGATCTTTTAAATCAAACTCCATTTTCTTATACTCAGATACTGTCTTTTCTGTTTGGGTTAGAGCAATTTGATAGTTAGATACTTTGCATCTTTCAGTACTTGCCTCATCTAATAATTTAACTATCTCTTGTTTTAATTTTTCAGTATTTAAACGACAACCCTTAGAACAGAAAGCATCATCATATACCTCATTGTCTGATGAAGAGGAGGAGTGTGCCATGAGAGCATATTCAGCATGCTCTTCTTTAACTTCAGCAACCAAAGCTCTGTCCTCTTCCTCATTCTTAGCCATCCAGCTCCAATCCCATTCTCCAACACCATCAATTTGTTGAACAGCAACCATGGCCTTGGGATCTGGGTTCTTAATCATTTGGCTAGAAGGCTTCCCAGCATCAGATCTCCTTGGAGATCTACATTCCCTCATAAAGTGCCCCATCCTATGACAGTTGTAGCACTCTACCTTGGACTTGTCAAAGCCAGCAACATCCTTAGCATTAAAGGTCATCTTCTTCTTGAACCTTTTATTGAACCTGTTTGCTCTTAAACATACAAGAGCCATAGTCCACTTGATGTCCATCTCTTCCAATTGTTCATCACTTATCTGCTCAAGATCTTCATAAGTAATCCTTGAATCACTAGGCAAAGAAGCAATGAATGCACACACAGTATCAAGATCAAAACCAGCAGGTTTAATTCTATCAGCGCCATGATTGTGTGTGTCAGCGCTTGAGTACAAAGCGTTGACAGGATATGATCCAGCGCTGACAGATTGACATCCAGCGCTGACACCTTGAGATCCAGTTGCTGAATGTCCATAGAAGTTCATGGAATCAAATTGGCCTTCACTTTGTGAAAAGAAGGCCATGTTGCTGCTAGAAGATTTGTTATCACTTTCCAATTGCCATTCATTCTCCAACAGTCTTAGTTTGTTGAAGATGTCATCAAACCTGGAAGTCTTGTGGGTGTTATTGACAAGAATAGATCTTGTCTCAATCTTCCATACATCACCAAGGCTTTTGAGAAAAGTAGCATTCAATTCAGGGTCATCAATCTGTTTTCCCATGAAGGAAAGTTGACTTGTGATGTCAAGAAGTCTACTTCTCACACTGCTGAGATTCTCATTAGGTTGAGCTTTAAAGACAGCATACTCATGCAAGAGTTGCTTCTTCTTTTCTTCTTTTGTGTCAGCATTGCCACCATGTGCTACTTCAAGAGCTTCCCAAAGCTCTTTTGCAGACTCAAAACGTTTGTACTTATGCTGATTCTCATGACCTAGGGCATGTTTCAAGATGTTCAAAATTTTCATGTCCACCCTCTTCTTGGCTATATCTTCAACAGCTACCGCTCTCCCATCATCAGGCTTTTCCACTTTATCAGCTTCAGGACAATTGGGAACAGCTGTCCTTGCGGCAATTGCAGCAGTAATCTTTGCTGCTTTATCGAATGTGTTTCCATATTCGATAATTTCCCAAAGAGTGTAGTCATGAATAGCTATGTATTGCTCAAAATTGGACTTCCAGAGTTCAAAGTTCCTGGCATCAAACATGGGAATTTTGATACTAGGGTTTGAGAAGTTGTTTTGAAGCAAAGCAGGAGGTTGATTTGTGCCAGACATGATGTTTTTAGGGTTTTGAGAATTTTAGGGTTTTTAGGGTTTGGTGTTTTAGGGTTCTGCGTTACTTAAAGATCAAAAGTTTCTCAACAGGCTCTGATACCACTTGTTGATCCCAAACTTAGATCGATTAAGCTTTGTGTATACGAGATTAGATCAAGTACTACACGTAGAGAAACCTTTGCTTATGAATAAAGTAACAAAGTGTTATGCGGAATTAACACTTGATCTAAAACACAATGATGTTAAACAAACTTTCACTTGTATTAGAATAATCGTGTTGATTACAATGAAAGGTTTAACTTGCGAATACTATGAAAACTGATATATAACATTTAACCTAAAAGATCTTCTTTTATAGAACAAGAAGTCTTGTACAATAAGCTACGAATCAACTATTCTAGGTAAAGATAAACATAGAAAATACATTGTCGTTTCTATCCTTACTAGAAGTAATCTAGAATATAATAAACGTGTAGCTCACATCTTCCATCAGTGCTTGTCTTCAATCTATCAACGCTTGACTTTATCTTGTCAACGCTTATGCTGTCAGCGCTCACTTTGCTCTTGTCAACGTTTGAGTTGTTCTTGTCAGCGTTCAAGTGTTCTGGCCTAAATTTATTCCCAACACGATTGTCTTCACACCATTTGATCATTCGTTCTAAATTGGCAAGGCAATGAGAGAAAGAATCACCATAGACCGAGAAATCATCCATGAAGACTTCCATAGTTTCTTCAACCATGCCATGGAAGATAGCCATCATACACCTTTGGAAAGTCCTAGGAGCATTGCATAAGCCGAAAGTCATTCTTTGGTAAGAAAATGGTCCATAAGGACAAGTGAATGTGGTTTTCTCTTGGACTTTAGGATCGATGGGAATTTGAAAATACCCAGAGAAACCGTCTAAAAAGCAGTAATAGTCATTACCCGCTAGACGTTCAAGCATTTGGTCCATAAAAGGAAGGGGAAAATGATCCTTTCTCGTAGCATCATTGAGTTTGCGATAGTCTACACAAACTCTCCACCCTGTAACGAGACGAGTAGGAATCAACTCGTTGTTTTCATTGGGCACAATGGTGATTCCGCCTTTCTTAGGCACACAATGTACCGGACTAACCCATGGTGAATCCGAGATAGGGTAGATCATTCCCGCATCAAGAAGTTTGATAACCTCTTTTTCGATAACGTCATGGATCATGGGATTCACCCTTCTTTGGTTTTGAATAGTGGGTTTAAAGTCGTCCTTCATGAGAATTTTATGTGTGCAAAAGTGAGGATCAATTCCACGAATATCGGAGATTTTCCAAGTAATCGCTTTCTTATGATTCTTCAGCACGGCGATAAGACGATATTTTTCTTCCTCTTTCAAGTCCTTTGCGATGATCACGGGTGACTTCTTGTTGTCGTCAAGGAAAACGTACTCGAGATGAGACGGTAGGTCCTTAAGCTCTAAATCCGGAGGATTTTCGATGGAAGGCGTAGTCAAATTCGGTTCATCGATAGAAATATCCTTAGGAAATGGTGGAGAAATATGGTCCTCATTGAGAAGTTTCTCAATGGTGATAATGTCTTCATCCCAGTTGGAGGGAGAATCGTCATATTGCAAATCCACATCTCCCAAAGTTGCTTCAAATTCTTTCAAAATGAAATCACTTTCTCCAAATGGAGTTAGTGATGGAGCAATAGAGGCAACGGTCTCAACAATGGGAAGAGAAGAAGAACCACTTTTACAAGCGTCTTTGAAATGTTCTTCACAAGCCTCATCAAGAACGTCAATGAAATTAACACTCTCATTTTCAGAAGGGTTGCTTAGAAAGTTTTCCTATGTTGAAGACGATTGTATCGTCACCAACTCTCATAATTAATTCGCCTACGGCTACATCAATGAGAGTGTGACCGGTCCTCAAGAATGGACGTCCAACGATTAATGGAACACGGGGGTCCATCTCGTAGTCAACGACAATAAAATCCACCGGAAAGGTGAATTTGTCGACACCGACGAAGACATCTTCGGCTATCCCCACCGGATAAGCAACCGTACGGTTAGCTAATTCCAATGTCAGTCGTGTGGGGACTAGCTCGGGTAGAGACAATTGTTTCCAAACGCTTAGAGGCATTAAGTTGATACTTGCACCTAGATCGGCTAGGGCCATACAATTCTCTACCCTGAGAAAGTTGCAAGGAATGAGAAAACGACCCGGATCACCAAGTTTGGTAGGTAATCTACTTAAGAGGATTGCAGAGCAATTCTCATTAAGTTGGGTCTGAGCGATATCAAGGAGTTTCTCCTTATCGCTGAGAAGATCTTTAAACATTTTCGCATACTTCGACATGTGAGTGAGAGCCTCAGCAAAGGAGATATTGAAATTCAGTTGTTTAAACATTTTGAGAAAGTTAGAAACCTGAATATCATCCTTGTTCTTCAACTTCTCTTTCCTCAACCTTGAAGGATAAGGTATATTGGGTTGAGATGAAGGCTTTGGAATGGAATTCTCACTCACATCCTTGGGTGGTGGAGGGGTGGAAGTAGAAGGTGGAGGAATTAGTGAAGGGGACTTGTTTTCCTTTGTCACAATCACCGGTGTAGGTGTAGGAATCTCGGGTTCCTTTAAACCTTTGCCACTTCGGGTGGTGATTGCTTTCATCTCCCCTCTTGGATTAGCAACGGTGTTACTCGGAAGAGAACCTGAACCAGAGGGTTGATTACTTGGGAAAAAACTAGCCATCATATCCCTTAAGTTATTCGTTTGATTGCTTATAGAGTTTCTCATATCGGCTTGGAGAGCATTCCCTTGTTTCGCCATGTCATTCCTTAGCTCGGCTCGAATATCGTTCCCTTGTTTTGCCATGTCACCCTTCAAGTTAATGAATTGGCTTTGAAGATTCGTCACCATCTCTCTATTGGTCCTCATGTAAGCTTCGAGGTCTTGGTTCAATGTCGTGGGTTGATTGAGAGGTGGGGGCTTGGTAAGCTGAATTATTTCCTTGAGGTGGATATAGGGTTCTTTGGGATTGATATTGATTGGTAGCTCTAGGTTGGCTTTGATTGTTGCGGTTGAAATTGTTTTGGTTTTGGTTTTAAGGAGAAAAACCGGGTGGAGATAGATAGTTGTTGGAAGATAACTTAGCAAGTTACTGTCTCCTTGAGGACGTGCTTGATAGCCTCCTGTAGAAAAGTTACCGTTGGCGGCATACACATTTTCCGGATTGTCAAGAGTAGAAGGACAATCGGTGTATGAATGAGAACCCCCGCAAATCTCACAAGAAGTTGCTATGGCTTTAGCTTGCTGAAATTGGTTTGTAGCCATGGTTAAGAAGTTTTTGTTCATCTCAGCTATTTGGCGAGCAAGTTCGGTTATCTCTGAGTTGGATGATGTAGAAGAAACATTGGCCCTCTGGTTATTCCTTGAAGATGCAGATGAATCCCAATTTTTGTGGTGAGTGGTCATGTTCGCTATGAGCTCTCTACACTCCTCAGGTCTTCTCTTCATGAATGTACCACCGGCAGAAGCATTAATCGTATCACGATCACGAAAAGTTAGACCATTATAGAAAGTATCAATCAAAGTAACAGGGAGCATGTTATGGTTTGGACAACGGTCGATCAAGACATTATAGCGTTCCCAAGCATCGAAAAGCGACTCATCAGGTTCTTGTGTGAATCCACTGATTTGGTTGCGAAGACTAGTGACCATGGATGATGGAAAGTAGCGCGACAAAATTTTTTTGGTCATGTCATTCCATGTTTGAATTGATTTTTTGGGAAGACGATCAAACCATTTTTCTGCATGGTGGGATAAAGTGTGTGGAAAGAGGTAAAGGCGAAGAAAATCCATGGAAGCACCAGGTAGTTTCATGCTTTGAGTGACGGTAATGAACTTGTCGAGATGTTTATTGGCATCATCATCCGGTAATCCACGAAACGGGCTAGCGTTTTGAACTTGCTGGATCATGTGATGCTTCAACGAAAATTCAGGAGCCGTGATTTGCATCGACGCAATCGGTCCTCCGCGTCCGTTCATGGTTTGTTGACAAAGCTCCTCCATTGTTTGTAGGTCGGGTGGGGGAACATTGTTGTTGTTGTTATTGTTATTCAAATTGGGATGTGGTGGGTTGTTATTATTGTTGTGCACACCGGCCATATCTATGTCTCTAAGAGTCTCGGACTCAGGATAAGACATAGACCGAGTACGCATACACTAAAAGGAAATAAAATATTTTTGATTTTTTATATTTTTTATTGTTTTTGGATTTTTGAAAATTTTTGTTCTTTAAAATAACGTTCCTAAAGGAACGGATCCCAAAATCCAATTTCTCACTAAAAACCGTTAATCTTTACATTATCCTTGTATGCTTTGATGACACGCCATAATTGCGCGTGACATTTCCATTTACCAAAATGGGGTGTTACAATTATGGTATTAGAGCCAAGGCTTCGATCTGTAGGCTCTCAAAACACGACCTATGATTAGTGGATAGTCACTATGGTCTTCCTAGAACTGACAGTCGGTTTTCATGCATTCATCATTTTCATGCATACATATATATGTCATTGTCGCGGGTTTATGACTAAGTAATGGTTGGTACAGGACTGGCACTATTTAGTCGCATGTGTTTTATCGAAACTTTTAATTTTAGGACCGACCGATTGGCGTCCCCTCGCCATGTCTTTTGTTTGAGTGAACTGACCATAGGCGGTCACTCTCGCGCATACAAAAGTTTTCATAAAACCGCATCATGGATTCATGTATAAATTTTTTTGCATAAATTTTTTCTCATGATTTATTGGTATAATTTTTTTCATGTATATAGTTTATGTTTTGATCAGTTTAATCATGTATTTTATGTTATACTGTCAGATGGTTCTCACACGCGAGCAAGAACAACACAATGCAGAAATCCAAGCTACAATGCAAGCTATGCTGCCTCAGCTGAGGAACGAAATCAGGGCTGAGGTTCGGGATGCCAACAACCAGCAGCAACACCCAGTACCTCCTCCTCCTTCAGCAACATTGGTCACATGGCTGGAGAGATTCAATAAGCTCCGCCCTCGAGCTTTCAAGAGAACAGATAGCCCTAGTGAAGCTGAAAGCTGGTTGGCTCACATTGAGAAGATCTTCGATGCTATGGGCTGTGACCCCGTCTTCAAGTCGAGGTTGGCTTGCTATAGATTCGAAGGTGATGTACTATCATGGTGGATGGCACTGAAGCAGTCTGAGGGAGGTGATAATTGGGTGGCAGGTTTGACTTGGGCTCAGTTCAGGGATTTGGTGATGGGACAGTTCTTTCCCAAGGCTGAGCAAGACAAGCTGAAAAGAGAGTACTAATAAATGACGTTTTGCTTAGCGTTTGTGTACTCGATATCGTTCTTGGTATCTAATCGAATTGATCACGGTTAATGGTGGAATAGTCGGTAATGGTCACTAAAAGGGGGAGTTGATTTTCTATTCTATTAGAAAAGGTAAGTGTAAAACCTAATTAAAATAAGCTAAAAGCAAATCTAGAAAAACTAAATTAAAGCTTTGAAAATTAAACTAAAAATCACTAGAAAAACACTTGGTAAAAATGGAGATTTCGGGAAGCATACAAATTTTGGAAATTAAAACGTAATGAATTTAAAACTTGAGAACTTGATAAAAATAAACTAAGACGAAACTTGTTTAAAATAATTCTAGGTTAAAATGGCGGGAAAAGTTAAAAACTAAGAAAAATAAATCAAAAACCAAAAATTAGATCGCAATGCGATCGTAGCCTGGGTCGGATCGCACTCAATGCGATGGGAAAGGGTGATCGCACTCCCAGATCACAACCACGATCGCAACAAGTGGATCGTGGTCTCTGATCGTGGTCTGTGATCGTGGCACAATGATCGCAATCTATGCGATCGAACTCAAGGATCGTGACACACCATCGCACCCACAGATCGCAATGAGTGATCGTGGTGTGGATTTGGATCGTAGCCAAAGAAAGAACAAAAGATCGCAATCAATGCGATCAGAGCCATGGATCGTAACCAAGTAAAACCCTTCTAAGATCGTAATGGAAAATAAGAGTAACTTAAGCAGAAATGAATAAGCGGTTAATCCAATAAGCACTTACCAACTTAGCCGAAACGAATTTAAGCAAAAATTCGAAAACTATTTGAATCTAAACAAACAAACTTTATAACACGAACTTTAAAACGTTAAAACTTTTAAGAAAGCTTAAAAGTAAACAAGCTAAACATACAATAAGCCAATAAGCACAAAGAGCTTATAGCTTATACTATATAAACGCTTATGTAGGAATAGAAAGATTAACTTTTTAATCACGGAAACATCAAGATCTAACACAAATCTTTAATATTTCGGATCAAAGTAAACCAAAATCAAGAAGGGTAGAAAGAGATTAATGAACAAAAAGCTTAACTTGAACTTGTGATTAATGAAATCCAAATACAAAGATTAAAGAAAACTTAACTTGAAAGAAAAGATGAAGTTTTAGTGAGAGAAAGTTGAACACTTTCTCTCTCTAAAATGAAAACTAAAACAAAGAAAATAAAACTAGCTAACAACTAACACCCTCCTAATGTGTCATTAGGAGGGTATATATAGGGAGTGGGGAATGCATGTGTGCTTCCTTCTTTCTTTCTTTTCTTCTCGACTCGATCTAAATTCTTTGTCTTTCTCGACGTCGTATCGGGATTTGTCGATGTAAATTGAACTTGTCTAGTAGTTTTCTTCTTCTAATAGACTTGAGTTCTTCGACTTCATTAAACTTCCGTCTTTAGACTTTTTCTTCGATAAATCTTCAAAATAGGCCTTGGACTTTCGTTCTTTTTGCACTCTTGACCTTTTGACTTCGTCTTTTCTCGTTTTCTTCGATAAAAGCCCGTGAAAGTCCGTGTTTTCTTCCTTTTTCATTTTTTGGACCTAAAACACAATAAAAACACAAACCACGCATAATTCCGACTTTTACGACATAAAATACACGTTTTGGTCTTGTTATTATTGGAAATAAGTGGTAAAAGGATAAGTGTTTTCACACTTATTAAGTACCATGGAATCCGATAAAGAGCTGGGGAGAATAGCAACGAGTTCATGCAACGCTTTCTTCGCTTGGCTGGTTTTCTTGGTGCAGCAGCAGGTACTCCTGAAGAGCAGGCACACCACTTCAGGTGGGCTCTTCGTACATCGATCGCAAACAACTTGGTGTGTGCTACGTTCAACACGGTAGCACAAGTGGCCGACGCAGCACGTAAGCTGGAGATGCTTCAGGAAAGAGATGAGTTCGGGGAGGCAGAGAGACCCGATAAGAGGTAAAAATTCATATTCAACGGTGACCAATCTGTATTCTTTCAGTATATGTCAATATTTCATCTCTATAAACTGTATCTTCTAGGCAGAAGACTAGGGACCGGTCTCAGCCGGCTACTCAGCATTAGCCTACTCAGCCCAAGGGAAACGGTCAGACTCACGACCGTTCTGCTACGGACAGGTGTGGCGGTAATGATAATTACCGTAGCAACGCTGGACACTCCAACAGAAGCAGGTCCTTATACTTACTCATTTCTTATGATTACATGTTATAAATCTAAATTCTGACACATTAGAGAATCTTCTACCAGGAATCATGGTAACGGGAGGGACCAGAACCAGAGAGGTTCACAGCCTAACCGTCCAGCTATCACAGGAATTCCATCTTACGATTTATCCGCATTGTCTTTATACCTTTTTACCATGTCTCATGTATATTGTTCTTATCAGGCTCTCAGCCAGTCAGGACACCTGTTGGAGGATATACTCATGCTCTTTGCTCTACCTGCCATCGTAGGTACCCAGGGCCATGTCGCCGCGATAGCGACGCATGCTACAAGTGTGGTCTTCCTGGACATCGCATGAAGGATTTCAGCAAGGGTCAGATGAAGGCTACATCGGGAGATGCTGATACCAAGCCGCCTCCTACTAGTGGACGCGTTTACACGACATCTTGCAATCAGGCCAACAAGTCTACAGGCACCATCACTGGAATCTTGTATATGTATGGTCAAGCTGCATGTGTTATGTTTGATACGGGTGTTACTCACTCGGTCATATCTACTGCTTATGCCAAGAATGTTAGGATACTCCCCATGCCACTAGAGAATATACTGAATATTTTCACGCCTTTGAGAGACTCTGTACGCATAACCCATGTGTACAAGAGCCTTCCCTTAGAGTTTGACGACAATATTCGTCCTGTTAACGCACTTCCGCTGGACATGAATGATTTCAACATGATTTTGGGCATGGATTGGCTATCCAAGCATCATGCTACCATAGAATGCCATTCATATCGAGTCATCTTCGGTGATGTTAATGCACCAGAGTACGTTCACAACAGGTTCGTACCCGGAAGGTCTGTACAAATCATATCAACCCAGCAAGCACGTGCATTACTTTCACATGGTTGCGAGGGTTATCTAGCTACTATTCATGACATGGATGTTGAATCCCCATCAATTCAGAATCAGCCGATAGTGTCAGAATTTCCAGAAGAACTTCCGGGCATACCACCTTATCACATGGCTCCCATAGAGTTGAAGGAGCTGAAGGATCAATTACAAGAACTTCTGGAACGAGGCTTTATTCGACCGAGCGCATCTCCATGGGGCGCACCGGTCTTATTCGTTAAGAAGAAGGACGGCAGTATGCGTCTTTGCATTAGGAATAGGTATCCACTACAATGTATAGACGAAATGTTTGACCAACTCCAAGGGGCCAAACATTTCTCCAAGATTGACCTTAGGTCAGGCTATCATCAACTACGGATTAAGGAGCATGACATTACCAAGACTGCTTTCTGTACACACTATGGCCACTACGAATTTGTAGTCATGCCATTTGGCCTTAACAATGCTCCAGCAGTGTTCACGGATTTGATGAACAGAATCTTCCATAAATTTCTGGACAAGTTCATCATTGTCTTCATTGACGACATCTTGATATTCTCTAAGTCCAAGGAGGAACAAGAAGACCATCTTCGTACAATACTACATATTCTTCGCCAGAAGCAGTTGTATGCTAAATTTTCTAAGTGTGAGTTCTGGTTAGATAAGGTGGCATTCTTAGGTCACATTGTATCAGCAGAAGGAATCATGATAGATCCAGCAAAGGTTGAGGCTATTACCAAGTGTCCAAGGCCGACATCAGCGACTGAAGTCCGCAGTTTCCTAGGCTTAGCTGGTTATTACCGTAGATTCGTGGATAACTTTTCCCGTTTAGCACTACCATTGACCAAACTGATGCAGAAATGGGATAAATTCGTTTGGACTGAAGAAAGAGAGAAAAGCTTTGAAGACCTAAAGCAGAAGTTAGTATATGCACTGATTCTTACTCTCGCATTTGGTACAGGTGGATTTCAGATCTAGAGTGATGCATCGGGAAAGGGACTTGGTTGTGTTCTCATGCAACATGGGAAGGTGATCGCATACGCTTCACGGCAGCTTAAGCCTTATGAGGAAAAATACCCTACGCATGACTTGGAACTTGCAGTAGTCGTGTTTGCATTGAAGATATGGAGGCACTACTTGTATGGAGAATCATGCGACATTTTCACGGACCACAAGAGCTTTAAATATATCTTCACTCAACGTGAATTGAACACGAGACAGAGGAGATGGTTAGAGCTGTTAAAGGATTATGACATTAATCTGCAGTATCATCCAGGCAAGGCGAATGTAGTGGTAGATGCACTTAGCAGAAAGTCTGGAATGATAAACGGCATTAAAATTGAGGAGGAAATTATAAGAGACTTGGAGCAACTAGACATAGATATCATGGTACGTGGACATCACGGTTATTGGGCTAATCTTAGAGTGGAACCCGAGTTACTCTCTAAGATCAAGGAAGCTCAGTAGGATGATGGTGAAATCTGGGCGATAATTCAGAATTTGGAGAAGAAAACATAATTCCGAGTAGACGAAGATGGTATCTTATGGTAGGTTACGAGACTTTGTGTTCCTGATGATCAAGAACTTCGGGAAGCATTGTTAGCTGAGGCTCATAGCTCCCCATTTTCTATTCATCCTGGTTCGACCGAGATGTACCATGACATCAAGCAGTACTTTTGGTGGAGTGGTATGAAACAGGATGTTGCGACTTACGTCTCCAAATGTCTTACCTGCCAGCAGTTTAAGATCGAGCATCAGCGATCTGGCGGTCTTCTTCAACCTTTAGATATTCTAGAGTGGAAGTGAGACAAGATCACCATGGATTTTGTTACCGGTCTTCCGTAGACAAAGAGGAAGCACGATGCGATTTGGGTTATCGTTGATCGACTTACCAAATCATCTCATTTCTTATCGATCTATAAGGAAGATTCGGTCAGTAAAATTGCCGATACATATAGAAGGAAGATCATGAGACTTCACGGTGCTCCATCCAGCATCGTCTCAGACAGAGATCCTCGGTTCACTTCGCGATTTTGGCAAAGTCTGCAGAAATCCTGGGGGACAAAACTTAAGCTTAGCACGACTTTTCATCCTCAAACAGACGGGCAGTCAGAGCGAACGATTTAGACATTAGAAGACATGTTGAGGTCATGTGCGTTAGAATGGACGGGAGATTGGGACGATTACATCTGTTTGGTAGAGTTTGCATACAACAACAGTTGGCACGCAAGTATCAAGTGTGCTCCTTTCGAGATGTTGTATGGCAGAAAGTGTCGCGCCCCAATCTGCTGGAATCAGGTTGGTGAGCAAACACTTGAAGGACCAGAAATGATAGAGCTGACTAATGAGAAGGTCGCAGTAGCTAAGTAGAAACTGCAAGAAGCACGGTCACTTCAGAAGAGTTATGCAAACAAGCATCGTAGGGACTTACATTTTAATGTAGGAGATCACGTTTTCCTTACGGTTTCGCCGGCACGTGGTGTTAGACGTTTTGGAATCAAAGGGAAGCTCAGTCCTCGGTTCATCGGACCGTTTGATATCATTGAACGAGTCGGTGAAGTATCTTACTGTTTAGCGTTACCTCCGTAGCTTTCTCATGTTCACGATGTTTTCCATGTGTCCTTACTCAGAGGGTATAAGTATCATCCCCTTCACATGGTTCAGTATCCACTGGAACAGATTCGTGAAGATCTCACTTTCATAGAAGAACCCGAACGAGTTCTTGACAGACAAGAACGAGTCATGAGAAGCAAGACGACTCCATGCGTCAAAATCATTTGGAGGGATCATACCGAGCGGGAAGCCACTTGGGAAACTGATGAGACTGCTTTTATACATAGTCTCATCGTCCAAAACGGGCTTTAAATGCATAAAATATCATGAAAATGGCCAAATATATGATTGTGTTTGTTACTTGTGTATTTTAGGTACGAATATTGAGAAAATGACAAAAGATCACAAGAAACATGCAAAAACGAACACGGGAAATGAAGCCGCACAATGAACAAAGCCCTAATGAAGATTTTCCAAGAAAAATCCTTGAAGAATTGAAGATTATGCAAGAAGGGTCCTCCAATATTGAAGAATTGACACTTTAAACCCTTGTTTATTCATAATTACAAGTTTGGTCCTTAAAGTTTGTCAAATTTACAAAAAGGGCCCTCCACTTTGAAGAATTGGCAAGAATGGTCCCTCAAAAATGAAGACTTGCCAATATTAGTCCTCCAAAAAGTCAATCATACAAGTCAAGACCATAATCTTTGAAGAAAATGCCAAAACAGCCCTTCAAGAATCAACAAATGGCAAGAAATACCCCTGAAAATACTTTGGAAAAGTATTTGGGGCAAAAGTATGAAAATGGAAACTTGTTTAACAAAGGATATACGGTTTTGGTTTATTAAATAAAAAATGACAAAGAAAGAAGAGACAAGGGACTGAAATGGGCAGACAACCAAACCTCCAACACCCACTCTTGGCCAGACACGTAGCCCACTCACTTGAATCAACCAATCACATACCTCCCTGCTTCCACCTCACCATCCACTCACACCAGACTTAACAAACTTAATTTATTAAGTTTAATTAAGGCGCTAAACACCTTTTAAAAAAACAGATTAAACGTGTGTTCTTTATGTTCTTGATACAAATTGGGCATTTTTTAATTACCAAGAAATAAACCCTAATCTCTTCCAGATTAGTGATTAGGGTCGTCCTAATCATGACACAACTTTGAAAACCCATGCCACATCATCACCTTGGTCACATGATAAACCCTCCCTATACGGTTTTGGGAGAAAAGCCAAAACCTGCCAGCCATCCAACGCCCAATATCCTAGCTTCAAACTTAAGCTTATTTTGAGCCCTTGATGCAATTCCTACACACTTTACAGCTTCACAAGCATCCAAAGAGTTCACATGATCAAGCATAAAGCCAAAATCCTCAAGGGAAAAATGGGACTTCTACAGCTTTAGGGTTTACATTTTTTATGTTCCTAGTCATTCATTTGTAGCCTATATAAGGCATAGAAGCTGCTTCATAGCAGCTTGCTCTTGATTTTTGCTAGTTTACTTTTTTGTAAATCCTACTTTCAATTTTTGAAATAGAGTTTGAATTTGTGAAGAAAAACCAAGTGCCAATCTTTTATTCTGCTTGTTATTGTTTAATGTTTGCTAATCTTGAATCTTGAAACGTATTTTAAAACCTTGTGCAAGAAATTGTACAAGAGTTAAAAATTTGATATTTTGCTAAGGCTTGGTTTAAACCTTGGATTTCTTGGGCTATAAGTGGATCATAGCACCCTGATAAAGATTTATGAAGATGTTGTGAGGCTTATAACTTGGGGATAATCAAGTGTGGGAACAAGGTTGCATAAATCAAATTTATTTTCTAAGTTGTCACCTTTCTATTTTTAATTTTATTGTGCTAACCTTGTTGAATCTTAGCAGCTTGTTTGTGGAAGCTTGTGCCTTGTTTTGCTAGGCACATCAGCTCAAAAATTCGTGAGTGTGGATGTACATTCATGAGGTTTGAGTTCTTGAACCCAAAAATCTAAAAAATACTTGATTTTTATGATTTTGTGTTCTGCTTGAATTCTTGTTGTTTTTGTGGCTTAATCTTGCTTGATACTGCATAATATATCTGTTATTGTGTTTGATTGGGATTGGGTAACATTGAATCACACTTATACTTGTTTAAATTTTGATTTGAAAAAGATAAGGGGTGTTTGGGTTAACCTGTTTAAGATCATAACTTGTTATTGTGTTATTAGAAGTTGTTTGTTTGAGTTTATATCTGCTTATCACTTGGTTGTGTGCTAAAACCTGCAAGTTTTCAGACATAAAACATCAAATTAAAGATTATGCTATATCTCACTTGATTTTGCATATTTTGACCTAAGATTTTGGAAACACCTAGAGTGTATGCATGTTTAGGGCTAAAAAGTGTTAAATCATAGTTTGTGTAACCTGTTAACAAGATTTGAGTGTTTGAATATGGCCTTGTGGTCAAGTATATCAGCAAGTGTTCAAAACTGCATGTTCTTTGTTCATCAATAACTTTTTTGTTCTTGAATCTTGATCTAGACCTTGAACCATTGCATGAAAACTGTTTAAATTTGTTCATTTGAATTAATTATAGCTTGTGTATGCTTTTGGTGCAATTTGGTTGGTTGAATCTTGCTAAAAGTGTTTATTGAACCAAAACTGCTTATTGTTCATATCTGGGCTAGGTCTGTGGATGTTTTGATTAAACTATATTAATTGGCTGATTGGAATTGTGTTTTTTTGTTTCTTATATTGACTCCTTATGATTAACTGATCATTTGGGTGCCTTTTCTTAACTTGAATCCACAAAAAACAAAAAGTCAATTTGGTCAAGCAGGGGGGAAAGTTCCCACTACTCAACCTCCAAAACTAGCCCCTGCTAGTGTAAATCATCAAACAGCTTATTCATAAGCCATTTTGGCTTATACAGACTTGCAACAACTTGTTTTTTGTGATAGATCTTCCTTATTTGACCCATTTATTTGATCTGGAGCTTTATACGGGTTGACTTTGACTTTTTACTAGAAAACTTATTAAGTTGACTTTTACATAAGTGCTTATTTGCTTATTTTGGCTTATTTCTTGTGCTTATTTGAAACCTTTTTGATTATTTTGCTTAATTAAGTCATTTAAAAGCTTTTAAAAGTTGAATCAGCACTTGAGGTGGTCTAGAACTCAAAAACGACTATTTTGTCGTTTTGTGAAGAGAGTCTTGGCTTATTTCAGGCTTATTTCTTGTGCTTTTTCCAACTTTCTTTTTACAGATCTCTTAAGTAACTCAAACGAAGCTTGTGTGTCAAATTTTAGCTTATGGCATCAGCTTATAGCTTAATGGGCCAAAAAGCCCATTAAGAATAAGTTGCTTTGAAATAAGCTAGCTTAAACACATTTTCAGCTTTTGGGCCTTCAGAGTTTTGTTTTTAAAATCAAATTTTAAGTCAGATAGGAGATTTTGGGCTTATTTGGACAACATTTTTCTTATTGAGCCTATTTCAAGCCCATTAAGGGACTGTTTGGACTTTTAGCCCATTTTAAGGCCCAATAGGAGTATTTTTGTAATTTCAACTTCAATTCTATGTTATTTAGGTTAAAATAAGTAGGTTTGCAACTTTTTATAATTTTTTATAATTTTTGGATTTTTATTAATATTTTATTAATATTTTATTATTAAAAATTAAAATTTAGATTTTTCAAAGTTTTTCATTTTTCTTAGTTCAATTACATTAAGTTAGGTATTTTACAATTTTTAGAATATTTTTATTGTCATTAGATTAATTTTTAGAATTATTTAAATTCTAATAGTTTTTAATTGTTTTTAAATAGTTTTAATTAATTTTAAAATTTTCAAAAATAGATATAAATTTAGTTAAGTCATTTTTGAGGTTTACAAGTTAAAAAATCTCATTTTAGGCTTTTTATTAATTAATTTGATTTTTTGGCTTTAATTAGCATCAAAAAATTATTATTTAATTAAATAAAAGGTTTGAGTGATTTTTGATTTTTTGTAAACTCTAATTACATTTTTTAGGATTTATTGTAATTTTCTATGAGTTTTTAGGGTAAATTTTAATTTGGTCACTTTTTACGGTTTTACGTGCACGACTATTCGTCTTAGTTTAATTCATAATCGTAACCGTCATTCTCTTCTAATCTCTTTTCTTCTTTTCATTTCTCATCAATATAATCACAAACTTTTAATCGTCTCTCTACACAACACACTTGCCTCCTTGAGAACGATCCCCACTTTGGGTCATTTACTTGTGGTTTTCCTAAACTACTTGTTAATACTTGCCCTAATTACCTCCTTTTCCTAAAGGTGTGTAAAATACTCAACATCATTTTGGCGCCGCTACCGGGGAGACGTTTTGTGTTTTGATTTGAATAATTGTTGTTTTTATATAGCCATAATATCTATTTGTATTAGTAGCACTCTACTAATACGTATTATCGGTTTTTCGTTTTTTTGTGTGAATACTATTACTATATTGTATACGTAGAACAATAAATTCACAAGTACTCCAAAAGTGTGAAAACACAACCTTGATTAGGAGGTCATTACTCAATCATTGTATTCGAATCTCAAACAAGAAAGAAAAGGCAAAATAGATAAATACTTTCGTGAAGCTTAGTTTTGAAAAACACAAACTATAAGGTGGGTATAAGGCGGGTATTATAAAATATACCCTAAGGAAAAAGGCTCTTAAGTGCTTCGCGCCGCCTCGTTTCCCCGCTTGCTTGTACGTGTTTAGATAAAAAGGGATAATCGATGGTTTGTCAACCAAAGTATTATCTAAGTATCATATATATTTTCTTGGTTTCAATTGATTAAACCCTCTTGAACGTTTTGGTGTTCCACCAACCTTCTAAAGTCATCGAAGGCGTTCACTTCACGTGATCGTTTTCATTCCTTGAGGCTTCTTTAATCAAGAGATTTGATTAAGGAGGAGATTTGTAGATTTTTGTCTACTTAATACAATCACAAAATCCAAAAAAGTAAAAACAATCAAAAACCACACAAAAAACTGGAAAAATTAAAAACACCAAAAAGAATCTTCTTTGCTCATCCCCACGTTGTATGTGACGTTTATGCTTACTCGTAATCAAGCAAGACATGCACGTAAACGAAAAAACCGAAAGGAGTCAAAACCTACTCCTTATCTTTCTAGTGAGGAGTCTCCTATTGACGAACCTATCGTAGAAGAAAAACCGACCATGGCGAATCGAACTATGATGGAGTTACTTCAAGCACCCACCGAGGGTTATGGAGAGGCTATTGTGATTCCCGCTATCCTTGCGGAGAATTTTGAAGTGAAAACGGGTTTGTTGTCGATGATCCAAAACAACAAATTCCGAGGTGATGAAAAGGACAACCCGCACAACCATATCCGGCAATTCAATCGTCTTACCGCCACTTGCAAATTTAAGGATGTTGCTAATGACTCGATTAAGATGATGTTATTTCCGTATTCCTTAGCGGGGCGCACTAAAATTTGGTTAGAGAAAGAGCCACCCAATTCTATATTGACGTGGAAGGATTTCGTTTCTAAGTTTGTGAACCAATTTTTCCCGCCCTCTAAGACTACGCATTTGAAAAACGAGATTTCAAAACATTCACAAGAATTTAATGAGAGTTTTTCAACGGCTTGGAATAGGTTTAAGGAAATGTTACATGAGTGTCCTCGTCACGGTTTTTCCGACTTGCATCAAATTGACACGTTTTTCAACGGTTTAAATGATCATGAGAGGGATTATCTAAATGCCGCCGCGGGTGGTAAATTTTTATGTAAAACGGTTGAGGAAGCGTTGTTGATAATTGAGAATAGATCTAAGGTTTATAGTCCTCGTAACACATCGAGTGTTCGTAAGGCTTCGTCTTCGACTTCACCTTCTTTGTCCAATACTATCGATGCTTGCCAAATTGAGGCGAACTTGGAAAACAAAATCTTTGATAAGCTTAAAGGTCTTATAATTGAATTCAAAGTTGGAGAACAAAGTGCTCCCGCTACGGATAAAGTGGTTGAGGTTTCATGTATGTATTGTGGTCGAGGTCATTATTTCTCTGAGTGCATTACTAACGGTGGTAACACTTCGAGTGCCTACGCGGCCACGGGAACTTACAACCAAAACGGTCAAGTTACCCGCTCCAATCAATTGACTCCACCGGGTTTTGCTCCCAATCAAAATGCTAACAACAACTATCGAAACAATCAAGTTGGTTTCAAAAACAATTACAAAGGAAACTATGGGAATCAAGGGGCTAATAACAATCAAGTTTCAAACAAAAATCAAAACAATGATTTTCAAAACAACAACAAAGGTTTGCAAACTTTGAAAGATCTTCCAAATGAATTTGTTGAATACGCCAATGGAAACGATGCTAGGTTTGACAACATTCAAAGAGAAATCATTAGCCTAAGATCCGAGTTTAAGAATGACTTAAAAAAGGAGTTGAAAAATGAGTTAGCAAATGAGCTTAAAATCCATACAAACAAAATAGAAGGGAATGTAACTAGGTTACAACAAAACTAACAAAAAATGGAGCAAGGGGAACATGAAATAAAACAAGAGATGATTAAGGCCGAGAAGAGGCAATCTATGTTTGAGGATAAAATTTCATCTATGTTTGAGGCTATAATGTGCAAACCATCTTCGAGTAGTCTTCCTAGCAATACCATATCGAACCCTAAGGGAGAGATGAAAGTGATTACCACACGAAGTGGTAAGACACTTAAGGAACCGACTCCTCAACCAATTGCTCCTACGGAGGATGCAATTGAGGAAGAACCCGAGGTGGTGGTTGAAAAGGAGCATGTCCCAATCCCACGAAGTACCGCTCATGCCACACCTACGGTCGACCCATTACCACATTTAGAACCAGAGATTCTAAAGGCTATGCCTATGCCTCAACCCACACCACCTTTGCCCTATCCATCGAGACTTAAAAAGGAGAAACGTCAAGAGCGCGATAACTACCAATTTGAGCTTTTTATGAAAATGTTTTGTGACGTTCATTTTAATGTGAGTTTTGCCGATGCTTTGGTCATGATGCCTCGATTTGCCGCTAACTTCAAGAGTATGTTGAACAACAAGGAGAAATTGCAACAACTGTCTAGTTGTTCATCGGTTTATCTTAACCGCATACCTCAAAAAGTCGGTGATCCCGGTAAATTCTTGATTCCTTGTGCAATCCAAGATATTGAAGAATGCTATGCCTTGGCCGATCTTGGTGCTAGTATTAACTTGATGCCACTTGCAATCTTCAAGTCGCTCAATCTTCCTAATCTTACTCCTTCACTAATGTCTATCTAGTTGGCCGATCATTCCACGATTCCCGCATGTGGATCGGCGGAAGACGTTTTTGTGAAAGTGGGTAAGTTATATTATCAGTTAGACTTTATCGTTGTCGATATTCCCACGAATCCTCAAGTTCCTCTCATTTTAGGTTGTTCGTTTTTAGATACGTCTATGGCTTTAATTGATGTGCATGCTAGAAAGATCACCTTACGTTTCAACGACGAGGAACTTGTTATAAACGCAACTTAAAATTCTCCAATTTCTCATGTTTATTCTGTTGCTACCATAAACCTTGTTGATATGATCGACGTTGTTTGCGAGGAATTTTCACAAGAAGTTCTAGGTTTTGGTGATGATGAAAATAGTGGCAATCCCACTATGCTAGATCCCATTCTTGATAACTCGACACCAACCTTCACTCCATTTGAAGGTGGTGGTTTTACGTTGGAAGAATTCGATGTTCCACGTACTTGTGACGAAAACCTCGACAATGATGAGGACTTCTCGATTATCAAGGATTTTCTTAACGATTTCCCATTTCCTCCACCCGAGGAGGTTATGAGTATCGAGCCCAAATCTTCAATTGAGGAACCACCAATCCTCGAGTTGAAAGATTTACCTCCTCACCTTGAATATGTATTTTTGGAGGAGGACGACAAGTTGCCGGTTATTGTTTCGAAAGATCTTTCAAATGATGAAAAAAACGCACTTGTCGATGTTCTAAAGTATCACAAAGGGGCAATTGCGTGGAAGTTATCTGACATTAAAGGGATCGATCCCAAATTTTGTACCCACAAAATCTTAATGGAAGAAGATTACATACCCGCAATCCAATGTCAAATAAGGGTGAACCCCAAAAATCACGATGTCATAAAAAAGGAAGTCCTAAAAGTCCTTGACGCGGGAATGATTTACCCTATTTTTGATAGCCCTTGGGTGAGTCCTATTCATTATGTCCGTAAAAAGGGAGGAATGACCGTTGTGCCAAATGATGCCAACGAGTTAATTCCAACTAGACTCGTGACCGGATGGAGAGTGTGCATTGACTATCGTAAGTTGAATGACGCCACTCGTAAAGACCATTTTCCCTTGCCCTTCATGGATAAAATGTTGGAGCGTCTTGCGGGAAATGATTTCTATTGCTTTTTAGATGGTTTTTCCGGTTACTTCCAAATCCCATCGATTCTCGTGATAAAGAAAAAACTACGTTTACGTGTCCATATGGAACGTTTGCCTATCGTAGATTTCCATTCGGACTTTGGAATGCACCGGGAACCTTTCAAAGGTGCATGATGGCTATTTTTCATGACATGATCGAGAAGACAATGGAAGTCTTCATGGATGACTTTTCTGTGTTTGGTAGTTCGTTCACTTCGTGTTTGTCGAATCTTAAGAAAATGTTGAAGCGTTGTGAGGAAACCAACCTTGTGCTAAATTGGGAAGAATGTCATTTTATGGTTAAAAGTGGAATCGTCTTAGGGCACAAGGTTTCGAAAGCGGGGATTGAGGTAGATCAAGCTAAGGTAGAAGTCATCGCCAAATTACCTCATCCCAAAACCGTTAAAGGAGTTAGGAGTTTCCTAGGCCACGCAGGCTTTTATCGTCGATTCATCAAGGATTTTTCAAAGATCTCTCGACCTATTACACATCTCCTCGAAAAAGATGCACGTTTTGTCTTTGACGAAGATTGTGTATGAGCCTTTGAAATCCTTAAGAGGAAATTTACCGAAGCTCCCATTCTTGTTGCTCCCAGTTAGAACCTCCCCTTTGAGCTCATGTGTGATGCTAGTGACTACGCTATTGGGTCTGTGTTGGGGCAACGTCATGAAAAACACTTCTTGCCTATTCACTATGCTAGCAAGACAATGACCGAGGCTCAACTAAAATACACTACAACGGAGAAGGAGTTCCTTTCCGTGGTGTATGCATTTCAGAAAATTTGACCTTATCTCGTCTTGACTAAATGCATAGTGTATACGGATCATTCGGCTATCAAGTATCTTATGGCTAAACAAGATGCAAATCCAAGATTACTTCGTTGGATTCTCCTCCTTCAAGAATTTGATCACAAAATCGTTGACCAAAAAGGAGCCGAGAACCTAGCGGCCGATCATATTTCTCGTTTAGAAGATCCTCACCAAAGTGTTTACGAGCCAAAGGAAATCACTGAAATATTTCTACTCGAGACACTTGGTGTAGTGTATTCTAAGCTTGATTCTTCTACCCCATGGTTTGCGGACATCGCAAATTACCATGCGGGGAATTTCATCATCAAGGGTATGACGACTCAAGAAAAACGAAAATTCTTTCGTGACGTCAAGTTCTATTTTTGGAACGACCCTTACTTGTTTCGAACTTGTGCGGATCAAATTATTTGACGTCGTGTCTTTGGTACCGAAGCTTCTAACATCCTTAGAGCTTGTCACGAGGGACCCACGGGTGGTCATCACGGTGCTAATATCACGGCTAAGAAGGTTTTTTATTTCGGTTTCTTTTGGCCTACTATTTACCGAGATGCACATGCATTTGTGAAGTCATGCGACTCATGCCAACGACAAGGAAAAGCCTCACAAAACGATGAAATGCCACAAAATATCATCCAAGTGTGTGAGATCTTTGACGTTTGGGGCATTGACTTTATGGGGCCGTTCCCATCATCTCGTGGTAATAAGTACATCCTTCTCGCCGTTGACTACCTATCTAAGTGGGTGGAAGCTAAGGCTTTGCCCACCAGCGATGCTCGTGTGGTAGTCAAGTTTTTGAAAAGCTTGTTATCTCGGTTTGGAACCCCTCGTACGATCATAAGCGATCATGGAACCCATTTTTGTAATGACCAATTCGAAAGGGTCCTAAGGAAATATGGGGTTACACATCGTCTTTCTACGACTTATCACCCACAAACGAGTGGGCAAGTCGAGGTTTCAAACCGAGCGTTGAAGAGGATCTTGGAGAGATCTATTAGGGAAAACCGACAATCTTGGTCGGATAATTTGGACGATGCTTTATGGGCCTTTAGGACCGCTCATAAGACGCCCATCGGGTGCACTCCTTATAAGCTTGTGTATGGGAAGAAATGTCACTTGCCAATCGAACTCGAACACAAAGCTTATTGGGCCCTTAGGCATTGTAATGATGATATGGAGACCGCGGGAAAACACCGGAAAATGCAATTGAATGAATTGGATGAATTGAGAGACATTGCTTATGAAAATTCATTGATTTATAAAGAAAAGACTAAAAAGTTTCATGATTCAAAAATTAAAAACCAGGTTTTTAACATTGGAGATCAAGTGTTGCTTTTTAAGTCTCGTTTGAAAATATTTTCCGGTAAGTTGAAATCCCGTTGGTCCGGTCCATTCACCGTGACTCAAGTTTTTCCATATGGGACCATCGAGCTAGCTCAAAATGATGGCCCCAATTTCAAGGTGAATAGACATAGGTTGAAGCACTACTTTGGCGGGGAAGTTCCATCCTTGAACTACCTCGACCAAATCACCTTCCCGAATGATAATTAGTATTGAGGGGATCGAGTCGAGCTCATGACATGGTAATCAAAAAACGAGGTGCCTCGTGGGGGAGTCCCATGATTATCCTATGTACATATTATCACTTTCTAATGTAGTAATGTGTGGGGATTTGCCCTTCCAACCTTTGTTCTGTGTTTGTTTGTGAATTGTGGATTTTAGATGATCATGATCTTCACGATTGGAGCCTCTCGTGTTCGTTTTATGGGAGCACTCGATCGTTTTCTTTGAATAATTTCTCAATATCCATGATATATCCTTTTATGTTCTAACCTTAGGTTTATAGCACACTTCATAAACGGCTTTAAATTTAACTGTTACACCCTTTCCATACTAGATTAAGCATTCGACTACGTCTCTAGTATGAGGGTATCCTACCCTTAGACTCAAAACATTGAGGACAATGTTTAACTTTAGTATGGGGGGTGAATAGATACTTACCTTGCCAAACCTTCACGATTTCCAAAGTTTATATTTTTGTTTATCGTTTTGTTGCAAAATAAGGCTAAAAATGGCCAAATTTTGAATTTTTCTCATGTTTTATAAGTGTTTGAAGACACGAATGTAGGTTTTCTAATGGCGAGAATAAGAGTAATTTTTGACTCGACCGTGCGTGTTGAGCACTTAGCTTCGATTCCTTAACTTTATATTAGGCTAAGTCTCTTAAATGAGGACGAGAAATGATAGAGATAATTATAAGTTACTATGCTAAACGTAGAGTACTCATATTCTTTCAAAAACTCATGTGTTCTCGTTATTTGCTTATTCTCCCTTCGCTTGTAAATATTTTTTGCTTAATAAGTATTGACTTAGCGGTTTAGTCTTGATTGTTGGTTTCTAGTCTTTTCTAGTAGCTTCAATTTAATTAAATTGGGAAGACATTAAGGTATCGCCAGCGTCACGGTTTTGAAGTATTGGCAACCCGAATAATCTAAAGCTTCACCCAATAATAAGATTACAAGTGCTCACCTAAATCAAGCAAACAATTTGAAGTTCACAAGGCCGAAAAATCTATGCAAAATTGAAAGTGAATCAAGCCTTAATCTTTGAAGCTTTAAAGATCCAATATTCGCCTTAGCGTGAGGATATACGTCTTTGGCCACAATAAACACCTCATGGCGAGGTTAAATAAAAGGCAAGGCAAGGCAAGACCGAAGTCATAATAAAAGCTTCATGGCGAAGTTGAATAAAAGATGGAGGTAAACCTATGATAATAAGGCCCTTCCGGTAGGGGGCGTATAAAAGTCTTGGCAATAAGTCTCATTTTCAAAACCGTTATAAAACCGTGTTTATCGATCCTTCTTGTTGACTTAATTTTTTGACATCGTTGTCTATTATTAGGGGCTATTAATTCGATGGTCTTGGTTACACCGTTAGGACTCTATTTTTAGACATAAATCTCTATCATCGCATAAGTAAAAAATGTATCCTCGTGAAACATTCAAGACAAAATAAAATATAAGAGATACAACTTAGGAAAATGGGAGGATAAGTACGTGATTAGGGCATATGAGTAGTGTTATCATTACTAACTTATAATGACAATGATCTCGTTGCACGCTTAGCATGGAATTGGGGTGAAAATCAAGGACGACAAAATTATTTCTAACGAAGCATTCACGTGTTCTTATTCCATGAACCTAAACGTCCCATTTTGCAATGAAAATCATACATTATGTCTAAAACACAAGTAGAAGTAATAGTAGTAGTGTAGCTAGTTTATCATTCAATAAAAGTAAATAAAAATTAATTTGGGAGATGCTACGATACTTTATTCTAGCATTGCGTGAGGGCACGGCAATGGTTTAGTATGGGGGAGTGATGAGACTTCTTTTATACATGGTCTCATCGTCCAAAACGGGCTTTAAATGCATAAAATATCATGAAAATGGCCAAATATATGCTTGTGTTTGTTACTTGTGTATTTTAGGTACCGATATTGAGAAAATGACAAAAGATAATAAGAAACATGCTAAAACGAACAAGGGAAACGAAGGCGCACAATGAGCAAAGCCCTAATTAAGATTTTCCAAGAAAAACCATTGAAGAATTGAAGATTATGCAAGAAGGGTCCTCCAATATTGAAGAATTGACACTTTAAACCCTTGTTTATTCATAATTACAAGTTTGGTCCTTAAAGTTTGTCATATTTACAAAAAGGGCCCTCCACTTTGAAGAATTGGCAAGAATGGTCCCTCAAAAATGAAGACTTACCAATATTAGTGCTCCAAATAGTCAATCATACAAGTCAAGACCATAATCTTTGAAGAAAATGCCAAAACAACCCTTCAAGAATCAACAAATGGCAAGAATGAAAATACTTTGGAAAAGTATTTGGGGCAAAAGTGTGAAAATGGAAACTTGTTTAAGAAAGGATATATGGTTTTGGTTTATTAAACAACAAATAACAAAGAAAGAAGAGACAAGGGACTGAAATGGGCAGACAAGCAAACCTCCAACACCCACTATTGGCTTGACACGTAGCCCACTCACTTGAATCAACCAATCACATACCTCCCTGCTTCCACCTCACCATCCACTCACACCAGACTTAACAAACTTAGTTTATTAAGTTTAATTAAGGCGCTAAGCACCTTTAAAAAACAAATTAAACGTGTGTTCTTCATGTTCTTGATACAAATTGGGCATTTGTTAATTACCAAGAATTAAAACCTAATCTCTTCCATATTAGTGATTAGAATGGTCCTAATCATAACCCAAGTTTGAAAACCCATGCCACATCATCACCTTGGTCACATGATAAACCCTCCCTATCCGGTTTTGGGAGAAAAAGTCAAAACCTGCCAGCCATCCAACGCCCAATATCCTAGCTTCAAACTTAAGCTTATTTTGAGCCCTTGATGCAATTCCTACACACTTTACAGCTTCACAAACAGCGAAAGAGTTCACATGATAAATTATAAAGCCAAAATCCTCAAGGGCCAAATGGGACTTCTACAGCTTTAGGGTTTACGTTTTTTATGTTCCTAGTTAGTCATTTGTAGCCTATACAAGGCATAGAAGCTGCTTCATAGCAGCTTGCTCTTGATTTTTCCTAGTTCACTTTTCTGTAAATCCCACTTTCAATTTATGAAATAGAGTTTGAATTTGTGAAGAAAAACCAAGTGCCAATCTTTTATTCTGCTTGTTATTGTTTAATGTTATTAATCTTGAATCTTGAAACGTATTTTCAAACCTTGTGCAAGAAATTATACAAGAGTTAAAAATTTGATATTTTGCTAAGGCTTGGTTTAAACCTTGGAATTCTTGGACTATAAGTGGATCATAGCAACCTGATAAAGAGTTATCAAGGTGTTGTGAGGCTTATAACTTGGGGATAATCAAGTGTGGGAACAAGGTTGCATTAATCAAATTTATTTTCCTAGTTGTCACCATTCTGTTTTTGATTTTATTGTGCTAACCTTGTTGAATCTTAGCAGCTTGTTTGTGGAAGCTTGTGCCTTGTTTTGCTAGGCACATCAGCTCAAAAATTCGTGAGTCTGGATGTACATTCATGAGGTTTGAGTTCTTGAACCCAAAAATCTAAAAAATACTTGATTTTTATGATTTTGTGTTCTGCTTGAGTTCTTGTTGTTTTTGTGGCTTAATCTTGCTTCATACTGCATAATATATATGTTATTATGTTTGATTGAGCTTGGGTAATATTGAATCACACTTATACTTGTTTAAATTTTGATTTGAAAAAGATAAGGGGTGTTTGGGTTAACATGTTTAAGATCATAACTTGTTATTATGTTATTGGAAGTTGTTTGTTTGAGTTTGTATTTGCTTATCACTTGGTTGTGTGCTAAAACCTACAAGTTTTCAGACTTAAAACATCAAATTAAAGATTGTGCTATATCTCACTTGATTTTGCCTATTTTGACCTAAGATTTTGGAAACACCTAGAGTGTATGCATGTTTAGGGCTAAAAAATGTTAAATCATAGTTTGTGTAACCTGTTAACAAGATTTAAGTGTTTGAATCTGGCCTTGTGGTCAAGTATATCAGCAAGTGTTCAAAACTGCATGTTCTTTGTTCATTAGTAACTTTTTTGTGCTTGAATCTTGATCTAGACCTTGAACCATTGCAGGAAACCTATTTAAATTTGTTCATTTGAATTAATTATAGCTTATGTATGCTTTTGGTGCAATTTGGTTGGCTGAATCTTGCTAAAAGTGCTTACTGAACCAAAACTGCTTATTGTTCATATCTGGGCTAGGTCTGTGGATGTTTTGATTAAACTATATTAATTGGCTGATTGGAATTGTGTTTTTGTTGCTTATATTGACTCCTTATGATTAACTGATCATTTGGATGCCTTTGCTTAACTTGAATCCACAAAAAAGCCACAAAAAACAAAAAGTCAATTTGGTCAACCAAGGGGAAAAGTTCCCACTGTTCAACCTCCAAAACTAGCCCCTGCTAGTGTAAATCATCAAACAGCTTATTCATAAGCCATTTTGGCTTATCCAGACTTGCAACAACTTATTTTTTGTGATAGATCTTCCTCATTTATTTGATCTGGAGCCTTATAGGGTTTGACTTTGACTTTTTACTAAAAAACTCATTAAGTTTACTTTTACATAAGTGCTTATTTGCTTATTCTGGCTTATTGCTTGTGCTTATTTGAAAACTTTTTGATTATTTTGCTTAATTAAGTCATTTAAAAGCTTTTGAAAGTTGAATCAGCACTTGAGGTGGTCTAGAACTCAAAAACGACTATTTTGTCGTTTTGTGAAGAGAGTCTTGGCTTATTTCAGGCTTATTTTTTGTGCTTTTTCCAATTTTCTTTTTACAGATCTCTTAAGTAACTCAAAAGAAGCTTGTGTGTCAAATTTTTGCTTATGGCATCAGCTTATAGCTTAATGGACCAAAAAGCCCATTAAGAATAAGCTGCTTTGAAATAAGCTAGCTTAAACACATTTTCAGCTTTTGGGCCTTCAGAGTTTTGTTTTTAAAATCAAATTTTAAGTTAGATAGGAGATTTTGGGCTTATTTGGACAACATTTTTCTTATTGGGCCTATTTCAAGCCCATTAAGGGACTGTTTGGAATTATAGCCCATTTCAAGGCCCAATAGGGTTATTTTGTAATTTCAACTTCATTTCTGTGTTATTTAGGTTAGAATAAGTAGGTTTGCAACTTTTTAGAATTTTTTATAAATTCTGGATTTTTATTAATATTTTATTATTATTTTATTACTAAAAATTAAAATTTAGATTTTTCAAAGTTTTTTATTTTACTTAGTTCAAATACGTTAAGTTAGGACTTTTACAATTTTTAGAATATTTTTATTGTCATTAGATTCATTTTTTGAATTATTTTAAGTTTTAAAAGTTTTTAATTGTTTTTAAATAGTTTTAATTGATTTTAAAATTTTCAAAAATAGTTATAATTTTAGTTAAGTCATTTTAGAGGTTTACAAGTTAAAAAATCTCATTTTTGGCTTTTTATTAATTAATTTGATTTTTTGGGCTTTAATTAGCATTAAAAAATTATTATTTAATTAAATAAAAGGTTTGAGTGATTTTTGATTTTTTGTAAACTCTAATTACATTTTTTAGGATTTATTGAAATTTTCTAGAAATTTTTAGGGTAAATTTTTAATTTGGTCACTTTTTACGGTTTTACGTGCACGATTATTCGTCTAGTTTAATTCATAATCGTAACCGTCATTCTCTTCTAATCTCTTTTCTTCTTTTCATTTCTCATCAATATAATCACAAACTTTTAATCATCTCTGTACATAACACACTTGTCTCCTTGAGAACGATCCCCACTTTGGGTCATTTACTTGTGGTTTTCCTAAACTACTTGTTAATACTTGCCCTAATTACCTCCTTTTCCTAAAGGTGTGTAAAATACTCAACATCAGAAACAGAGGAGTCTATCCGGGCTTCTTACCCTCATTTCATATTTTGAATTCGTGTATGTTCTTCTTTTTCCAGTTTACTTTATCTATAATTCGGGGACGAATTATTCTTTTTAGGGGGGAAGAGTTGTAAAACCCACATGCTTTTACCATGAATAGTACCCTTATGATCGTACGTACATGATTAGAACTTTTCTTTTATAGCACGTTTACGTTTTACGAACAAGATTTACAAATATTACGTACATGATATATCACGATAAGTATTTAATACGTATTAAGACACGATAACTATTTCAATAATAATCATAATCACGAACATACGAACATGAAATCATGAATGTAAATAATCACGAGCTTAGTATTGCTTATTTATGTATATTTATTAAGATCATGAATAAATATAATAAGACACGAACGATAACTATTTAAATCATGTAAACACGAACACGGGAACACACTTAATATTAGACACGAGAAAACTATGGGTTACCCTTGTGGGCCCCATCCTACCCGCGGCTAGACACAAGAAAAAGGGCCAAGCCCATTTTAATTTTACTAAAAATAGAGAAAGGGAAAAAGGTATTTTCATAATTACAGAAATTAGAAAATAAACAAAACCCTAATCTCTTTTTGCTCTCTTTCTTGGTCGCCGGGGATAGAACACCAAAAGGGGGTGCTGGTTGATTTTTGGTGATTGATTTCTTGCAAGTGTGTTAGTGTTGTCGTTCTCCTTTGTTTCACGTAATCGGTAAATCCTTAAAGGGGTGTAAAATTAATTAGGGTTTAAGGGGTATTTGTTTTTGGCCGACACATGGAACCGAGACCAAGGGGGTCTCGGCTTGCTTTTGTTTCACACCAACCGAGACCTTAAGGTCTCGGTGTGTGTTATGGGTCTCGGACGCAGGAGAAAAGGGAACCCCGACCTCGGTCGGGGTATGTTTGGTGTTCGGTTGGGTCTTGACTAAAAGAAGAACCACCACCGGCTTAAGCCGGTGGCTAAATAAGGAAAGCAGGAGGAACCCTAAGCCGCGACAGCAGGGGTAACCACCAGCTAGCCGGTGGGAACTTTTGTTAGTCGGCGACTAGCCATGACCAAGAGTAAGTTTGTTGACCGGTTCACGGGTCCGGTTCACGGGGTTCACAAATACGATTCACGACATGTTTAGATTAAAACACGGGTTCGGTTTGTGTTATTTTTGCAAGTTAATTATTTTACAAGGTTAATTGTTTTTACAAGATTAAATTAAATTAATTAAAACATGTACATGATTAATTTAATTTATACATGACTTAGGTTATTAATATTATTATTAATACATGAATTTTAACCTAAATAATTATCATTTTATTTAGACTATATAATTATTTAATTATTAAAATCATGACTTATAATTAATTAATTTACATGACTTAGGTTATATTTTTAATAGATAATAATAATACATGTTTTAACCTTAGTATTTTTACCATTATTTAATTAATCATGTTATATTTAATTAGATACTTTAACCTATAGTTTATTTAATTTACATGAAATAATTAATAAACTATACTATTTAATTACATGACTTAGAATATTAATCAGTAAACACTTAAGCTTATATATTTAGCTTAATAATCAAGCTTATTTCTATGTATGAAAACTTTCTATTTTTAGAAACTTATTTAATTAAGGCAGCTAATCTATTTATGAAAACTTTCTTTTTTTAGAAAATTATCTATTTTAAGCAGTAAATCTATTTTTTCGGAAACTTCCTATTTTTGGAAACTTTCTATTTTTGGAAACTTTCTATATTTGGAAACTTTCTTTTTTTGGAAACTTTTATTTTAGGAAACCTGCTATTTTTAGAAAGTTACTTATTATTACACAACAAGTATAATAATACAAGAACTACAAGAAATACTTAATCAGAATAGACAGAATACAGGATAAATCTATACTAATTATAAAGGAGGGATCCCATATGTTGAAACTTGAATTTTTCCTATACAGCTTCTCCTGTAAATTTCAACATTTATAAAAAAGGAAACTACAAACTCTGTAATAATAACATACGAATATGATTTAGACTTTTGAACATTCATAAAAACGGAAACTAAAAACTTGTAACCATAATATGGTATAGATTTCAAAATTAAATTTTATGCATTCCATTCATAGCTCTTCATTCAATAGCTGTGAGGAGAACTACATAAATATGGCAAGCACTACAATAGGAAACTTTGACAACTCATTCCATTCAATAGCTATATGAAACGCATAAATGAATAGGCGGGATGAATGCATGTATTTCAAAATTTAGAGCATGAAAAATCATCTATATAAATGACCTTCGTAACTCTTCATTCATGTGCACTAACATTTCTTCTTCTTTGTGTCCAACCTGTTAGACGAAACAACTCTTGTCGTACCTGTCATTTGAAAGAAAAACATGTCAACTACCAATGAACATAACATTGACTATCATCTTGAGATTAGTTTTCTTCCTCTTCTTCATAACAACTTGTAATGTAATCTTATATATTGTGTTCTAACTATTTGTTTTTTTCAACTTGTTCCCCTTCCAATCCTTATTATCACTATGCTCACCAGGTGTTATAATTGGTGTTCAAAATGTTTGATTCGTTGCGTTTGCTGAATGTTGAATTTATGCAAAGCTGGGAATAAGTAACCTTATATACAAAAATGGCAACAAAGGAATCAAACGTGAAGAACCTTTTTTTTACAAGGGTAATAGCGGCAAGTTTGATTTTGCCATCTTTAGGGATAAAACATATCTTGGATCCAACGTTCTTACTGTTGGGAACTTCATCGTTCACGAGGCCATTGATCCGCGTAACGAAAAGTCCAATTAACTGCAACAGTGATTTCAAATTCCTAGCATTTTCTTAGTCATTGAAACATAGTTTTGCTATATGTGTAATCTAATCTTATATGTGATAATGATTATGTTTCTCTGATATTTGAAGCAAAGGCATGAGAAATAACAAGTTTGCCTTAACGTTTTACACATGCTATGAAAACATTCATTTTAAAATTCATACTTAGTAGAGAAAGTATTATTATATTTGAAAGGAATCCTAGCAGATATGAAAGTTGCGTCACAAAGAAACATTTGCATCACCAAAAAGCTACCTTAAGTAATATAGCAGAGATAGTTTTTGAAAGAAAGATCACTTCCTTATTTAAAAGATACAAACGTGATAAGTTTTAAGGTGGTACATATCTCTACTAAAAATACCATTAGGATTCAAAAGTGCAAGGCTTTTTTACTTATTGTAATTTGATTGTTAAAGATTTAAATTTTGGTTAGATTAACTTTTTCACCTGATACTATATTTTTAGTAGTTGATTCCTTTTTTTAACATTGTAATTGAAATTGAAAGTATTAAATAAAAATTAATGCACAAATTTGTTATTTATGGCAATTATTGCAAAATTTATATGTCACGAAATTTTTAATGCATAGTTGAAAACCACTTGATTATGGATTCGACAACGGTTCACGGGTTCAATCACCGAGTCACATGTTTGACAAACGAGTTACCGGTTAAATCACCGGATCACATGTTGGACAACCGGGTCAAAGGTTCGACCACCGATTCAACCCGGTCGAGTAACCAGGTTAATAGTTCGACCACTGGTTAACAATTCGTTAACTATTTGTTGAGACATAATTTTTTTTCACGTGGTGCAGGGCAACATGTCTTAAGCATATATATGGCGGTTGCTGTTGCAGTTGAGAAGCAAACGATTTCAACGAAACCTACTTCATAGAATAAAGGTACAAAATTTTGTTCTTATAATTTGTGCATTGCAAGTGATTAGGAAAGTGACTTAAATCAATGTAACTTATTTGCAGAACGGTTTGTTTGGAATTGTGTTTCTAGGTGTGCATATTGCACAATGGTGCACCCCACTGCCTCGAGCACGTGCCACAACTAAATCTATCATACATGTCCACCTCTTAACATACTAGATAATGCATTAGACAGACATGTTTACTACAACTAACGATAAAGTATGTAGGTAAAATAATAAGATGTCCGTATCAGACAACTCATCAACAGTTGGGTTCAATTTCTTTACTCAAAAGCAAACACCCTCAGGGAACAAGAGTTCTTTTGACGAGTTTATTGAAGCTTCCATCATCATGTAATTTCATCCAACACAACTCTCGGGAAATTGTTTCATTTAATCTACTTTCATGCTCTGTAGGATGTATAGTGGTGTTTGGCTTCATTATCAAGGGATCAACCATTTACTATACTAAATCATTTAATTTTAAAGTCACGTTTCCGTTAGGAGTTCCTATCTCACTGAATTAGTTTGTGTTGTTTAGAGATTGAAGAGCAGCGTACCATCTACTTTTGTAGTATGACTTTTGTCGCCTTTCTATGTTTTCCACATGCAGATCTGTAAATGTTTGTGTTATGCGCTAAATTTATACATATATAAGTGTATGAGAGTTTTAAAGAGTTGTTCGCGGTGTACAATATGACATATTACAATATCTAATGTTACATCTAACAAAGTCGCATGGAGGGTCCAACAAACGTTGTTCTCCAGGCATCAAGGGACGAAACTCTAAATAGCTATTGTATAATTTAGCTTCCGCAAAAACAGCTAACCGATAAAGAAATTTATAATCTGCATAAAGCACCACAAGTAAATTTTATAGTGAAATGAACATCCTAGAAAAAAAACCATCACATACCTACTGGGCGGCATACGGGACATGATATGGATAGGTGGTATTGAATGATCAGATATTCTTGAGTTAGAAACTTCTTGTTCATCGTCGGAATTTTTTTTCCCTTACTCAACAAGGCAGGAGATATGTCAGCTAATTTTTGAATAATCAACACCTTGACTTTGATTTTGAATTTTTTATGTTCAGAAAAAGGATACAACAGAAAGCGGATGCAAGGTGCATGGGAATGTTGATGCCTTCGGTGGTACATATGGAATTCCTTTAAGTGATACAAGGAAAACTTATTAAATCCTTTCACGTAGAATATGACTACATGCCATCAAAGTTTCCATCCAATCGCCAAGTTATTACTTGTTTTTCATGAGAAGTAAAAATGGGGATACTAGGTTCTGATTTTTCTAGATTGATCCTAAAAGCAGATTCGTGAATCGATCTACATGTTAAGAATTCATCGAATCTTATGAATGTTTCCAATTTTATTTTAGAAAATTCACTTTCGTTTTGAAGAAACATTTACTACAAAATGGGTCATTTCGTTAATTATCTGCCGCTAGGCATTCCGTCGCTATGCGCGGGTATTCGCCTAGTACAGTATAAAGCTTTAATCAGTAAAACATGACATGAACATAAAAAACAAGCTAAGACATGATATAAAACCAGTTACGTACTCAGTAATCAGATACTTATACACGTATGTATTTATGTAGCATTAATGATACCGAAGTAGGACTCTCTTCCGTTCGTCTTCTTCGTTCACTGGACACAAGGTACGGATTCTCCGTCCTTTCAGTATGGACATTCTTCCTTATTAGGATTCCCCGTATGCAGCCAACTGTTTTCCCAAGTATATGTTTTATGTGCTTTTGAATTGCTTATGTTTAATTAGATACCTAAAGCCATATACATGCATGACCAGTTTCACCTAGTTATGGAGGTACCATAACCATAACACTGGAGGCACTAGTGTTATGACTCCACCACGACGGAGTGATAGCTCGTGGCGTACCTTAAGCTTTTGGCCATATTATTTTTATCAGGTGGGGCGTATGGGTGCATCCTAGTTTACATGTTTTCAGCAGATTATTCAGGTGAATGTGGTGTGTGCCTTGCATCCTTCACAAGAAGCTGATCCCTCCTACCCAAACCATTATATTAAATTAGAGGTAGCCCCTCTAATTTGCATGACGAGGTCACCCCTCCAAGTATTCATGCACGTTGATAATTCATGACCTATATTGGCTAATGGTAAACATGTTAAACAGTTTCTATAAGATAAACATAAGGCTTTTCAAACTATAAAACCAGTTTAACTAAGATATGCCAGGTTATTCAGGACTTAGTCTTTTCAGCTACTTCATGCTTTACTTGTATATCCGTGCACTAAGCGTTATGCTCAGCCATTTTCCTTTCATGTTCCCAAAACGGCAGGTACTCAGAGACGCTCGTAGACTTTAAGCGTACGTGCATATGGATTGGGAGCTTCCTAGCTTTCTTTACTTTATGCATTTATTTATACTTTGATACTCATTTCCATGGACATTGTTTAGTCCTTTTCATTTACAGTACTTATGTTTGTGTGTGATGAGTTCTACTTTTGGGGTACCGATGTTTGATTCCGGTTATGGTCATGTGATGTTTAATACATTATCATTGTATGCTTTGATGACACGCCATAATCACGCGTGACATTTCGATTTACCAAAATGGGGTGTTACAATATCCCTGAGAGCGTACACTCCACATATCCGGGTGATGGTGAAGCTATCACGGACGCTCCTGCTGGGAAAATAGGCGTTTACATACGCCTATTTGACTCGGCAAACTATCGCATCCCTCTATCTAAGTTCCTTGTAGATATCCTGACATACTATGATTTTCATATATCCCAACTCCACTGTATAAGAGCATGTAAGATTAGCCAATTTGAGATCACATGTCACACTTGTGAGGTAGCCCCCACCGTGAGCTTATTTAGGGTTTTTTACGTCCCTCAAATGGTAAATGGGTGGTTTTCATTTAAAAATCGATCCGCGACCACCCCCATGTGTTACAGAAAACCCCTAGACTCCCTTAAGAAGTGGTATGACCACTACGTTTTTGTAGATGCCATAGTGTTTCCCACTACTTTGTTCTCAAAACCAAAGTGCGACACGACTATCTTCCCCAACCAGAGAGTATAGCAGTCGGGATGTAAAAACGTTAGACACCCATCGTACTGACTTTCACAAGGACCTACCAGAGAATTTCTTATGCTTAGTAGGGATCAGCTGTAACTATTTTGGTAGGGAGGATAGATATCCGTGCTTTATGACTTAGCGTAGACAGGGTAGGTATTTCCTTATATATGTATGTTCATATAAATGTGACAATAATGCTTGTAATCATACTAACATATATGTATGCGTATGTCCGCAGAGATGAAGCTATTTGGGCTACTACGCGAAGGAGATCCGAGCAAGGTCACGGAGGGATCCCGACCACTACGTGAGGGCGAGCCCCTCTACTTGTTGTGACCGCTGGCATGATCATCCCTCTAGAAGAAAAAACCAAGCAACGGTCAGATGAACAGGGACCGGTGATAGAGAAGTCGCCGTTAGACTTCACTGATGAAGATGGTGGTAAGATGCTGTTGGAGAACGCTACCACCATCCAAGGTGAAAATGCGAATTAGCCAACTGACCCGTCCATCAACCGTATGTTTGGTGATGACGAGGAAGAGGAAGAGGAAGAGGAAGTGGCGTAGGAGACTGAGACCTCCAGGAAGCCAAAACCCACTCGTAGGAAGCGCAAATCCACAAGGAGGGTGGTGAAAGAAGTAGAGATGGAGGCGGGGGCCTTCAATGCGCCCCGCAAGAGGATATCAAGAAGGGAGAAACACATGCCTACCACAAAACAACCCCACCCCCTACCGGAACAGAGGAGCAGGTAGATACCCATGTGTGGTAGGCGACGCCGGTGAGTGTCGTGACTCCCACCATTATTGAGCCGATAATAGATGCGACGTAAGCACCTCTTTATATTCCATCATATTTATTGTGTATGAAACTGTAAAAACTTATAAGTGTTTGCTAAATAACAAGGTAGATCCTACGACCGTGGTGCAGGAGGGGGAAGTTGATCGGGAACCCTCACCTATGATATCCGCAATTCCACCATCCCCTCCCCCCACTCACGCAGAAGAGCCCCAGCCCGAAGGCCCGGACTCCTGCCGTCACCCAGCCTATAATTTGTCCAGCTTGACAAGGCTAGAGGCATAGTCGGAGTGCAAGGAATTTATGGACCACTTGACTCCTCCCACACTGGCGCGAGACCTGGATGAACTCCACCATGGGGTTCTCCTTGAATAGTTTAATGTAGCAACAGCGCACTAGATAACACTTGGTGCGGCCCTATGACGTCGGTTTGAGGAGTCCTTGGCAAATGTGCACCGTGTTGATAGGAGGATAGTTCGCAGGGAGGAGCTGGTGGAGAAGCATGAGAACATAATTTCCTCCCTGCAGGCGGATTTGGTCGTAGGTGAGGCCACGATAAAAGAACAAACAAGGCATGCCAATGCCCGTGACGAGCGTATTGCTGAGCTGGAAGCTCTTCTCGAGGCAGCAAACGGAAAGGTACATATCCTTACACGGTTATGTGAATTTTGTGTGTAGCACCCTTGTCTTTCTCATCCTATAATAACCTTAATCTTTTTCATAGGTAGCCGCAGCCGAAGCCGCTACAAAGACCGCAGCTGACCAAGCATCCACCCTCGCAGAGGAGCGAGAGGTGTTGAAGGAAGAGTTTAGCAAGGAGCGGGCTGATATGGAGGAGAAACGGCTGAGGCCTTGGGCAAGGTGGAGAACGACCTTAGCGTGCTGGCCACAGACTGTGAAGAAGTGTTGTGCCCCGCACTCCATATGGCCATTGCTGGTCGTAGGTGGATGATGGGCCAAGGGACGTGGCTGGCCGTGACGAGAGTGATGGAGGCACCATAGTTTGTGTAGGATTTTGCTGATGTCGTGTTAGATGGCATTGACTGTGGCAGGCATGAAGGGTTGACCAAGGCTGCTGAATTAATAAGCAAGAGTTAAGACATCACTAAGCATGCCTACCATAACCATGGGGCGGAGGCAAAGATGACTGTATCCATGGCCGCCCTGGGGGATATGGAGTACCCCTTCTTGTCTGACCTCGAAGCTATGAAGGATGCCTCCAATGATGATATCATGGCGAAGCTTACATCGGACCCCATCCAGCTCACTCTTCCAATAGATGATGCAATTTTAAAGGTCGTGAAGGGTGAGAAACCATTGGCTGAGGCGTTGGAGGCCAACCTAGCCAGGGCGCATAGCGGAAAGGAGGCTCGTGGTGAAGTTCTTCGTTCCTTGATAGCCGAAGGTAAGAGAGAAGTAGGGGAGTTCATGCCTTCTATTTAGTTTATCCGTTGTAAACATTTGTTATATTCGTCCATGGTTGTCCACGGCTTTAATTTGTAATTCTATGTTTTGACACTTAAAATTTTTATAAAGATATACGTCCGTGGTGATCACGGCAACTTTTATTTGTATGTTTGAAACTTGTATTTATTCTTAGATATCATGTATCTGTTTGCATGACGTGTCACGGCTGGTGTAACACCCCCAAATTCGGTCATAGCAGCGGAAGGGTCCTTGGGTGTTACTATCATGATTCAAGCTCAATATCATAGAAAACGGCTCAAATCGAGTCGTTTTGATAAAAACATCCAGTCATTCATTCAACATTAAAACTTTACACATAGTCCCAGATAACTTCAATTTACAAAACATAGTATATGATAAAAATTCTTTGAATAGATATAATTTATAAAAGCGGGCCAAAACATCTCAAATATGCAAACTGCACGAAACCGCCTTCCTCGAGTGCCTTCTTTGTGGACCTGAGATAAAACATGCTAAAAAGTCAACAAAATTGCTGAGTGAATCTATAGAGTTTAAATTAAATAAAGAGAACACAGGTACTTTGAATAACCTTCCATGGTTAATAATTCATCAAAAGACAATTATGTTGTACGGACATACTCATCGGTGTCATTGCATAAGCTTCGTGACATTGAACGTTAACATATATTATTTCAACCCAACACACCTAGCCAAGTGCGTATATTTCTCTTATACAATGCATCTGATGTTTCATTACTAGTGTGTCACAACACCACGTGATAGCTAGTCGCGACTGGAATGGGCGTCACCCCGATAGATCTATCCATAGTATTAGCGTTCTTTCGATTAACAATTCACTATTCCATGGTTCTTTTAAGGCTAAAACAAACTTATATAATAACTTTCATCTAAGCATACAATAGGGTCCCTTGTGTTCTATTTAAAATAAATAGGGTTTACCACAACTTCTGGTTACACCCATTCATGGGTTTACAGCAACTGTTGTTGTACCCCTCATTTTTAAAAAGTACTTTTCAACTAATAGAGTTTCCACAACTTCTAGTTGCACCTTTCCACTGGTTTACCGCAACTTATAGTTGTACTCTTTTATTTTTATTAAAACAAGCATGTTATCCTCCTCGCAGGTTTCTAAAACAATTAAAGAATTTAAAAGCGAGGCTATAGACTCAGCTTGAGTGGTAGAGATAGAGATAACGATCGCCGACGATAAGTGATGCCCGTTAAACACGAAAACCGCAGCCTACCAAATAAGGTGTGCTCGTTAATAATCAAATCAAGTATAAATCATAATTAGATAATAAAAAACTCAAAATTACAAAACCATGACAATCCCGAAAGAAAAACAATACAAGTGATACTACTATACCATTTTATCCAACACTATTTGTTTAAATACTTACACTATTGACATTGACCCGTCATGAGATGCCAAGTCAACGCAAGTCAACTTATCACTTTACTTCACTCGGACCAGTAAATAAGTCATTGATATAATGACTAAACAATTGATTAAATCACCATATCCTATGGTGAATACTCAAACTCACGTCACACGAGCATTGAACTACGTGTCCAAAATACAAATCAGCATGTACATTCCAAATGTACACACCAGTCTATACTATCTAATCTAGTCCGATTTCGACGAAACTTGGTGAAAAACTCACACATAACCTGCTTATGACTCAGTTCAAATTTCATCCAAAAATATTACTCCTAAGGCCTTCTGCCCGACACATCTTTGAGTTATAAAAACCGGACAGTTTTACGACTACGACTCATAAAACCATTTTGATTACTCTAAACACCTTCGTTTATAAAACCGACACTCGGGTTTTAAAATAGACTCACAACCTGAGGTTCAAAGACTTACAACAGCCCTTGAAACTTTGTAAAACTTATTCTATAGTCCTGAGATTCGATCCTAATATCGACAACAACTTCGAGTTGTGTCGATACTCGTCTCCCGGTACACGAATAATCCAACTATTGTAACGTCGCACTCGTTTGGAGTTGGAAGCTCTACTTTATATAAAATCGAAGCTAATAAAATTCTCTACAACCCTATATAATTAGTTTAACAATTACTCAAACATAAGATAACCAAAATCAGCCTCAAACTCACTGATCTAAAACACCTCTCTAAAAATCATACAAAAACAATTTTTCAAGCCATTCCAACCACTTTTCTACTCATCCTAAACCCCTATTATCAACATATATCTATCCTAACACTTGTATGAATCAAATAAATAAAAACCCAAAATCAAAAATAAACTTTTATTATCAAAATAATATGATCTTTACTAGATCATTAGATGCATAACCATAAAACAACCATCAACAATTCTTGTTTTTATCAAAATTTAAAACTTATTGCATGTAAGAAAAATTTGTATCAACATGATCACCTTTTAAAATCTAACATGGGACTTATTTTACTTTTGGGAGATTCAAGTTAAATTTGAGATTAAGGGGTTTTTGTTCTTAGTTTTGGATGGCAAAAGAAAGGGAGGAGAGAGTAGTGTGTGTGATTTTGTTATAAAAATGGTATTAGTGGAGAAAGTAGGTGAAAAATTTGTTTATATAGTGGTAAATGTTTGAGGGTAGATTTTGCAATTAGTTCATTCTTTTGGACTAAAAACCAATTAAGTAATTTAAAGGGTAGAAAATGACTATTAGTCAAATTTAAAAATATTTACGGGACTCGGGTTTCGTAAAAATACTTTTCAAAAGTTAAAACGCATCATAATTCTAATAATGTAGCTTCGACACAATTTAAAACGTAATTAAATCGAAACGTCAAAATTATTAAATATCGAAACAATCGATAATAAAACGTAAATTTTTAGACATCCGCCGGTATCGCGATCACTAATAGTTCTCGTCATTCGTTAAAACGTAAAACACGAGAAATAAAAATAAATACAATAAAATCATTCATAAGATAATTTGAGAATATAATATCGATACCTAACGTATTCCTTGTTGGTTTTCATTTAAACGACATTCTTACGCTAAGTTTCAAGTCATAACCTTCCCGGTTAGCCGATATTTCACAATCCTCAATAAATAAATACATAATATGTAATTGCCGAGATTAAAATAACGACCTGGAATTGATGGATTGTCACATCATCCCCACCAAATTGGGATCTTTGTCCCAAAGATCAACTTACGTTCTTCCTCGATCGTTCGTTGAAATAAAAGAGATAAATGTATTTTGGTCCTCGTCTAGAGTTCCATCAAACTTTGACAATATGAATTCGACTTTGCTTGAGTTTCCTAACTTCCTTATCGATAGTATCAACAAGTTCTTTGATAAAATGCAACTTACCGTCGATTACTTCGTCAAAAGGGATAATAAGGTCTTCGTTGGGAAGAAATTTCTTTAGGTTCGACAAATGAAAAGTATTGTGAATTCCTTGAAATTCTTGAGGTAATTTAAGTTTTCATGCCACCGGACCTACACTCGATATCATCTCAAATGGTCCAAATATAACGAGGACTTAACTTCCCACGTTTTCCAAAATATATAACACCTTTTCCATGGTGATAGCTTTGGCATAACTTTTCTACCTACCTTGATTTCCAAAGGTTTTCGTTTCACATTATAATAACTTCTATGTCTACTACGAGTGGTTAACAAACGATCCTTAGTTCGCGCGATTAACTTATTTATCGGAATGAAATGAGCAGAGTCAATCAGTCAATATTGACACAAATTGAATCATATTCAGACTGAGCTTCCAAGAGCTTAACAATGAATCCATTGTAATTTGCTCTTACCTCCCACAAGATAACGAATAACACAATCGTAATCACTTAATCGCTTATTTATCTCCTTTTATTCCATAATACATTGTAGGCTCTTTCTACCGGTGGATACCGCACATTTAGTGATACATAATTTAGGTCTCCATAGGGAAAGGGTAAAAATCACCACACCCAATTACAAGTCATGGGTTGTGTAGTTTCCTCATTCTTTCTAAGTTTCCTACAAGCAAATACAAATCAAACAGCTCTAAATCCTTCAAGACATGCATCATAATAAACAACAAAATCTTCACTTCCTTCGGGTAACGATAAGATCGGCGTGCTGCAGAGTTTTTATTTCATGTTTTGAAAGGCTTCCTCTTCGTCAACGATATACCATACGGTTCATTCTTTTTAGTTAGTTTAGTTAATGGTTTTGATATCAAAGAGGATCCTTCAATAAACCTTCTATAATAACCAGCTAAACCTAGAAATTGTCGTACTTCGGTTGAAGTAGTTGGAGCATTCAATTCGATGGCTTCGATTTTGTAGGATCGACATGTACCCCACTTTTATCAATCACCTGTCAGAGAAATTACACAGACTTAAGCCAAAGATCACACTTTGAGAATTTCGCGTACAACTTTTCGTTCTTTAACAAGTTCAAGATAATCCTTATGTGTTCGGCATGCCCTTCCTCGCTCTTAGAGCAGATTAGAATATCATCAAAGAAAACGATCACAAATTTTTATCAAGATACGACTTACACATGCGATTCATTAAGTTAATGAATACAGCAGGTGCATTAGTCAAACGAAAAAGGGATAACCCGAAACTCATAATGACCATAACGAGTATACGCACCATAATAGGAATATATTCCTTGCATATGCGAAGTTGATAGTAACCAAAACGAAGATCAATCTTGGAAAAACACGAGAATCTAGAAGTTGATCAGGTAGATCATAAATTTTTGGATGCGGATAATGATTATTGATCGTTAGCTTATTCAGCTCTCGGTAAACGATGCACATACGGAACGAATCATCTTTCTTCTTAATGAATAGAATAGGAACTCTCCAAAATGACAAGCTCGATCGAATGAAACCTCTATCAGATAGTTCTTGCAACTGCACAAATAATTACTTTAGCTCAGATGGTGCTAATCGATATGGTGCATGTGCCACAGTTGCAGCACCAGAGATTAGATCAATTAAGGATTCTATTTGCCTTGGGGCGAAAGCCCTAAAAAATCTCCCAGAGACACTTCAGAATAGTCACATATGACTAGAGTAATTCTACTTACTTCTCTTACGATTTCTTCTACGTTACTTGAGCTAGGAATGGTTCACCACCTTTTTGGATATACTTACGAGCTCTAATGCACGAAACGATTTTTCAGTTTGGGATTATTCCTCCTTCAGTTCTAGGTTGTACAACACTTGCTCCATACTTTGGAAATACTATGAGGACAAAATTCCTCAGTCAACCGATTCCTCACCTTAGTCCATGGTGTCCTATAAGTAACGATACCTATGAAAGCAAAAATGCCATTCCACCAAATTAATACACGACCTTGGAGAGTAGCGATTTCGTACTGCACCTTACCCTCCTGATTAGGGTCACTTATTCGAAAGAATGACGCCAGCTTTTCAACAACTGACACAATCCTCCATTATCTTTATTCCCCTTAAGAGTCTACGGTTTCCACTTTATGAATGTAGTGTAGTTATAGCCTCTAATTTCGGGCACATTTGTTTCATCAGTACCACGAACATTATTGGCTCCAACTTTAGCTCCACCGGTTCCAGTTCCACCAGTTGTAGCTTTAGCTCCAGTTCCAGATTCATCATTCATGTTGGCCATGAATTCAGTTAAAGATATACATAGCAGCTTATTCACTAATAACTTGGCTCATTCGTGCCTTAGTCATAGCTTTCGTTGACTGCATGATTCTTGTGAACACAAATCAAATCACAATGAGTATTCATTCAATGGTTGTGTTATACCACAAGAAATTTAAAAGAGAAAATCAAAGAAAGATAACAACAAAGCGATGTAGAATTAGGAATCAAAAGATAGTCATTCCATTGATCACAAACTATTGCAAGTTGTATTGTCAAGAATTATAGATTATCATGGTCCAATGCTATACAGCTTAAATGACTAGTCCTACTAACTGATGTCACAGTTTAGTCAATGATCTATGAAAAGATACTACAATTGACAAACTAATCGACTAAGAGTTACTAGATACTTCACGTGATTAAGAAGACTCCTCGGTCAGCTAGAAGAAGATATCTACAGTGTCTTTCAGAGACGCTTGATATCCTTCTCAATTGGCGGTTTTGGAACAGCCCCAGTACAACCATCCCACGATCAAAGGATTAGAGGAACAAAATCAAAGAATGGATTGAGCACACGAATTACGGGTCAATAAGAGTTTAATTGCGCATATGCTATATGCTTAAGCACGCGCGTTTATAAATCATTATTTTCATGGATTGATCAAATCCATCCAAATAAGATTTATAAATTTATACTTCAACAATTTATAATTTCCTTGTTCAAATAACTAGCCAATTCATTTCAACAAGACGATTATCAATCACCTTATTTAAGCATCGCCAACTCAACGCAGAAGATCAGGATCAAAACAAATGAAAGACTGATTGAACATAAATGATCAGTGATATGATATGGAATCCTGGTTGACATGTGAATACCATACCAATCAATCTCAATTCCTAACAAACAATAGTACCATCTCAGACAAACTTGTTTCTATGAAAACAGTATAATGTCGAAGATTAATGAAAAATGCAGATTAAATTTACTAAACGAAAAGAACGAATCGATAGATCAAGAATAGGAACCAAGGAATAAAATCCTTGTAACCAAGAGAATATCATCAAGAATATTAACCATTTCGTTCGGATTATGTATATCCACAACTTAGTTAGTCTGGGGAATAACAGGATTAACTTCAGGCATAACTTCAGCATTAGTGTTAACATAACTAGAGTGGCTTCGTGATAATCTACGTCGTATAAATCTCGTATAAGTATAAAATTATCATTTATAATTAATTAAATGAAGACATACCTTGTAATTCACAAGTACAAATAATCGATAAAGATTTACAACATATATATATAATCCCATATATATATAAATACTTTCATTCTCGTCCATTGGCAACTCGGAGGTTTCGCTTGCAACTGTAATAGTTAAAAGATTTCAAAAATTTATTTTTGGAAAATCTTTTCGTTCTCTATAACATGAGCATTGATACCAATCTGTAACACCTCCAAATTCGGTCATAGCAGCGGAAGGGTCCTTAGTGTTACTATCATGATTCAAGCTCAATATCATAGAAAACGGCTCAAATCGAGTCGTTTTAATAAAAACATCCATTCATTCATTCGACATTAAAACTTTACACATGGTCCTAGATAACTTGAATTTACAAAAAATAGTATATGATAAAAATTCTTTGAATAGCTATAATTTATAAAACCGGGCCAAAACATCTCAAATATGCAAGCTTCACGAAACCGCCTTCCTCAAGTGCCTTCTTTATGGACCTGAGATAAAACATGCAAAAAAGTCAACAAAATTGCTGAGTGAATCTATAGAGTTTACAATAAATAATGAGAACACAGGTACTTTGAATAACCTTCCATGGTTAATAATTCATCGAAAGATAATTATGTTGTACGAACATAATCATCGGTGTCATTACATAAGCCTCGTGACATTGAGCGTTAACATATATTATTTTAGCCCAATACACCTAGCCAAGTGCGTATATTTTTCTTATACAATGCATCTGATGTTTCATTACTAGTGTGTCACAACACCACGCGATAGCTAGTTGCGACCGGACTGGGCGTCACCCCGATAGATCTATCCATAGTATTAGCGTTCTTTCGGTTAACAATTCATGATTCCATGAGTCTTTTAAGGCTAAAACAAACTTATGTAATAACTTTCATCTAAGCATACAATAGGGTCTCTTGTTTTCTATTTAAAATAAATAGGTTTACCACAATTTCTGGTTGCACCTATTCATGGGTTTACAACAACTCTTTTTGTAACCCTTATTTTCAATAAGTAGTTTTCAAGTAATAGAGTTTCCACAACTTCTAGTTGCACCATTCAACTGGTTTATCGCAACTTATAGTTGTACTCTTTTATTTTTGGTAAAACAAGCATGTTATCCCCCTCGCAGGTTTCTAAAACAATTAAATAATTTTAAAAGCGAGGCTATAGACTCATCTTGAGTGGTAGAAGTAGAGATAATGATCGCCGACAATAAGTGATGCCCATTAAACACGAAAACCGCAGCCTACCAAATAGGAGCGCTCGTTAATAATCGACTCAAGTATAAATCATACTTAAATAATAAAAAAACTCAAAATTACAAAACCATAACAATCCCGAAAGAAAAACAATACAAGTGATACTACTATACCCTTTTATCCAACACTATTCGTTTAAATACTTGCACTATTGACATTGACCCGTCATGAGACGCCATGTTAATGCAAGTCAACTTATCACTTTACTTCACTCGGACCAGTAACTAAGTCATTGATATAATGACTAAACACTTGAGTAAATCACCATATCCTATAGTGAATATTCAAACTCACGCCACACGAGAATAGAACTACGTGTACAAAATACAAATCAACATGTACACTCCAAATGTACACACCAATCTACCCTATCTAATCTTGTCCGGTTTCGATGAAACTTGGTGAAAAACTCACACATAACCTGATTAAGACTCAATTCAAATTTCATCTAAAAATATTACTCCTAAGGCCTTCTGCCCGACGCATCTTTGAGTTATAAAAACCGGATAGTTTTACGTCTACGAATCATAAAACCATTTTGATTACTCAAAACACCTTCGTTTACAAAACCGACACTCGGGTTTGAAAATAGACTCACAACCTGAGGTTTAAAGACTTAAAACAGACCTTGAAACTTTGTAAAACTCATTCTATAGTCCCTGAGATTCGTTCCTAATATCTACAACAACTTCGAGTTGTGTCGATACTCGTCTCCCGGTACACGAATAATCAAACTATTGTAACTTCGCGCTCGTTTGGAGTTGGAAGCTTTACTTTATATCAAATCGAAGCTAATAAAATTCTCTACAACCCTTTCTAATTACTTTAAAACTTACTCAAACATAAGATACCCGAAATCAGCCTCAAACTCACTGATCTAAACCACCTCTCTAAAAATCATACAAAAACTATTTTTCAAGCCATTCCAACCACGTTTCTACTCATCCTAAACCCCTATTATCAACATATATCTATCCTAATACTTGTATGAATCAAATAAATAAAAAATCCAAAATCAAAATTAAACTTTTATTATCAAAATAACATGATCTTTACTAGATCATTACATGCATAAACATAAAATAACCTTCAACAATTCTTGTTTTTATCAAAATGTAAAACTTATTGCATGTAAGAAAAATTTGTATCAACATGATCACCTTTTAAAATCTAACATGGGACTTATTTTAGTTTTGGGAGATTCAAGCTAAAATTTGAGATTAAGGGGTTTTTGTTCTTGGTTTTGGATGGCAAAAGAAAGGGAGGAGAGAGTAGTGTGTGTGATTTTGTTATAAAAATGGTATTAGTGGAGAAAGTAGGTGAATAATTTGTTTATATAGTGGTAAATGTTTGAGGGTGGATTTTGCAATTAGTTAATTCTTTTGGATTAAAAAGTAAATAAGTAATTTAAAGGGTAGAAAATGACTATTAGTCAAATTTAAAAATATTTACGAGACTCGGGTTTCGTAAAAATACTTTTCAAAAGTTAAAATGCATCATAAATCTAATAAGGTAGCTTCGACACGACTTAAAACGTAATTAAATCGAAACATCGAAATTATTAAATATCGAAACAATCGATAATAAAACGTAAATTTTTGGGCATCCGTCGGTATCGCGATCACTAATAGTTCTCGTCATTCGTTAAAACGTAAAAGACGAGAAATAAAAATAAATACAATAAAATCATTCATAAGATAATTTGAGAATATAATATCGATACCTAACGTATTCCTTGTCGATTTTCATCTAAACGACATTCTTACGCTAAGTTTCAAGTCATAACCTTCCCGGTTAGCCGATATTTCACTATCCTCAATAAATAAATACATAATATGTAATTGTCGAGATTAAAATAACGACCTGAAATTGACGGACTGTCACATCTTGGTAAGAATAAAACTAAGTCTATAATCTACTAGACGTACACTGTGTGTCTTTATCATGTCCGGTACTATGTAAGTACGGCATGTGGGAACTTATTACAACGTCTTGTAAATAAGGTGTCTAGTAAGGATACATGATCCACGTCACTGGGGTTGCATCCCTCTTATGCGGCAAGTTGAATTATTCGGTTCACTTAATCCTCTTACTCCGCCTGGGAGTGAATAGTACATGTACGGCTGAATGAATGCATATGAACAAGTAATAACACACAAGAGAATAACAAATAATTCTAAGAACGCAAGACAATAATTTGCACAAGGACAAACCGTGGAGCTAGCTAGACACCAAGGCATTTTATTAAAACAATTAGGATTTTATTGACAAAATTAAAATCCTAAGACAAATAGAACCTAGAAAACATGAAAGCAAAAAATACATGGATCTTTATTGAAGCTGACTATAGCGTAGTGTCCGTGCGGAGGCCGTAGCCTTTCAGAGGTAGCATCTTTTAAGGTTTCGAATATTCCATGTATGACCTAAGTAACGGCCATCCATGTCACACAACTTGTACGCGCCTAGCCCCAAAGCTTCTGTGACCTCATACGGCCCTTCCCACTTTGGACCAAGTTTCCCCGTGCTCTCCGCGTGACTTGCCTCGTTAGCACGATAGACAAAATACCCCAGTCGAAAGGAAACACCCTTGACTTTTGAGTCATAATAAGATTTCATATGTGCCTTAGATTTAGCCCCATTGATGGCTGCTATCTCCCTTTTCCCCTCTAACAAGTCTAGATTGACCCAGAGATGCTCATCGTTTGTGACGACGTTAACTTCCGCCGTGCGGATTGTTGGCATCCCAATTTCGGCTGGGATAATAGCCTCGGTTCCATAGGCTATCGCAAATGGAGTGTCCCCACCGGCTGTTTTGATCATTGTCATATGTGCCCATAGGACATGTGGCAGTTCATCCACCCATTTGGCGCTTCTTTCATCTAAGCGCGCCTTTATTCCTTCACCTAGGCTTCTATTCGCCCGCTCCACTAGACCATTAGTTTGTGGGTGTTTAACTGATGCGAAGCGCCGTTTGATGTTCAACGCCGCGCACCAATCCTTGAACGGATTGTCCGCAAATTGTTTCCCCTTATCCGAGATAATCTCCCTTGGTAAACCAAAACGACATACAATATTCTCCTAAACAAACTTTTTTTCTTGTTTGCCCGTGATTGTTACGACCGCCTTAGCTTCTATCCAGCGAGTGAAGTAGTTCATAGCTACGATCAAGAACTTAAAAACTCCTACAACAACGGAAAAAGGACATGCTATGTCAATTCCCCACTTGTAGAATGGCCATGGGGATATTATGGGTGTCAGCTCTTATTGTGGATGCCGCGGTACTGGCCTGTGGATTTGGCAGTCATTGCACCTAAGAATCACATCTCATGCGTCTTGATGCATAGTTGGCCAATAGTATCCTATGCGTAGAGCTCGCGCGACGACTGACTTGGGTCCTACGTGCATGCCGCACGACCCTTCATGTATTTCACTAATCACATAACTAGCTTAGCGTGGCCCGACACACCGCAACCATGGTTGTAGGAAGGAACGCATATATATGACACCATCTCGGAGTTTGAAGTGTGGTGACTTCCTTTTGACGCGTTGCGCCTTAGTTTCGTCCTCAGGAAGGGTTTCATTAGTTAGATAGTTTATGATCGGGGTCATCCATGTAGGCCCCTCTTCATCGACTATGGTCGCTATCTCCCCTTCTGTAATGGACTTCTCCTTAAGTATTTCAAACAACACCTGTTTGGATAGATGGGCAAAACTTGTAGCCGCGATCTTGCTAAGAGCATCTGCCTACTTTTTCTCGCCTCTTGGCACCTGCTTGATAGAGAACTTACCGAAACTGGCGATGAGTGACTTGACTTTCTCCAGATATTGGATCATGTTTTCCTGCTTAGCTTCGTACCCCCTAGGATGTGATTCGCAACAAGCCGTGAGTCCACGTAGGCTTCAAGGTTGCGGACTCCCATCCTAGCGGCGATTTTTAAACCCGCAATCAATGCTTCATATTCTGCCTCATTATTCGTGGCTAACTCAAAACGCAAAGCGTAGGTGAATTCCATGCTTTCGGGATTTGTGAGTATGAGGCTAGCTCCTGATCCGTCCTTGAAAGAAGATCCATCCGTGAATAAAACCCATGGTTTCGAGGAGATCTCTTCCTTTTGCACCATTGCCTCGTCCTCCTCCGGCTTCTCACTTATGAAATCTGCCAAAACTTGGCCTTTGATGGTTGTCCTTGGTCTATAAGAGATGTTGTGTTCCCCTAGCAGGACGCTCCACTTCTGTAGTCTTCCTGCTACGTCTGGCTTAGAGATCATCTGTTTTATCGGTTGGTCTGTGACTACCACTATTGGGTGCGCCTGGAAGTACCAACGTAACCTTTTTGTGGCATAAACCAATGATAAGACCAATTTCTCCATTGGTGAGTAATTCAGCTCTTGCCCTTGCAGTGCTCTGCTTATGAAGTAGACTGGAGTTTGGACTGAATCCCGATTAGTCAAGAAGAACTGCGCTTATTGCTCCATATGTAGCGGATAAGTACATGATTAGTTCCTCCTTAGGTCACGGGGCGACCAACATGGGAAGAGCATCGAGGTGTTGCTTGAGTTGTCCAAATGCTTCCTCCGCCTCTCTTGTCCAACGAAAGTCTCCTTTCTTTAAGCACTTCTTGAGTGTTTTGAATAAAGGAAGTGATTTTTCTGCTGACTTTGATAGGAACCTATTGAGGTCGGCCAACTTTCCATTAAGTGACTGCACCTCTTTGAGTGTCCGAGGGGATGGAAGTTGTATCACGGCGTCCGTCTTCTCCAGACAAGGCTTGATGCCGTTTGGATTAATCATGTACCCAAGGAACATTCCTTCGGTTACTCCAAACGTGCATTTTTTGGGATTCAGTTTCATCTTGATTTTTCTTAATGTGTCGAATGTCCCTTAGACATCGCGGAGGAGTTCGTCCTACGTATAGCTTTTGATAACCAAGTCGTCTACATAGACTTCAAGGTTATGACCTATCTATGAGTCTTAGGCTTTATCAACAATTCGTTGATATGTAGCGCCCGTGTTCTTAAGTCCGAATGGCATTCTAGTGTAACAATATACGTCCTGACTGGTATGGAATGCCGTTTTCTCCTCGTCTTGTTCCGCCATCTGGATCTGATGGTATCCTTTATATGCGTCCAAGAAACATTTAAAAGAGTACCCACATAAGGATTCCACCTTCCAATCAATCTCTGGTAACAAATAGCAATCTTGTGGGCAAGCTTTGTTCAAGTCTGTGAAGTCCACACACATGCGCTAGCTTCCGTCACGCTTCTTAACCATGACCAGATTAGAAAGCCACTCATGGTAGCAGACCTCGCGCATAATTCCTACGTCTACCAGCTTTCGTACCTCATCCAGTATTACCTGGCTGCATTCTGGTGCTTGTTCGCGCTTCATTTGTTTAACAGGTGGATATTTAGAGCGGATTTGAAGCTTATGTTCTACTATCGTGCGGTACGCCCGTCATATGCTTCGGCTCCCATGCGGATATATCCAGGTTTACTTTTAGGAGAGAAAACATAGCCTTTTTCCCTTTTTCGGAGAGCGTTCCCCCGATAGCTACTTCTTGTTCCGGATATTCAGGGTGGATTACCACCTTCCAATTGGGGGGGTGGTGATCCTTCCTTTATAGGAACTGGCTGGATTGGTGTAGTCACGGTGTGACACTCGGATGCCGGTGTGATTGAATGGTAAATAATGACAATTCCCCCCTCAACTGGAAACTTAAGCATGCCATGCGCCGTAGACGGGACTGCCCGTATAGCTAGGATACCTGTTCTCCCAATAATACCATTGTACGGAGAATGTGAACGTATCACCATGAAGTTTATCCACGTCGTGGTGGAATGCTATTTATCTCCAATGGTTACTAGTAGACGCAGTTGTCCTATTGGCAAGATAGTGTCTCCATTGAAGCCAATGAGCGGCGACGTGGCCGGTATCAGTTGGCTTTTGATTTCTGTTCGTAGTTGTACGAAGCAATGTTCGTAGAGTACTTCCACCGATGACCCTCCATCCACATACATACGACGAACGTTATAGGTTCCAATGCTTACCTCAATCGTGAGAGGTGCATTAGCCACGTTGCTCGCCGTGATGGGAGGGAACGAGATTTCCTTGCCGCGTGAAATCTTTTGAGTAACTTTCTACTTCGTGCGGCGCTGCCATGATTGAAACATATATATGGTTGTAGGCTTGTCCTTTTGGGAATCCTTTTTGTCATACTTTTTGTTATCTTTCCCATCCTTCCAATCCTTGACCAAGTGTTTGAGTTTGCCTGATTTAATCAGCGAATCTATATGCTTCTTGAGCTGGATGCACTCCTCCATGTCGTGACCCTTGTCATTATGGAACTCGTAGAAGCGAGTGCCTTGACGGCGATCAACTGGGGTTGTTATCGGAGGAGGGTCTTGGAAAATTTGCTCCTTCTGTTAACAAGATATCCCGATAAGTCATCTTTAGAGGGGTGAATTTGTCATCCGACCGTCCTCCTTTTGCCTGGTTTTTGTAATCCAGACTCCTGCCATTGCCGGAGTTACTTTGGCCACCTGATTGCCTTCTAGGCTGATCTTTTGATCGGTAGCCATGCTTCCCTTTTGTAGGGTAAGTCGCAGCAACCGCGGTCTCCCCCTCTACAAAATTCTGAACCCTTTCCATGAGTTCGTCAAACTTCTTTGGGCGTTTATCATTAAGGCTCCTAATTAGCTCCTTGTCAGTTATGGAGTGCATGTAATTAGAAATTTTGAGAACTTCTGGACACGCTTTGGTACACGTACACTCGTCATTGAAACGCTCTTAGACTCTCCGGGCCTCTGCTTGATGATTGCCAATGAGACCGGATCCCTATTGTACTTCTTCCGCTGAGTGTAATTGTTTTATAACGTGGTTCGTAGTTCGACGAAGCTATCGATGCTCCAGTGAGGGAGCTTTTCAAACCAATCGCGGGCATTGCCAATCAAGGTTGAATTAAACATTTGGAACCATATAGGCATCGACCATCTTTCAATTTTAGCCTATGTATCAAACACTTTTAGGTGATCGTCCGGATCACCAAATCCATCATAGGTTTTAACGCACGCCAGCATACGACGCTTCTTTTCCTCAGAGTAGTTTTGTATACAAAGAGTGAAGGCGTCCTCCTTGTCATCACACCACGGAAAGGAGAGATCTTCCTTCTCTTCATCACAATAGTAGGGATCACTGTAGCCTCCTTCATCGTTCGATGGTGGGGGGAATACCTAGGTCGGCGACGCCTGGGTGGATGGTCATCTGAATCAGACCCCGAAGGGTCATTATGGGGGGAGGTGCCCCACCTATATGATGAGCACTTTTGTGAGAAGGAGCTTCCTTCCCACCAGAGTTTATCCTACGCCACACACTTGTGCGGCGATTGTCCACGAGAATTTCCAACACTGGGCGTTGATAACACCCAAATCCAACATGTTTTCTTGAGCGTTATCCGTATATTTTTCATGGTTTTGGTTATACTAACGAGCGTTTTAGCTCATATATATGTGAAGTTGTGTTTTGTGTTGTTAGTTAGCCAAGATCAAGGAAAGTGAAGAAAAGACAAGGAAATAAAGAATAAACGATGATTCATGCATATAAGAAAGAATCCCGACAAGTACAAGCCTTTGAAGATCCATTTCGGATGCAAGAACAAGTGTTTTCAAGAAATGTACAAGTCACTTAGCATGGAAGTTGCCACCAAAATTTCTGAAAGTTTCCACTGGCGGAATCCAAAGTTGCCAACTACTTTCATGTAGGCAAAAATTTCTACTACAAGTCATATGCATGTTCTTGAAGCTTCGATTGGGAGTTCTAAAACTACTTTGCCACCAAGTAAAAACCTTTGGCTACAAGTTTATTTCTTTGGCTCCAAGTTCATGCATTGATGGAGAGGCTTGAATTCATCTATAAATAAGACCATTGGGGTCATGTAACCATATCACTTCATCAATCTCATAACCAACCTCATTATTCACCAAGGGAACTCTCCCAACCTTGGTGAAAGTCCCCATTCCCGGATTTAATATTAGTGTGCCAAAAAGTGACGTTTTTGAAGCTCCAATCGTCAAAATAACCTTGCCAAACTCTAAGGGATCATTACCCTTATCATTGGTAGCGTTTCTTAATACCCAAATCACCACCAACGTTCACCAAACCTCTCCCAAACCTGCCTCAAATCTCAAATACGAATTTTATTTGCATAACTAGAAAGACCATAAAACTTGTAGTCAATTGAAGGCCTAAGGATTGCTCTAATTCCTTCCATTTACTTATTATAATATCACTTTGATAAACTCTATTTATATTTCAAGAATGATTATGAATGTTATGAATATTGTTCATATGAATTTTGTTGAAATAATTATGGAGTAGTTTCATATACACTTGTTTGGATGACGTTGTGACATGAGGATTGTTTATGTTTTAATCATGGTGTTGATCAATTTCATGTTATGTTTGAAATCCAATTGTTCTTATCATACTTGATTAGTTATTGATGATTTCATAAGTCGAAAGGGTTATCACTCACCAACTAGTTATAATCGTTTTGTCTATGGATGATTATCTACTGTATTCACCATTTCTTTAGTGGTATGATTATGCAAAAGGAACCTAAGTGTGATTGTTAAAGATTTTGTGAAACGACCGTGAATCAAACTCGTTAAACTAAACATAGTCTTGAATTGGTTGATTTGTCTTAATGCTTGATTTCATGGATGTATGATCTTTCGCGAGGGTTATATAATTTAAAATCAAAGATTAGAATTTGTGACCATCATCTTCTTTACTTGTAATCAATTTGTCAAAACCATCATCATATGAATAATCCAAATGTTATGAACTAATCCAAGCAATTGTTGTCTTTAATATTATTGTTATCATCTCATCTTATTAGCTTAATCATCATTTACTTGTTACTTGTTGCTTATTTGATTATTTGTTACTTATATGGTAATTATGGGAGTGACAACCATTTTTACCACTAACATTACATTGTTACAAAGATCCTTTACAACCGAAAACACCCAAATCCTAGTGAACGACCTCGGCTTACCACAACAAGCTAGCTACAAACGAAAGGGTCATACTTTCCCGTGTATTCTTAGCGTATTCGGTAATCCTTGTATAAATTTAAAACTTGTGTACAACTCACAAAGAACGCATCAAGTTTTTGGCGCCGCCGCCGGGGATTTGTTTGTGTTTTTCGTGTATTAGAATCTTTGTTTCGTCTAGTGTTTCGTTCATATAATTCGTGCTTATTGTGTATAAAAAAATTAATGTGTGTTTAGATTAAGATTTTTAGTGATTATTTCATTAACCCCACAATTTTTTTAAGTGTTCTTAGTTTTTAGTTGCCAAAATCCAAAAAAAAAAGGAATTTTTTTTTCAGCAGTCGCCGAGTTGCCGGCCGGCAAAAGCCATCTGCCACCGGCAACTGCTCATCGGAAGCTAAGTTGCCACCGGCAGAAGCAAGTTGCCGCCGGCAACTGCTTAACAGCTTCTATTTTGCCGGCCGGCACCCCAAAGTTGTCGGCGACAACTCCTGGAACAGTAAAAAAACTTGTAATAATAGTAGTAAATATATATATATATATATATATATATATATATATATATATATATATATATATATATATATATATATATATATATATATATGTATGTATATATATATATATATATATATATATATATATATATATATATATATTCGGTCTTATTTGTTTTATTTAGTTTATTTTTGTATGACGTTTTGCAAATCACTTCGGGTTTGTATAAACCCGCGTTCTTGGGGAAAACAACTTGTTCGTCCATTCCAAAAGCTTAAACGTAAGATCAAAATAGGACGACATCCGATAAAACACCAATCGTACCCATTGAAATCGAATCACCCGAACCATACATCAAACCACCGTTCATCGAAGAATTTTTCGTTGTCGCCTCTAAAAACGACGTATTCGACACCAAAGTCGAGACGATATTCAAAAATCCATTCCATATTGAAGGAATCTCATCCTATGAAACCGAATCCGATTCCTCAACCATTATTAACATTGATCCCGATGATCAACCAATGTGGTCAAACACTAGGATCGTTGCTCCAACACCTAGTTCCTCTATTGTTCAAATCCCTATTTTGAACAATTTCACTATCATAAGTAACCACATACAAATGATTCGGGAAAACCAATTTGATGGAGAATCCCTATCGGATCCTCACCAACATGTATTCGATTTTCTTGAGATTAGTAGCCTTTTCCAATATGGTGCAAATCAAGAGGAAGCGATTAACTTGAGGACGTTACCATTCTCATTAACCGGAGAAGCTAAGATTTGGTTGAATGAACTAAACGAAGGAACAATTACTTCATGGAATGAATTAAGAGAAGCTTTTATAAGCCGATTATTTTCATCCGCAAAGTTTAAACGTCTCCTAAACGACATTCATGACTTTCACCAACTCGATGACGAGACTCTCGTTGAACATATGCTTCGCGCTTGTTATGGACATGATCTAACCACGAGAACGATAATTGAAACATTTTATCGTGGTTTAGACGATCCGACTCTAGTATCTCTCGACGTCGGAGGAATCTTCCTATATAATACTCCGAACGAAGCTTTCCAAATCCTGGAGAATAAGGTCCTTATAAAGTTCAATTTCTCGAAGGATTCTCATATCCATCCTAAACCAAAAACCGTTGTTTCTGCCGGAGGAAATAACATCATCTCCGATCACACCGTGTTGATGGAGAAATTCAAAGCTCTCGCTAAGCTTATCGATTCCCAATTCCTAATCATAAGGAATGAACTAAAAGATATGCGATACGATCGTAGAGACGACCACGATCCAAAAACCACCATGAAGGATGACACGCCGATGTGTGAACCTCATGAAGTGAATTATGTGCAAGAATATCACTGAGGATATTACGACCAAAATTCGAGGAATTCACATTCCTATCTTACCCTAAACCCGATCCGTCCCATTCCTCAATCTCGACCGCGAGATGTGACGACATACTCATCACAATATCGCCCAAAACACGAAGCCTCAACGGATGAGATGATGAGAGAATTTACGGCTTGGCAAACGGAAGAAAATGAATGTGTCAAGAAAAATTTGGTTGACTTGGAGTTTCAAATCAATCTAAACTTCCGGAACCATAAAGCCATAATCGAAGACTTGAAGACAAAAACCGATCGTGTCGAAAAGTTCATCCAACCAACCAAGTCCCTTCCTCAAATCACCAACACCAAATCAAGATACGATCTACCCTCTATCCGAAACGAGAGTGATAAGGGTGATGTTGTATTCATCGAGGAAGAAGAAGTTAAACCTATTCCAACCGTGCCAAAACCAAAACCCATCATTTCTAACTCACCTTTTTCCAAGGGTTACGCCGTGCATATCCTATACAAAAAGGAGAAGACGTATGAACATCATGTAATGTCAATTCATGATGTGGAGTTGAAATCAATGAATGACATTGGAAGTAAAAGAATGATAAAGAAGGACGACAATGATGTGCCAAAGAAGCCTTTCAAAGTTTGGACTATAAATGGAGAATTGCTTTTGTTCAAAGATGATAATTATCAATATCAATGGCACCCAACCAAAGTTCCCCATCTTACCCGTATTATCAAAGGATCCTAACATCGAGGGGAAGAGTCTAGCTAACGACTCAATAATAAATTAAGTGCTTCTCGAGAGGCAACTCGTGCTTTAATTGTTTGTGTGTTTAATTTTGTGTGTTTTAGAATAAATATGTACACACCAAAAGTATTTTTCTAACTCGGAAAATCTTAAGTGTGAGGGGTGTACTTTGCTAGTAGTGTTTTATTATTGCGTGCTTGTTTGTTTGTTTTGTTTTGTGTGTTTTGTTTGAATAAATAAAACAATAGGTAATGGAGGAGAATACATGGAGAAGGAAGTAAGTATCAAGAAATCGATTGATCTCACAAGCTTATGTTCGAAATGGTGTAGCATTGCATCACATGGAGATCAATTGCAATTCCTAAACCCGGGAAGTTTCGTTTCTCTTTGACTATATATTTATTTTCCTCACTTTTCATGCTTTGAAGTTTATTTTCATATTGAGTCTAATCCAAAACTTAAGTGTGAGGGAAAATAAATGAGAAAACGAAACATTTTTTATTGTCTAAAATTTCTGGGCTAATATAAAAAAATAATAAAAGAAAAAAAAGAAGGAGAGTTTGTATACTTGTTTGCGCATAGGATTTAAAATTTTTATTTTTTTCTCACACGTTTGTTTGTAAGTATATTTCAATAATCGTTCCCACGAAAAAAATAAAAATTATAAAATAATAAAATTAAAAAAAATAATAAAAAAATAAAAATAATTTTTTGAGATATCACACTTGTGTGATAAAAGTATATATTGACAAAGAGGCAACCTTAGAAATAAAACCCAAATCACCTTTTCCGTTTATATCTTTTTAGCTAGTTGAATCCATTAGCTAAGCATCCAAATTAACCCTTTTGTTAGCACTTTCGTCTAGTGTTAGATACCCTTAGAACACCCGTTAAGCCATTATTTTCTTTTTTGTTCAATCCACCAAAAAGAAATATATATATATATATATATATATATATATATATATATATATATATATATATATATATATATATATATATATATATATATATATATATATATATATATATATATATATATATATATATATATATATATATATATATATATATATATATATATATATATATATATATATATATATATATATATATATATATATATATACTAGCTTCGTAACCTGCTCAATGGGCGGGGTCGTTTTTTTTTCTTGTTGGGGAGGATTTATTGTTTGTGTTTTTTTTGTGTTTTTAGTTTATAATTTAATATTTAGAATATTTTTGTTATACTTTAAGCTAAAATAGATTTTTCTAAAATAGGTTTTATGTATAATTTAAAATGTATCATTCTTTTTTTATATATATTGTTTTGTGATTGGATATATTTTATTGAACTAATACGTAGTTCTTTGTTGTGTGTTATGTTTTTTTTAGTTTGTAATTTAATGTCTAAGTATATTTTTGTTATAATTTACGCTAAAATAGGTTTTTCTTAAATATGTTTTACATATAATTTAAAATGTATAATTTATTTTTATTTTTTTATATTATTTTGTGATTGGATGTGTTTTATTGAATGAATACATTGTTTTTTGTTGAATTTGTGTATGATTTTGTAACGATTTGTATAAAATCGTACCTAAAAATATCATCAAAATACCCTCTTAATAGACCAATAATACTAAAATATGCTAAATATAAGTAAAAATATGTTTTTTAAACTTTATTGAGTCATGGAGATACAAATGATATAAAAGAAATTAAAAATGGTGATTTTCTGACGCGTTTTGTCGATGTTTACACGTTTTTTAAGATGCAAACAGGGTTTATATTTAACCAAGGGCACATCATTGATAAGAGCACGAGATTACGATTCCAAAGGTACTTTCATTTTTTATTGGGGCCATCCGATGCATCTTTTATAGGTCGGACAAGCCTATGTATTATATAAGCCCAACACAAGCCCAGCTAATCTATCTTTAAATATATAGGTTTGCATGCTTATAATTAAAACCATGCATAGCACAATTGGTAAACTGAGTGGTGCTAAGTTTTGAGGGAGGAGACCAAGGTTCAAATCTTGTTAGTGGCACTTTTTGCCATTAATTTGATTTAACTAAATCTTCGACCCGATCCAAACAACTGACCCGTTGAACATGACCCGAGATCTGACCCGCTTCAATCCGGTTCAGATCAGACCCGGCTCGGCCCAAGTTTGAACCGAGCAGGACCGGTCTAGAAGCGGCTCGACCGAAATATGAACCGGACCGGTTCACACACGGCTCGTCCCAGATATGAACCGGACCAGCCCAGAATTGAACCGAACCAATCCAGGCCCGGCTCGGCCCAAACTTGAACTGGACCGGTCCATTACTTCAAAACGCAGTTTAAAAAACCGCGTTTTCAAAACGTGATTTTCAAAAAACTACGATTTCAATCCCGAATTTCGTGGAATTTGGAGATTTTCTAGGAAATTCTGAAATACTATTGGCTAAAATATGTGACTGGGATATGACTGGGATTAAAACTGTGGTTTCAGATCATAATTATACCTATATATAATATAGAGATATAACCTTAAACCTTAGCCTAACCCATGTCTAAGTCCAAATGGTGGGTTGCTAGTTGCATGGAGTGTTAGATCGTTCTTGATGATTTATAGTTGTCACACTTCGTAATGTGTATGTGCCATTCCGACAAAGATGGAGATTGATCACCTTTATATTTGTACTTTTTGTGGTGTGTGGTCAAGCGAAGTGGGAGGGGAGCATGTGATGTATGTTGAAAAAAATGAAAAAAAGGAGGATGAGAAAAGAAAAAAAGGAATAAGTCATCGGAAAAAAAGGTAAAAAAAGAATGATGGCAAAAAATAGCCAATGAGCTATATTATGAAGAAGAAGGAAGAATAAGTATGTTTGGATATCGATTAGCCAATATGCTAAGACGTGATATATGTATGTGTTGATCGATATGTGTTGATCGATATGTGTTGAATAAAGCTCGTAGCTATGATCATTTTTGGGCTTGTGATTTGTTCAGTAACTAGCAACATGGGACTTAGACTTTTAACTTGTATATTCGTGACACATCTCATAATATATCCCATGTATTATCAATACCCACTAACCCTTAGCCTTATAACCCAATAAAAGTCCTCTTTAGATGTGTACACTTGGTGCACACGCAATTTGATTTAGTTTTTTTGTACTTGGTAGATTTGCATCTTATTTTTCAATAAACCATTTTCATGTACCATGTGTGAAGTTTTTATTTTATTTGCTCGAGGACAAGCAAACTCTTAAGTGTGAGGGAGTTTGCATCTTTAGTCATTTCTTATAAAAACCAAAAATATTTTCAGATTTTCATAGATTTTTCATTGTTTCATAAAAGATTTAAAATTATTCTTTTCATTTAGAACGTATGTATTTAGTTTATAACTTTAGTTGTCTTTTATTTTCTTGAGGGCAAGCAAAGTTTTTCTTTTCCTTGCTCGAGGACGAGCAAAACTTAAGTGTGAGGGGATTTGATAACGCCCAAATCCAACATGTTTTCTTGAGCGTTATCCGTATATTTTGCATGGTTTTTGGTTATACTAACGAGCGTTTTAGCTCATATATATGTGAAGTTGTGTTTAGTGTTGTTAGTTAGCCAAGATCAAGGAAAGTAAAGAAAAGACAAGGAAATAAAGAATAAACGATAATTCATGCATATACCAAGGAATCCCAACAAGCATAAGCCTTTGAAGATCCATTTCGGATACAAGAACAAGTGTTTTCAAGAAATATACAAGTCACTTAGCATGGAAGTTGCCACCAATATTTATGAAAGTTGCCACTCCAAAGTAGCCACCTACTTTCATGTACGCAGAATTTCTACTACAAGTCATATGCATATTCTTGAAGCTTCTATTGGGAGTTCTAGAACTACTTTGCCACTAAGTAAAAACCTTTGGCTACAAGTTTATTTCTTTGGCTCCAAGTTCATGCATTGATGAAGAGGCTTGAATTCATCTATAAATAAGACCCTTGGGTTCATGTAACCATATCACTTCATCAATCTCATAACCAACCTCATTATTCACCAAGAGAACTCTCCCAGCCTTGGTGAAAGTCCCCATTCCCGGATTTAATATTGGTATGCCAAAAATTGACGTTTTTGAAGCACCAATCATCAAAATAACATTGCCAAACTCTAAGGGATCATTACCCTTATCATTGGTAGTGTTTCTTGATACCTAAATCACCACCAACCTTCACCAAACCTCTCCAAAACTTTCCTCAAATCTCAAATACGAATTTCATTTGCATAACCCGAAAGACCACAAAACTTGTAGTCAATTGGAGGCCTAAGGATTGCTCTAATTCCTTCTATTTACTTATTGTAATAGCACTTTGGTAAACTCTATTTATATTTCAAGAATGATTATGGATGTTATGAATATTGTTCATATGAATTTTGTTGAAATAATTATGGAGTAGTTTCATATACACTTGTTTGGATGATGTAACACCCCACTTGGATAAATGGACCATTACGTGTATTTATGGTGTGTCATCAAAGCATGTAAGGCAATGTATTAAACATTAACTGACCAAACGGAAGTACCGGAATCAAACATCGGTAGTCCAACATAAGCTAAAAAATATAAAGATTAAGTACTGAAAGAAAAAGGACGAAACAGTGTCCAAACAACCAAAGTAAAGTAACGTCATGTGTGTATAAAAATAAAGGAGTCTGGATAGCTCCCATCCAAATTCACGTACTCTCTTAGAAGTCCTAAGATCGTCCCTGTGTACCTGCCGTTTGGAAACATGAAAGGAAACTACGGCTGAGCATAACGCTCAGTGGGCGGATATAGCATGATTAGAATGTACTGAAAGAAATGAAATAGAAGACAACAATGAAGCTATAAGACTGATATGTAACATGTGGTAGAACTCTGTATAAAATCTGAAAAATCTGATACATATATACTGATACTGAAACATAACTATAAATTCTGAAAACATACATTTACTGTATTTGCCAGAGCTTATATAGGTCACGTGCTGTAACAACCGTGCATGAATAACTGGAGGGGTGACCTCGTCATGCTGTAGATGGGTGACCTCTAAATAACTGTGCTGGGTGGAGGGATCAGCTCCAATGTGAAGGATGTAGAGCACACACCACATTCACCCTGATAACTTGTAACACATATAAGCCTAGGATGCATCCATACGCCCCACTAAAAATACTGATAAAATGGCCAAGCTGAGCTGAGTGGAACGATGCAGGATATAACTCTCCTGCATGTGAGTCACGACACCGGTGCCTTTAGTGCCGTGGTTACGGTACCTCCGTAACTAGTACATAAACTGGTCGTGCTTGTATATAATGCTCAGGCAATTTATTTAGTTATTAATATGATTACTGAAAAACTTAAACATATACTGGGGAAAAACATTTTGCTGAAGACGAGAAATCCTAATCATGCATAGAAAGGAAGTCCTTACTGAAAGGACGGAAAATCCGTACCTCGTGTCCAGTAACTGACTGAATGGAAGACTGAACGAATACTACTCGGGCTTCACGCGTGCTACATGAATAAAGGACGCGAATAAGTTAACTGATATTCGTTTATGAAATTTTACTGATCTTATGGGCTTCTTATTTATTCATTTTATTTTGATTCTGAAATTCTCTACGTATACCAACTGATAAATCTGAACTTATATTAATTCGTTTTAATGTATTATTTTCTACTATTAATTATGGTACAACGTATTTCTGACGCTATAGTAATACTACCTTAAGTATCCCGCTAAAATAAAAAGTTCTTAATTTAGAAGTTCCCAAAATAATTTAATTTATTTAATAAAATTATACCCTTTTAAATATTAAGGAACTATATTAAATTAATACATTTAAAATATATTTTAAACGTTGATAAACAATTTAATTTAAAAAGGTATAATATAAAAATATTTATTTTATTATTTATAATAATGTCCCGAGCCTACCGAGCCCATCTCGGTCGCACTAACAAATCAACATATGATACAAAATCTGTCAACAAGAATTTGTGACAGAATTCTGTGTCACTAAAACTGTCTCTAAAACTGTTCCTTTTAAAAACTGCATATATATAACAGTTTTGCGACAGAAAACTGTCGCTAAAACTGTCGCTAAAATTATTCAACATAACCATTTTAAAGTCCCATTTTTTTCCACTGGTTTTACATGTAGTTCCCACCGTTTTAGCCACGTTTCCACTGTTTACATAAACCAAACGCACCCTTATTTTATACGCAGCCCCCAAACGTACCCCTTTGGTCGAATCTGGCCCTAGCCGCCCCTGTGTGGGTCACGGCTGGGCCAAGCTGGAGTCACCGAGACTTGGTGGTCTCGGTTCACATGAACCAACACACCCGGCCATCCTAAGCTAAACAAACGCCCCTTTCCTTGGGTCTTTTGACCCTCGGTCCAACAGTAGGCTACACCGAGACCCACTGTGGTCTCGGTTTGATCATCATCCCAAAACCCGACACTCCTAAACACAGGTTTATGTGTTGGTTTTGATTTATATAAAAGAAAACATTATCTCTTTGATTTATCAAATCTAATTCGTGATTATATAAATTGATATACGAACAAAAATAAATACCGTAATAGTTTGATAACCGGAAGGTACGTACAATGATTTCTAGATCAAACACGACCGGACCTCCTTTTTTTTTTTCTTCTACTACCGGCGGCTACCAAGAGGTTAGGGAAAACCCTAAAAAAAATTTTGTTTGTTCGACTGATTATGGGAAAAGGAGAATTCCCGTTTGTTTTTGTGTAACCAAAATGGGCTAAAGCCCATAATCCCTTCTTTTTTTTTTAAAAAAAAACGGCCCTTACTCTTTCCTTTTATATTTATTTATTTTTTTATAAATACTTATATATTCTAGTGTTTGTTGTCAATAATTTCTTCGTAAATAGTTTAAGTAAATAAACCGCGTATTTACAATTCTCGATTTAAATACGGGTTTTACAATTCTTCCCCTCTAAAAAAATAATTCGTCCCCGAATTAAGGATACGACCGTACTGGGTTTTACAATTCTTCCCCTCTAAAAAGAAAAAGATTTTGTCCCCGAATTGTAAGGTATTTAAGCTGACTGGAGTAAAAACTGAAATGCTAACTAGCTGGAAGACATAAAAGCTGAAAAGACATACCCGAATCAAAACTGAAAGTGAGGGTAAGAAGTCCGTATAGACTCCTCTGTTTCCCAAGTGGCCTCCCGCTCGGTATGGTCCCTCCACAGGATTTTGACGAAAGGAATGGTCTTCCTTCTCATGACTCGATCCTGGCGATCTAAAACTGCTTCGGGTTCTTTAATATAAGATAGATCCTCCCGAATCTGATCGAGTGGATAATTTACTTTGTGAAGCTCATGATAGTTGTACCCCCTGAGTAATGATATATGAAACACGTCGTGGACGTGTGAGAGCTGAGGTGGTAACGCCAATCGGTATGACACTTCACCGATACGTTCAAGGATTTCGAACGGTCCGATGTAACGAGGGCTGAGCTTTCCTTTGAGGCCAAAACGTCTGACACCGCGTGCGGGTGATACTTTGAGGAACACGCGATCCCCAGTCTGAAAAGATAGATCTCTGCGATGCTTATCGGCGTAACTCTTCTGGCGAGTACGCGCTTCTTGCAGTTTTGCCCTAGCGATGGCGACCTTTCATTGGTCAGTTCTATCAATTCTGGTCCTTCAATCAAACGTTCTCCCACCTGATCCCAACAAATAGGAGCACGGCATTTCCTGCCGTATAACATCTCGAATGGAGCACGCTTGATACTAGCATGCCAACTGTTGTTGTAGGCAAACTCGACCAAGCAAATATAGTCATCCCAGTGTCCTGTCCATTCTAATGCACAGGCGCGTAGCATGTCCTCTAAGGTCTGGATGGTACGCTCTGACTGACCGTCCGTTTGTGGATGGAAAGCTGTGCTGAGCTTGAGCCTAGTTCCCCAAGCTTTATGCAAACCTTCCCAGAAGTGAGAAGTGAAACGGGGATCCCTATCTGATATAATCTCAGAAGGTGTACCGTGTAATCGTACGATCTCCTCGGTGAATAGTTTCGCTAATTTACTGACTGCGAAATCTTTGCGAATAGGAATGAAATGTGCCGACTTGGTCAAACGATCGACAACAACCCAGATTGCATCATGTCTCCGTTGAGTCTGTGGTAGTCCGGTGACAAAATCCATAGAGATCTTGTCCCATTTCCACATTGGAATATCTAATGGCTGGAGAAGACCACTGGAACGCTGGTGCTCTATCTTAACCTGCTGACAGGTTAAGCATTTAGACACAAATGTTGCGACATCCTGTTTCATGCCGCTCCACCAGAAATGCTGATTAAGATCGTGGTACATTTTGGTGGAACCCGGATGGATAGAGAACGGAGAGCTGTGAGCCTCAGTCATTAAGGCTTCTCTAAGAGCAGGGTCTTCGGGAACGCAGAGTTTGGTACCCTGCCATACGATACCATCGTCATCGATGCGAAATACGGTCTGCTGGTCAATGTTCTGGATAATCGCCCAGATTTCACCATCATCCTTTTGGGTGGCTTTAATCCTAGAGAGTAAATCTGGTTCTACCCTCAAGCTAGCCCAGTATCCCCTCTGTCCGCGTACTAAGAGCTCAATATCATACCGCTCTAAATCCCGAATAATTTCTTCCTGAACCTTGATGCCATTTATCATACCTGACATTCTGCTAAGGGCATCTGCTACTACAATTGCTTTGCCTGGGTGATACTGGATATTAGTGTCATAGTCTTTTAGCAGTTCCAACCATCGCCTCTGTCTCATGTTCAGCTCTCGCTGTGTAAATATATACTTGAGACTTTTGTGATCGGTGAAGATATCACACGACTCACCGTATAAATAATGCCTCCAGATTTTAAGGGCGAAAACGACTGCTGAGAGCTCTAGATCATGAGAAGGGTAATTTTTCTCATACGGCTTCAGTTGACGTGAAGCATAGGCAATGACTTTCCCATGCTGCATAAGAACACAGCCTAAGCCCTTTCCTGATGCGTCGCTGTAAATCTGATAACCACCAGTACCGGCTGGAAGAGTGAGTATCGGTGCTGAGATCAATCGATGCTTGAGTTCCTCAAAACTCTTTTCTCTCTCCTCGATCCATATAAACTTCTCACCTTTCCGCATAAGTTGGGTCAATGGTAACGCCAAACGTGAGAAGTTTTCCACAAACCTGCGGTAATAACCCGCCAACCCAAGAAAACTACGTATCTCAGTGACAGACGTCGGTCTTGGCCATTTGGTGATAGCCTCCACCTTCGCAGGATCCATAGTGATTCCTTCCGCAGAAACAATATGACCTAGAAACGCCACTGTATTCAGCCAAAACTCGCACTTCAAAAATTTAGCATATAGTTTTTCTCGTCTGAGAATCTACAAAACTGTACGGAGATGATCCTCATGTTCCTCTTTAGATTTGGAGAAAATAAGGATGTCATCGATGAATACAATCACAAACTTGTCTAAGAATTCGTGGAAGACTCTGTTCATCAAGTCCATAAATACTGCAGTCGCATTCGTGAGACCGAATGGCATAACAACAAACTCGTAATGACCGTACCTCGTGCGAAAAGCAGTTTTGGTTATATCCTGCTCTTTTACACGCAGCTGATGGTAACCTGATCGTAGATCGATTTTTGAGAAGTGCTTGGCACCCTGAAGCTGATCGAATAAATCGTCAATACGAGGAAGTGGATAACGGTTACGAATAGTGAGCTTATTCAACTCACGGTAGTCAATACACAAACGCATACTACCATCCTTCTTCTTGACAAACAAAACTGGAGCGCCCCAAGGTGAAACGCTAGGACGAATGAAACCCCTTTCTAGCAATTCCTGAAGCTGATCTTTCAGTTCCTTAAGCTCTACAGGAGCCATACGGTAAGGAGCTTTAGATACTGGTTCTGCACCTGGAATGAGATCGATACCAAATTCTACCTCTCGCATGAGAGGTAAACCTGGAAGTTCCTCTGGAAAGACATCTGGAAAATCTGACACCACTGGCTGATCATGAATTGAAGGTGCCTGTGAAGTCGTGTCATGAACTGTAGCTAGAAAACCCTCACAACCATGGTATAGTAAGGTACGCGCCTGTAAAGCCGAAATGATCTGAACATGTTTTCCTGGTAGGAAACCGTGGTGAATAAACTCTGGTGTCTGGACATCACCAAAGATAACCCGGTGAGCATGACAGTCTATAGTGACACGATGAACCGACAACCAATCCATACCAGAATAACATCGAATTCGCACATATCTAAAGGAAGTGCACTGACTGGACGGATTTTATCATCAAACTCAAGAGGGAGATCCTTATATACTTGGGTAATGAGTACAGAGTCTCGCATGGGGGTAGATATACTAAGTACACTGTCTAGTGGCGTAGGGGTCATGTTTATTTTAACAGCATATGAAGTAGATATAACTGAGTGGGTAGCGCCTGTATCGAAAAGTACGCAAGCAGCATGTCCGTGTATAAACAAAATGCCAGTAATGGTACGTGTGGTCTTATTTGCTTGTTCACGGGTAGTAGTGTAGACACGACCAGTGGTTGGTGGTATCGGTGGTGGTGGAGGTAAAATCTGAGGAATCTGGCCTGAGGTACCAGCAGTATTCCCGCTCTTGCAATCTCTCTTCAGATGGCCCAGCTGGCCACACTGGAAACAATCACTTGTACCACGACGGCACGGTCCCGTGTGTTTCTTTCCACATGTGATGCAAGTGGGATAAGTATACACGGTAGAAGCAGCTCTGGTTTGCTCAGAACCTAATTTACGATGAAAAACACGTGTCACGATTCTGATATCTTAACTTGAAATAAGGCTGTCTGACTAAAACTAAAATTACCAGAATTTGCTGGTCGGGCAACCTGCTGACCCCTGTTGTTTTGGTCACGCCCCTGTCCAGCATCTCTGTTGGAATTTACAAAAATTTAAGATCTGTTTTACACGATAGTTTAGTATTTCTGGAGCTTAAAGACTCACCTGTAGCTGCCAGATGAGTTGGAGCTGCCGCGGTAATTATCACCGCCGCTCCTCTTATCTGACCGATTACGGTCATATGACTGACCGTGGTTCCTGTATTTCTGATGCGGAGTAGCCGATTGGGATCGGTCTCCTCCTCTGTGTCTGTAAGATTATAATTGGATAAGTCATAACATATAAGTTGACAAGCAATAATGGGGCTAAATTGTTTAAGTCTGTTGGGTGAGATGTACCTCTTCTCCGGACGCTCTACATTCTCGAGCTCATCCCTCTCGAAAAGCATCTCGACATCCCGAGCTGCATTAGCTACTTGTGACACATTAGTGAATGTGGCACTCATCAGTCTATCTGCAGTCCTAGAGTGAAGAGCCCAACGAAATTTCTTCGCTTGCTCCTCTACGGTACCCGCAACATCCCCTAAGAATCCAGCCATCCTGAGGTATCGGTGCATGAACTCTATACTGTTCTCGCCATGATTCTGACGAATAACGTGGAAGTCCCTCTTCATCTTAGCTTGCTCCGCATGCGGGAAAAACTGGTCATAGAACATCGTCTTGAAACGTGCCCAGGTCAATGTAAGCTCCCAAGCATCTCCCCCATTGGACAGTTTCTGAGACCTCCACCAATGCAGAGCAGGACCCTCCAGCTTGTAAACTGCAAGCCTAACTTTGAAAACATCACCACAACCCATAGCTCCAAAAATTTTCTCTATATGGTAGATCCAGTCTTCCGCGTCAGTTGGAGCTACAGTCTGCTCAAACAGTCGGGGTTTCTGCTTGTTAAAAAAATCCAGCCAAGCGGGTAAAGTGGCAGGTGGTGGAGCAGGAGGGTTGTTATTCTGCTGAGGTCCATTTTGATATTCAGCTCGGATCTCATCACGAATTTAGGGTAACATGGCCTGTATAGCAGCCTGAACAGCAGCAGCAATGGCAGCTGCGTTAGGGTCATTCTCGGTTTCGCGTCTGGGTGGCATCTGAAATAAAGAGGATAAGTTGATAAGACTGCTAAACTCTGGGGTAATATATCTGAATATGCATAGTGTAATTCATGAAGGTATAGCCATCAAAATATGACATGAATACTGGTGAACGCCTAGGGTCAGTTCACAGAATGTCAATTTACTAAAACATAAATCCGACTTAAGTAAGGATGAACGCCTATGGTCAGTTCATCCATACAAAATTTAAACTGCAAGGGTGAACGCCTATGGACAGTTCACCAAAACAAAATGTTCGCTGAAAAGCACATGCGATTAAGTATGGTCAGTCCTGTACCAACCGTTTACTTAATCAAAATTTTGAAAATCCGAGTGATAAAATTCATGAGTAGCATGGAAAATAACGACGCCAAAATACAAGAAGTTCTTGGTGACTACCCACTAGTCACAAGTCAAGTTTTAGAGCCTACAGGTCGAACCTTGCGCTCTGATACCATAATTGTAACACCCCACTTGGATAAATGGACCGTTACGTGTATTTATGGTGTGTCATCAAAGCATGCAAGGCAATGTATTAAACATTAACTGACCAAACGGAAGTACCGGAATCAAACATCGGTAGTCCAACATAAGCTCAAAAATATAAAGATTAAGTACTGAAAGAAAAAGGACGAAACAGTGTCCAAACAACCAAAGTAAAGTAACGTCATGTGTGCATAAAAATAAAGGAGTCTGGATAGCTCCCATCCAAATGCACGTACTCTCTTAGAAGTCCTAAGATCGTCCCTGTGTACCTGCCATTTGGAAACATGAAAGGAAACTACGGCTGAGCATAACGCTCAGTGGGCGGATATAGCATGATAAGAATGTACTGAAAGAAATGAAATAGAAGACAACAATGAAGCTATAAGACTGATATGTAACATGTGGTAGAACTCTGCATAAAATCTGAAAAATCTGATTCATATATACTGATACTGAAACATAACTATAAATTCTGAAAACATGAATTTACTGTATTTTATTTGCCAGAGCTTATATAGGTCACGTGCTGTAACAACCGTGCATGAATAACTGGAGGGGTGACCTCGTCATGCTGTAGAGGGGTGACCTCTAAATAACTGTGCTGGGTGGAGGGATCAGCTCCAATGTGAAGGATGTAGAGCACACACCACATTCACCCTGATAACTTGTAACACATATAAGCCTAGGATGCATCCATACGCCCCACTAAAAATACTGATAAAATGGCCAAGCTGAGCTGAGTGGAACGATGCAGGATATGACTCTCCTGCATGTGAGTCACGACACCGGTGCCTCTAGTGCCGTGGTTACGGTACCTCCGTAACTAGTACATAAACTGGTCGTGCTTGTATATAATGCTCAGGCAATTTATTTAGTTATTAATATGATTATTGAAAAACTTAAACATATACTGGGGAAAAACATTTGGCTGAAGACGAGAAATCCTAATCATGCATAGAAAGGAAGTCCTTACTGAAAGAACGGAAAATCCGTACCTCGTGTCCAGTAACTGACTGAATGGAAGACTGAACGAATACTACTCGGGCTTCACGCGTGCTACATGAATAAAGGACGCGAATAAGTTAACTGATATTCGTTTATGAAATTTTACTGATCTTATGGGCTTCTTATTTATTCATTTTATTTTGATTCTGAAATTCTGTACGTATACCAACTGATAAATCTGAACTTATATTAATTCGTTTTAATGTATTATTTTCTACTATTAATTATGGTACAACGTATTTCTGACGCTATAGTAATACTACCTTAAGTATCCCGCTAAAATAAAAAGTTCTTAATTTAGAAGTTCCCAAAATAATTTAATTTATTTAATAAAATTATACCCTTTTAAATATTAAGGAACTATATTAAATTAATACATTTAAAATATATTTAAACGTTGATAAACAATTTAATTTAAAAAGGTATAATATAAAAATATTTATTTTATTATTTATAATAATGTCCCGAGCCTACCGAGCCCATCTCGGTCGCACTAACAAATCAACATATGATACAAAATCTGTCAACAAGAAATTGTGACAGAATTCTGTGTCACTAAAACTGTCGCTAAAACTGTTCCTTTTAAAAACTGCATATATATAACAGTTTTGCGACAGAAAACTACCGCTAAAACTGTCGCTAAAATTATTCAACATAACCATTTTAAAGTCCCATTTTTTCCACTGGTTTTACATGTAGTTCCCACCGTTTTAGCCACGTTTCCACTGTTTACATAAACCAAACGCACCCTTATTTTATACGCAGCCCCCAAACGTACCCCTTTGGTCGAATCTGGCCCTAGCCGCCCCTCTGTGGGTCACGGATGGGCCAAGCTGGAGTCACCGAGACTTGGTGGTCTCGGTTCACATGAACCAACACACCCGACCATCCTAAGCTAAACAAACGCCCCTTTCCTTGGGTCTTTTGACCCTCGGTCCAACAGTAGGCTACACCGAGACCCACTGTGGTCTCGGTTTGATCATCATCCTAAAACCCGACACTCCTAAACACAGGTTTATGTGTTGGTTTTGATTTATATAAAATAAAACATTATCTCTTTGATTTATCAAATCTAATTCGTGATTATATAAATTGATATACGAACAAAAATAAATACCGTAATAGTTTGATAACCGGAAGGTACGTACAAGGATTTCTAGATCAAACACGACCGGACCTCCTTTTTTTTTCTTCTACTACCGGCGGCTACCAAGAGGTTAGGGAAAACCCTAAATTTTTTTTTTGTTCGACTGATTATGGGAAAAGGAGAATTCCCGTTTGTTTTTGTGTAACCAAAATGGGCTAAAGCCCATAATCCCTTCTTTTTTTTAAAAAAAAACCGTCCCTTACTCTTTCCTTTTATATTTATTTATTTTTATTTTTTTAAAATACTTATATATTCTAGTGTTTGTTGTCAATAATTTCTTCGTAAATAGTTTAAGTAAATAAACCGCGTATTTACATTTCTCGATTTAAATACGGGTTTTACAGATGATGTTGTGACATGAGGATTGTTTATGTTTTAATCATGGTGTTGATCAATTTCATGTTATGTTTGAAATCCAATTGTGCTTAAGTTCCATTCCATTTGCTTATCATACTTGATTAGTTGTTGATTATTTCATAGGTCGAAAGGGTTGTCATTCACCAACTAGTTATAATCGTTTTGTCTATGGATGATTATCTATTGTATTGACCATTTATTTAGTGATATGATTATGCAAAAGGAACCTAAGTGTGTTTGTCAATGATTTTGTGAAACGACCGTGAATCAAACTCGTTAAACTAAACATACTCTTGAATTGGTTGATTTGTCTTAATGCTTAATTTCATGGATGTACTATCTTTCGCGAGGGTTATATACTTTAAAATTAAAGATTGGAATTTGTCACCATCATCTTCTTTACTTGTAATCAATTTGTCAAAACCATCCTCATATGAATAATCCAAATGTTATGAACTAATCCAAGCAAGTGTTGTCTTTAATATTATTGTTATCATCTCATCTTATTAGCTTAATCATCATTTACTTGTTACTTGTTGCTTATTTGCTTATTTGTTACTTATATGGTAATTGTGGGAGTGACAACTATCTTTACCACTAACATTACATAGTTACAAAGATCCTTTACAACCGAAAACACTCAAATCCTAGTGAACGACCCTGGCTTACCACAACAAGCTAGCTACAAACGAAAGGGTCATACTTGCCGGTGTGTTCTTAGCTTATTCGGTAATCCTTGTATAAATTTAAAACATGTGTACTACTCACAAAGAACGCATCAGGCGTCCAGTGGAGCCGTCAGATTTATCCCCATATTCCTGGGCTTCTTGCAATTCTTGCATGATTCTATCCCCTATGCCCTCGAACACATTCCGTGTTCGAGGGGTTTCCTCGAAGGAAGGCTGTTCATGAGCTCGCGTCTTCCTTCCCCTTTTCTGATCTTGATGGGGGAGTACCGTGCGTGGAGCTTCCAAAGTTAACTTTGGACTAGAGATTCCTTCTCAGATTTAACCTTGCCGAGTACGCGCTCGAGGTCCTCATAATCGAGTGAACCAACTTCCAATTCTGCCTCGACCACTGGTGGCTTTTACGTCTCCTTGGTAGGGGCCTTTGGCGCAGCTCCCGGATCGGGGTTATCCAAAGTGATGGTTGGTGGTGGGGTATTATCGAACGTGCCTGCCATACCGAGAGACTGAAACGTGTTTTGATTATTTGGCCCTTCTGCATGGCCACCCTGAGGCTGGGCGGAGGTGATTATCCCATCACCTACGGACTTCCGATTCCTAGGATTCGTGTTCCTTACGTTTCCATGAAAGTGTCCCTTTGTCATTGGGAGAGATTGAGAATGAGAATGAGTTTAGTTTAGTGTATGGGTCCCACAGATGGCGCCAACTTGTTGATACAAAAGTTGGATGATCCTTGTTTAACTCTAATTAGGCTTAATTCAGGTAGGTTGGGCTCCGGCTCTTGCACCAAGTGAATATCTTGTTGAGATCCTGTACACTAAAACAACACGCGTTAAGCTTACCGTGGGCACATGTCCCATGATTAGACTCCGGCGTGAGAGTAAGTAATCGGTTTAGGGTTAAGAATCGATTGTAGGTTGAGAGTATAGAGAATGTGATACCTTTGTGGAACCCTTGGGGGTTCCTTATATAGGCGGTGAGACCCTAATGGGCTATCACCGATGCTTCGGCCCCAAGAAAAGGATAAGTGCCATAATTAGTTTGATTGTTATCTTCTAATTAGGGTTAGTGTATATCCTCTACATTAGGGTAAATCCCAATCCTAATAAGATTGTGATTCTGTCTATCCCTGTACCGGTCGTGTTGGGCCGTGGGCCGCACACATCTATGCGGCCACTATTCATTCGAAGCCCATAGGCTTAAATGACTTAATCCAACCCATTCGTGATGGGCCGGATGCGGTTAGTACCCGTGGGCCGGGTCCATGACCCGGTTGGGGACTATACGTCATCAATAAACCTTTCCAAAAAGTTTCCCCCAACAAATGTTATTAAAAAATGCATTTAGGTTGTTGGTAATGATAGTTCGATACATGAAATGGCATAGCCTTATATGTACTGTTATCTAAGTATTACTACAATACCATTAAGTACGAGTTTGTTCTTCCGACATGAAATAAGGTGGTTGCGTCCTGTATTAACGAGATACATTTAATTATATAATAGTGTGATCCTCGCGTTGGGTATTGTTTGTCGTATCCCGAAATCGTCACAACTTTGTATATCTAAGTATTACTACAATACGATTTAACACATGTGTGTTCTTCTGACACAAGATATGATGTTTGTGTCAGGTGTTAGCGAGATTTTAATAGTTCAATAGCGTAATCCTCGCCTTATGTATTATTCTTCGTATCTATAAATCATAAAAACGTATCTATAAATCCTCACAAATACACAACATGCCAAGATATACTGGGATATATATACGTGTTTTACTAAAAACATGGAAACTTTCAATGCTTTATGATAAAAGCACGTTTCAGAGAGAATTAGTTATGAAATCAAATGTAGAGAAATGAAGTGTCGTAAAATGAAATAAAATGTAGAGATGTGAAATGTAGAGATATGAAATGTTGAATAATGAAGTGGATCGATAATTCAACAAATTCTATTGTTTCGTAACATTAGAGAACTGATATGCGATTTACGTATAAGGAGTTCTGCTTTTATAGCAGTGTGTATACTTTTATAATCGCACTACAACAAAATGAAGTTAAAGAAACACTCATAAAGTGTTGTATTATGCCTTTAACATGTTGCATTATGCATAATGCGACACTTTGTCAATTGTTACGTTATACAACGTTGCCTTATGTATATGTAACACTTGTATTGGATTATGCAACATTTTCGAAAGTGTTGTCCATATTTGGAATTTGTGATACTTCATTATGCAACACTTTTAAAATAAAACGTAACACTTTTTATACTCAAGTGTAACAATTATACACACACGTGCAACACTCTTATACTCAATAACAACACTTTTCACATTGTTGTGCAACACTTTTTATTTGGAACCAATAAGCATACAACACTTTAGTGCAACACTTTTTTCAATGATTTGTTTTTTTTAACGGCAGTTTGGTGCAACGGGGTATCTTGCGTGCCACCGAGGCACCAAGTCTCTCGACCCGAGTTTGAATCATCTCACGAAGAGAATACCAACCCCCATGCTAGCCATCAAGTTTCCCATTAAGGGGCTTCAAGGTACTGCGATGGGATTCAAACCCGGCTACCAATTTTGGGAAAATCCCCCACATGGGGAATGACAGGAGTCGAACCCCTGACCTCCCCTATATGGAGACTATAACCAAATGCATCGATCCAACTGAGCTAAACTTCATTTGTTTCAATAATTTGTAGCACTTTTATTTCATTAAACATAAATATTAATATTTATATTACACAAATATTTCACGAAGTCTAGTATAGAAATTTAACATTTCCATTCCATGATACAAATAACTAAATACAATTGAAAATATGATGTAAATTTATCAAGTTATTTAATGTAAAATATCTAACATACATAATCAAATAGAATGAATAATCAAAATTTTATAAAATATTGACATCTTCACACCTCTTCAAGTACGACTTTTTGGTAAAGTAAGTTAAAGTGATGTAGCCTGCTATAATAAAATGATATAAGCAGTGGCGGAGCCAGAAAATAAGGTCGTAGGGGGCAAAAAAAAATTCCAACGATACAATAACGTAAAAAAAAGTCTAAGAAAACAAAGTTTGGACGTTCTGTAGCAAAATAGAAGACAATAGATCAAAAGAATTAGTATGAAGCTATTTCAAAAAGCTTTTTGTACAAATACTAAAAGATATTTTTTTTTTTTTTAACTTATACTACAATGTGTACTCAATGTTATATGGAGTAGTAATATTTTGGGCTACTGGGCCGTAGCTTTTGTCAATGGATAATTGGATACTATAAACTTTTATTTAATAGTATAACATATCCCAAGATTTAATACTTCACAGTTTAACACCTAGTCAACACATAATTGCTTCTTCTCCCTCATCTCACCTGAAAGAACTCCGACAAAAACTCAAGATCTAAAACCACTTCATAAAACCAGTTCTATCTTTGCTTTTTCTCTCCCAATCTTTGCGTTGAGGGCATTCTCACTTTTCTGCTGAGGGCACCACGATTTAATGTCAAAATTTTACATTAAAATATGTCATTATTGAAGAACTTGTTGGGGGCAGTTGCCCCCCCTGTCTTGGGCATGGCTCCGCCCCTGGATATAAGATTAGTTTTTTTACATATCTTAAAAAAATAAAAGGTTAGCTTCCTATCATTTCATACAAAGTAGTTCAATGAAATACAAATACCATTATCACAAAACTCTCTGAAGCAAACATCTACATATGCAGTATAGTCTTTCCTGCATTTACCATCTATAAACCATAATTAGCTTCTTTTCATTATGTTTATAGATCAGAAGTCTTAGACACTCTTACACTACCTTTATACTACGACATCCTCCATATCGTGTTCATTAGAGGTGGCAAAACGGGCGGGCGGCGGGCTAAACGGGCAATGGGCTAAACGGGTGGCGGGCTAAACGGGCGCGGGCTAAATGGGCACGGGCAAAACGGGCGGGCGAAACGGGCGGACGAAACGGGCGCAAGCTAAAATGAGAAAAAAGACATAAAAACGTATAATTAATAAATAAAAATACTTGTTTAAAATCCGGGGATAAAAAACTAAATATAAAATATCCGTCGAGTAGTCTAATTAGTGTTTTACATGTGCGCCCATTAAGCCCATAAGTTTCTTACATATGCGCCCGTTTAGCCCATTAATAATAAAAAATGGGCAAAAAGTGGCCCATTCTTTTCTGAAAATAGGCAAAAAGTGCTCATATTTATCAAAATGGGCAAGATTTGCCACCTCTAATGTTCATGTATCTGCAATAGATCAAGATGATATAGTGTAACATGTGGTTGTATACCTGTGTAATGCCATTGCAAATAACCAGAGGTTGATGTTTATCAACTTTTTTAGGCATGTTCGTTTCTTGATAAATGATAACAAACTAGCAGTAGCTCACATAATAAGTCAGTGATTTTCACCTCGTTGATGAAATTATTGTAGAAAATGCATATTCGTTGGTGGATCGTCTTCCATCTGCAACAAATAAGATAACGCCTAAGTACAGTTACAAATTTACTGTTATATCTGACATTAGACTCGCAAATGAACATACTTGGGATCAGTCTCGACCAAGATGTGGAAAATTTAAATGCTTCCAGACCCTGCCATAAACTAAAAGTCATCCTGCAACATTTAAATATAGCCACATCCACATTTGCTCGAGTGAAACCGCCTGAGTAATTGAGGTCATATAAAAGAAACACTCGACTTTAATTGACATTATGTTATAACAAAAATGATCCCCTTCTAAACACATAACCTGTATCGCCTCATCACATCTACACCATCCACTTTCACTACTACACAATTTGGAATAAAGCCCCCCTAAAAGAGCCCTTTTATAAGAAAAAAAGGGGCTCTATCAAACATTTTCTAAAAATAAAAGGCATAAAGCCTGGATATGAAATGAAAAAACAGGGGTCTAATTTGGCCACAAGATAGAGCCCTTCTTTATAAATAAAAACATGGCTTTATTTGTTTTGATTTTTTCCCAATTTTGAGCGGGACTTTTCCCCCTTTTAGTTTCACTTTGCTTTTTATTCTTTTTCACTTGGACCACATAAACATAAACCTTATCTCTTCACGAGTCTTCAACATAAAAAAAACAGATGTTCAATTTTCTCTAACTTCCATTTAATCATAAAATTCCAACTCTTGATTCTTCTGTTACGGGGTTATTGGTCCTTTATTTAACAGATCCAGTGGCATCGTTAGTGATGGTAAAAAGTTCTATTGCATATAAAATCTGTGTCGCCCTTCTTCGTATGATCTCACACCGGTAATATTTTTTGTTAATTAATTGTATTTTGATTCAAATTTATCTTTTTTTGTTATTGTTGTTGGAAATTAGGTTTATTAGTTGTATGTAACTAAGGTTTACTTTGAAGTTTATGTGATTCAGTTTGTACGTATGTTAGGTATCTAAATGAAAGTTACTATTTTTACTGTTGATTTTATAGGCCTTTTCATTTATTTTTAGGTACAGTTTGGCTTTGGGAGAAGTGACTTGTTATATACTGGTGAAACAAGCATTGTTTAATGTGTGGTGCCATTCCAATAGGTTAAAAACAAGTTTACTGTATTTTACTTCTGATGAATGACCAAGAGATGGAAATGACTAAATGGTTGAGAGTGTTAGTTTGGGTTACTATTTTTCATTATTCACGCCGAACGTTCGAATTCATATTGGGTAACGGTTTGTTTGTTCGTTTCGATCATGGTTCGGGTTCTCGTTCGTGGTTAAATTTGGTTTCAGTTCGTGTGGGCTGCGGTTTTAGTTACTGATTGGTACGGATAGCTGGTCGTATACTGTTGAGATTGGGTTCGGTCGTGTCTTATTGATTGCTACTGTTCGAATTGGTTTCGCACTCGTGTTCTTGATTCGGTATCGATATGTCTTGTTTAGCCTAAAGGTATCTTTGAACAATCTCATCATATTAATATGAATCATATACTCTAATTGAACTTTGTCTTGTTTCATTAGTCATTCTTTACAAGTTGACAAAACACTAGTAACATAAAATGCTTTTGATAATGTGGACTTTAACAAGACGTGGATCAATAAACTGCTCATACTTCACAAAACAATACAATCAACATAAGAGATCTTGGGTATAGTATGATTCAAGACACCAATATGATGCCAAATTAGATAGATTTCCGTTTACCTAAGAAGATTCTAATTGTTTACTTAATAAATGACGTTCTGTCTTAAATTTTTTGACAATAATACATACCACTGGTAATGGAGACGTCAATCACATAAATTAAGAAAAGATGGCAATGTAGAAAAGGTTGACTCTCTTCATTTTGTAGAGAGTCTAGTTCTTTCCCACTCCTAATAAGTAGAATGTTAATATATATTTTAACATTAGATAATCTGTCAATTTTAGATTCATAATCTATTTCAAAACATATGGACACTATAGTTTACATGCTTATTTACGTAAAGATTTAGAAAAGAACTTTTGCATCTAAAATAATCTGTTTCAAAACATATGTATGCTTTTTCTTTGGGGAAGAAGTCAATAGGTAACATTCAGAACGAACACTGAAGTAAATAATCTTTCATATATTTTTTGCAGAGTAACATTCACTCAAACAAGCACTGCCCCTGCTCCCACTACAGTACCTGCAACTGTGACACTGTAAGTTTAAACCTCTGCTTTATCTTTTGATTATTATAAATTTTTATTGCATATGCAAGCCAGAGGTCAGTTTCAATATCCCAATTAGTTTATCACTAAAGAGTGTTTCTTTAATTTTCTATGCAGGCCTGCGTCTGTCCTTTTATCGACTCCAGCTTCAGTCGCTCCTTCTCAGAATGTGTATGGTGATGCGACATCAAATCTGGTTGCAGGAAACAATTTGGAGGGTGCGATCCAGCAAATTCTTAGTATGGGCGGAGGAACATGGGACAGGAAAACCGTTGTTCGCGCTCTTTATGCTGCTTTTAATAGAGCTGTCGACTACTTATATTCTGTAAGGACTTCATAATACCTCTTATAGTTTCAGTATTTTCTTTTGTTGTATAAATTACGAATGTGTTTTTTCATTCTGTCATGTTCCAAAAATCATGTAAAGGGGGTCTCTTTTAAAATGATGAGTTGTGAAAATGTTAATCACAAATCTTTTAATGGCTCAGGTGTACAAAAAAGGGTACAATGACTAAGCTAGATTGCTAGAGAATTAAAGAAGTATGTTACTATTGTAGGCAATACCTTCATTATATTCTTGTAAAATAGCGTGTGGTCAATTATATTTTATGCTATATTAGGGCATTCCCGAAGCAGCTGAAGTTCTTGCAGTAGCGGGAGTTCCACCGGTGTCAGCTGTAAACCCCCCGGTTCAGGCCTCACAGGCTACACAATCAGCGGCAGCTCCTACAAGTGGACCAAATGCAAATCCCTTAAATCTTTTTCCTCAGGTATCTTGTTTATTTGCCAACCGATATTATAAGTATATTTGTGAATGAAATTTTTTCTAATTTTGGCATTGTAGTGTCTTCCTGATATGGTTGGAAATGCTCCTGCGGCGGCTTGTACTGGTGCAATCTGAATTTCCTGCGCAACAACCAACAGTTTCAAGCTTTTAGAGCCATGGTGCAAGCTAATCCACAAATCTTGCAGGTATTTGTATTTTCTATTCCTTGTATATGTACAACCTTATACGTAATTTGGTGCTGGCAGTCGATGCTCCAAGAGTTGGGGAAGCAAAATCCTCAACTAGTGAGACTCATTCAAGAACATCAGGCTGATTTTCTACATTTAATCAACGAGCCCGTTGAAGGCGGAGAGTATGTTTTACCCCTCATAACCTTTGATTTGTACTTATAATTTATTAACTCGTCTAATCTTAATGTCTGTTTTTTTATGTCAGGCTTGGACAACTTGATTCCGGGATGCCTTAGACTGTAAGTGCCACATGAGGAGCGTGAAGCCATTGAACGTGTGAAGGATAAAATTTGATAGCTAGAATTCCTTGTAATATATGAATAATGAATGATGATACCTGAGTTTTTTTTCTCATCAAATGCTGAATTGTTTCAAAAAAAGTAATTTTTTTTTAATTTTTTTTCTTCACATAGAGCCATGTTTTGTAAGAAAAAACTGGGCTCTATAAGAGGGAATAGACCCCCTTTTTCAAACAGGGCTCTATTTGGTTTTCGAATAGAGTCCCTCCCCTTTAATTCCCCAGGCAAAAATGGGCTCTATGGCACTTTTCAACAGGGCTCTATGACCATTTTTGTAGTAGTGTTTTTATGCAATGAAAATAATTTTATCAGGTATTCGACTTAAAGAGTTGTATATGATAGTCCCTTTTCCTTCTACACCATAAAAGGAGAAATTCTCAGTAAGTCATGAACTCCTTAACAACTTCTTGAGCTTTTGACCTCTTAAATCATTCTAACGTGCTTCTGTAACAATGAAATGTATACAAAAATTCAGGTTTATATTAAGGAAATAATCCCAAGTACTTAAATATACATTTGAAGCAAATGTAGCATTTTGGTCATCTTCATCTTGTTCTAGAGCTTTCTTTGTTGATACGACCCATCAAAATAGATAGGAGAGGTCTTGAAGCAATATAACTACTTGCACTCTAGCAATGTTCAAAATAGCTCTCTTGGCATCTCCAACTTTCACTTAACAACTACAAAATATCATAACAGTAAATACGTGTACATGTAATTATTGTAAAAGCTCTATACATTAGTTGCAAGTTGTTAATCCCATATCAATCCATAACACAAGATTCTTGATAGAGAAAGAAAAGAAAGTTAGAGAGAGAAAGTAGAGAGAATGGTGGAAGGTTTAAACTCTACTTGACAAAGAAAGTAAAATGAACCAACACCCTTTTTCACACATGGAAGAGGGTTTATATACTCACGAGCTTGATGGGCTCATGGGATTTGTTTCGTGGGCCGAGTTTGGCCTATCTTGGGCATAAAGCCCCTACCTTAGACAATATTAGCTTAAGGTCCAAGCCTAGTTAACCCGACTAACGTATTACAATACAAGACCATTAACGACTAAGATGACCTATTACATTCTTGTTCGACTATATAAAATATAGGGCTAACAATCTCCCCCAATGTATCGGTCATCTTTAAATTGCATAAGATGATTGAGTAAATACATTCTTGTGGAGGTGATCTTCCTTCTTGGGTCTTGTATCTTGGTTGATCTTGTTTGTAACGTTTTTGTTCCTTTATGCCTTTGTGATCTTTATCTTGAGCCTTCGTCATTTGACTTTGAGTGCTTGAGATCTTCAATCCATCCTTGATAGTGTTCATCTTGTGCTCTTGTGACAAGATGACCTATTAAATTTTTAAGTATCCTGATTATTGCCATCTTGTGCTCTTGTGAATTCGGTTAGTACACAGCTACGCCACCTTCTTAATATGCGGTAACATATATAGACACGGACGAAATGGATTTGAACATTTTACCCTAACTAGGTAGCGTTTTACCTCCGGTCGGTGAAGACCGTTAGACGGTATTAGATACCATACCTGTGATCGGGTAGATTCGATTAAGAACCTCCTTAACAGGGTTTCCCGACACTAGTAGACAGTTCTCTTTACTCGACAGTCTCAAATCTGACTACGAACGTAAAGAATGAATTATAAGGATAAATTATCCGTCTGATTAGAGTCGTCAATTTAGAATTCCTAGAACAAGTTTGATTCTATAAGAATCGCACCATTGTTGCTTTCCATTTTGTCACAAGCTTGATTCATAAAGAATCTTGCGAGTTACCTACTGCAGTGCTGTTTGAGGTTGACACTAGAAAGATTTCCATTCGTCACTATGAGCGCTGAAGAGTGTCACTCGAAATGTTCTGGCAAGATCACACGGATTTTGCGAAGAAGCCTGGAATCAAGTTTGAATCACTTAAGAATCCAAACTTAGTTGCATTCCATTTCTCACAAGTTTGATTCTTGTAGAATCACACAAGTTACCTACCATGAGCTTGTTTTATGTTGGCTCAAGCAGGATTTCCATCTTCATTGTGAATCGTATCACTCAGATGTTCTGGAAGTATCACAAGGATAATGCGTAGGACTCGATTGTGTCCTAATGAGATGATAGATTGATCTCTTTTTAGCTCTAGACTCGATAAGTGCATTTTGGTAACCGAAGGCTGGAGCAGACTGTCACCTTTTTAATATTAACTAACTCTGAGTAAGAAAGTCAATTGATACGTATTGATCTCCGTGACAATGAAACAAGTTTCTTTTAATAGAAACTCGAATGGCCGGGGAAGGATTGTGCATTGCATCACTGGGTCCATGACGACTTGTCTTAAATAGATGTATTGACCCGGTTTCTGCCTAGGTTGCATAGAATATTCAACTCCTTCAATGCTTACCAATACGTCATCACTAGCACCTTGTTGTGATTGTTCTATTGCTAGCTTAAGTAATTAGTCCGCATTCAGCTACATTCCACTCCATCTTTCCTAAGGACAACTATTTCAAGCTATGGAATGTCCTTGGGTAGATCCCTCCTGTTCTGGTTGGATCATCGGACTTAGTTTGCTATCCTAAACCACCTTTTGACTCCATCGTTCCGTCATGGATAGTAGGTTATTAGGGTATCGATCGTAACCATAAAACCATTGAAAAACCATTGTTGGGAATTATATATCTTGAGTTGATATGAAAAAACAAGATGAAGGGCCTAGTAGTAAAATAGTAGCTTAGTTAGTAAGCTAGGGTTGTCACGTAACCCTTGTACCTCTATTATATAAAGAGGGTTAGACACACATGGTTATTCATCCATTCACAAATAATGTAAACCATAGGTGTGTGTGTGTTCCTCCTGGTGTCAAGCCTATTAGGCGCCAGGAGTAGTTAGTAGCTTTATTAATAGTTATCATTTCATTAGTAAATGCCTTGTTCTTGGATATGATTGTGTTTATTATGATTCCGCAGTGTATGTTACAATCATGATCATGATATCCTAGATGAGTCTAGATTTTAAGACTCAACAAGTGGTATCAGAGCTTGTTGATTCTCGATATGGTTGATCTACAAGGTTTTCATATCTTATTTTCTGTTTTTATAATAAAGTTGTTGATCAAGGGTTTTTCGGAACAAACCCTAGATGACTCGTTGTTCTGTTGCTGCTGATCTATCATGTTGTTGATGTTTGATGTAGGTTTTTCGTACACGTTTTAGGAAAACGCGTATGAGTGGCAAGTATTAAGTTATACGCTTTAGGAAAAACGTAAAACCGAATAAATGCGGGTTCGTTCTCAAAGGAGGTGTGTGTATTAATGTGCCAATGTATATGTAATCATGTTTGGATTAGTGGCGTTTTTGGTTTAAAGAGAGAAAAAGAAAAGACGAGCTACGATTACGATTAAACTACGACGTTGACGTAAAACGGTGACGTAATTACGTAAAACGCGACAAAATTAAAAATTAAACCTAAAAATTAATTAAAAATGAAAACTAAGTCTAAAATAATATAAATAAGAATAAAAATCCAACAAATATATTTTAAAACCTTTTATTAATTAAATATTCAATTTTTAATGCTAATTAAAGCCCTAAAATCAAATATAATTAACAAAATGTCCAAAATATTATTTTATTGAACAAATAAGTTACTTATATTATTTAAAGACTAAAAAGTATTTTCCCTAGATTTTAAAAACTATTTTTCTATTTTTAAATGACTAAAAACTATTTTTAAACTAAAATAATCATAAAAAATAATAAAATAATGCCAAAATTAATTTGACAGTTTTAAAAATCCTAAATTACACTAATGAACAGTAGAAAATTGAAAAAGTTTGAAAAATGTAAAATTTTTCACTAAAAGACAAATCTGATTTAAATTAAAACCCTAATTAAACTAATTTAATTCTAAAAAATAATTAAAAAGTGAACAGTGAAATATTTTTAAACTAAAAACCTTAAAATACTTTTCTAATCCTAGGAAAATTTTTAAAACTGAAAAATACTGATTTTTACCACTAAAAGACAAAAACAGATATTTAAAAAGTTAATTAAAATAGCTAATTAATGTAAAAAATATCAAATGAACAGTAAATGGAAAATAAATTAAAATGAAAAATCCAAAATAAAATAAGAAAAATATTGAAACAAAAATTAAATCCTAAAACCTACTTTAAAGCACTAAAGACAAAAAAACAAAAATCTGATGTTGACACTTGTGGACTGTTTGTCCTTTAGCTTGGCAGTACCAAGTTTAACACTGGCAGGGGGAAGTTAGTTCCCACTGCTAGTTATAAGAACAGGTCTGGGCACGTTTTTGGCTATAACTTGAGCTTGGATTGATTTTGTTGGACAAGAGGGGCACCCCTACACTCAGTGGAGTGTAGGGAGTCTAGATAAGCAATAAAAACAGCACTTAACTAGCAAAAATTTCACAAAAATCCCCAATTGCAGTCACTGTTCATCAGAAAAGTATGGCATATGGGTTTGCTAGTCTAATATGCAAATGACTGAGATTCAAATGGCAACAACTTACTCAAACAACCACCAAACTACCTAAAATCAAAACTCAATCCTAGATGTCACCTAACTCTAACAGATTCCAAAGTTGATGGGCAAATTTAAGCTAAAATCAGGCAGAAAAATGCACTTGCTGAATTCTACTATATTATACCAATTTGTGACATACAAATACCTATAAAATCCTATCAAACTGAATACAAAGCACTTAAACAGAACTAAAACATCATGAGGGAAGTGTCAAAGTGGATTTTAACCCAAGAGATTGTCAATATCCTAGCTTATCATGCAGACCTAAACACCCCCTTAATTGATAAACTCCTAAAATTAACAAAGGATTGTATTCACAATCAATTCAAACCTGTTGTAGACTTACTATAACATGCATAATGAACATTCATCAACAAAAATTTGCCACTTATCAAACACATAAAGCAGTTTCAAGCAATGTCATATAAATCACATAGAAAATATCAAAAATGAAAACAGGGTTCAAGCCACTAGTTACCTTGGCTGAGGCCTTCTGCTTGGCTTTTCAATAGCTTCTAAGGAGCTTATGATATGTAGAGAAAATCCCTGCTGGGGTTTAACAGCTGAACCAGGGATTACAAGATATCTTGAAAAAGAGAAAAAATGGAAATATGGGGTCTTGTTTCCTTGCTTCCTGCACAATCACCAAAAACCAAGAACAAACTTCAAGTAGCAAAAGACTACAAGCTGTGGGCTTGTAGCTTTTGCTACAGTAAAAGATTAGATAATAAAAAAATGAAAATAAGATTTTTCCTTGGAAAAACTTTGTAAAAACTTGGAAAACCAATCTTTGAATCCAACTGAAACTTGACAGAACTATAAGCCTTGGAAAATCATCTTGGATCCACTTTCACTTCCCAAGATGATTAAACCAAGCTTATAAACAACTTTCCAAAAACACTCACACAGATTTTCTGAAAACCACTTAAAAAACAGAAACTTAATGAATCTTTAAACTAAATTGCAACACGATTAAAATTTAACTAAAACAAGTAATGAACTTGGGAACTCAGTAATATTTGCAAGATAATTAAGAAACTTTAACTATTTTTTCATTAAAATATTTTTACAAATAAAACTGGAACAAAAAAGGGATACCACATGTTGGTCCTCTTTTTATAATGCTAACTGGAAGATTCTAGTTATGAAACCCTAACAAACAAAATTCCTATCTTGCCCTTGGACAAATTTTGAAAAACAGTCAAAGAAGAGCCCATGTGATGATTCTGAAAGATTCCAGCTGTTGAATGCATCATAGCCGTTTAGATGGTCCTTTGTGAGCACGAAATTGATGAGAGCTGTTGATTTGCTGGCAAGATGCTTCTTTTGCCAAAAATGGTTAAGCATGGGACAATGGGGGGTCCCATTAGAGTCACGGGATGGGTATGGTTGTTGGTGGGTTTAGGTGAGTGGGTGGTGAATTGCTGATCTGGAGGTTTGGGGCAAAAACCCCTTTGATTAAGAGGGGTAATTTTAGGATTGGGTTTTTAGGGTTTAAGTGTGGGAGGGAAAGGAAGATTAGGGATTTAATCTGGTTGTAGGGGTTTGGAGTGTGTTTGGCGCCAGGTTTAATAATATTTAACAAGTTTTAAACAAAATTTAATATTGTTAAAACCTGCTAGTGGTATCTGACGTGGGAGGGTGAGGTGGCTTGGGAGTGTGATGTGGATTGTGGTGATTGGTGGAAGTAGTTTTGTTGTCTGGGCAAGTTTAGTCCCTGAACTCTCTTTCACTTGCTAGATCCCTTTAACAGCAAACAACTCTTTTCCCCTTTGTAAATACTTTGCCCATCTTGTCAATTTTGGCTTGTCATTTACATAAACTTTTACCAAGGGTTTTAAATGCACAATTTGCATTCTTCAAGGGCCAAAATGGTATTTTATTGAAACTTAAGGACCAATCTTGTAATAATAGAGTTTTACAAGGGTCAAAAGTGACAAGTCTTCAAAAGTTGAGGGACCATTCTTGTCAAATCTTCAAACTTCAAGGACTTGATAGGAAAATCATGCTTCGGGTCCGGTTCTTTGTGCGGCTTCGTTTCCCGTGTTCGTTTTTGCTTGATTCCTTTGATCTTTTGGTGAATTCACGATATCCGTACCTAAAATACACAATGAACAAACACAAGCATATATTTGGGTATTTTGATGATATTTTAAGCGTTTTAAGCCTGATTTGGACGATGAGACTATGTATAATACAGTCTCATCACTCCCCTATACTAAACCATTGCCGTGTCCCCACGCAATGCTAGAATTAAGTATCATAGCACTTCCACAATTCATTTTATGATGACTTTTATTGAAGACATAAATTTAAATAAACTACTACACGCGTTTTAGACATAATGTATTGTTTTCATCACGATAAAGTGACTTTTAGGATCATAGAACAAGAACACGGGAATGCTTCGTTAGAAATAATTTCTTCCTCCTCGATTTTCACCCAATTCCATGCTAAGCGTGTAACGAGATCATTGTTATTATAAGTTAGCAACACGAACACATCTCATGAGTTTTAATTACACACCCAAACTCCCTTATTCCTACTTGGTATCTCTTATATTTTATTTTGTCTTAATGATCACGAGGATACATTATTGACTTATGCGTGAATAGAGATTAAGTCTAAAAATAGAAACTTAACGGTGTAACCAAAATCATTAAATCAATAATTCATCCCAATAGACAACGATGTCAAAAAATTAAGTCAACAAGAAGGATCGATAAACACGGTTTTATAACGGTTTTGAACATGAGACTTATTACCAAGACTTTTATATGCCCCCTAACGGAAGGGCCTTATTATCTTTGGTTTACCTCCATCTTTTATTCAACTTCGCCATGAAGCTTTTATTATGACTTCGGTCTTGCCTTGACTTTTATTATCCGCCTCATCGGTGGTTTTATTAGCCAAAGACGTATATCCTCACGCTAAAGCGAATTTTGGATCTTTAAAGCTTCAAAGATTAAGGCTTGATTCACTTTCAATTTGGCATAGATTTTTCAGCCTTGTGAGCTTCAAATTTATGCTTAATTTAGGTGAGCACTTGAAATCTTATTATTAGGTGAAGCTTTCGATTATTCGGGTGCCAATACTTCAAAATCGTGACGCTGGCGATACCTTAATGTTTTCCCAATTTAATTACATGTAAGCTACTAAAACAAATTAGAAACCAACAATAGTGACTAAACCGCTAAATCAATATTTATTAACAATTTATTATGCAAAAAGCGTTGGGAGAATAAGCTAATAATTACTACACATGAGATCGTGACGATTACGAGACTTATAAATAACTCTATCATTTCTCGTCCTCATTTAAGAGACTTAGCCTAAAAAGTTAAGGAATCGAAGCTAAGTGCTCAACACGCACGGTCGAGTCAAAAATTACTCTCGTTCTCACCATCGGAAAACCTACATTCGTGTCTTAAACACTTATGAAAAACTAGAAAAATTTTAAAATTTGGCCATTTTTAGCCTTATTTTGCATAAAATGATAACAAAAAGATGAAAATTGGATTGCGTGGTGACGTAAGCAAGGTGAAGTATCTACTCACCCCCCCATACTAAAACTAAACATTGTCCTTAATGTTTTGAGTCTAGGGGTGTAAACACCCCCATACTAGAGACGAAGTCGAATGCTTAATCTCGAGCATGGAAAGGGTAAAACGAATAACCTAAAAGCCGTTTATGAATTGTGCTAATAAGATAAACGTTAGAACATAAAAGGATATCATCGGATATCGGAATCTCCAAAGGCAACAATCGAAGCTCGAGTGATCCATAAAACGAACACGAGAGGCTTCAATGATGACGATGAACCTAATGAATCACAATCACAAACAACCACGAAACAAAGGTAGGAAGAACACAAGTCCCCTCGTTACGTTAACTAAGAAAGCGATAATATTTACAAGGATAAGCATGAGAATCCCCCACGAGGCACCTTGTTTTTGATAACCGAGTCAAAAGCTCGACTCGAATCCCCATAAATGTGATCATTTAGGGATAATCATGGTTTGGTCATTTTGGTGGGGCTTACATGATAAACAAGGCCCAAAAAGCAACCGATAATGAAGGCAAAGCCTTTATACCGGGGTCGAAGATCGTATCCTCACATTTGGTGGAAAATGATAAAGGCAAAGTCGGAGGATACGTTTTGTAAGGAAGAAAACTCCTTACAACGTACTCAAAGTACGTGTAGTCATGAGAACCGAGAGGGTGGGTAGGATTACTTTGAGACGAAGGCAAATTTGAAAGAGAATCTATAAAAATGGGGGTCTCAAAGTCTCCTCCCGGTTCAAAGGCAAAGGCCTCATTGAAATCCTCATTCTCATCGAGAGGCGGTCCATCAGTGAACCCCTCGAGAATGGAGGCATCACAAGTCAAAAGAGAAGGCTCGTCCAAATGAGACTTAGGGAGGGTGACTAGCAAATCCGGCTCATCGAGTTTAGGATCCAAAGAATCCTCACTCTCGATGTCCTCGAACATCTCATCAAAGAGAGGATTTACGTCACCAAAAACGAACTCGTCATCAAATTCAAAAAGGGTATTCGAGTAGATTTTAAATTTGTCGACACGAACTTCCTCATCGAGTAGTGACTCGTCATCACTAGTGGAAAAATCATCATCGAAAAGCGGGTTCGAAAAAGTCAATGATTCTCTACCCGAAGTGTTGTTGGGAGAGACATCATCACATGAAATCGTATCATACTCACTATCGTAATTTGCCTCGTTAGAATCTTCGTGGAAAAATTCATCGAGAGCAAAATCACTTAAATCCTCATCGAAGACAACCGTAGGCTCACTTTGGATTGGAATAGGGATCTCAACACTAGGATTAGTGCTAAGATTCTTCTCCCCCATACTTAGAGAGGCATCGGGTTTTGTTGGGAGCGTGAGAGTTATGGTTTCACAAGACGAGGTGAGATTAAAAATGTCGCAATCGTCGTCGTCATCATAAATAGGAGGCGTGAGATCACATCTAGCTAGATGCTCCTCTCTTTCTAGTTCTTGTTTTTTATGACGAATATCGATGCTTAAACCATTATAATCTTGTAAAAGTTGTTTAGTTCTAATCTCACACTCTCTTTTAAACTCGTCACTTATCTCTTCTTTACGATATCTCCTAATGCCGAGTTCATTAGTTATATCGTTTATTTCTTGATTGATTCGTCGTTTCTCCTCTTCCATATCTTTGATGCTTTCTTCGATCACTTCGACGATTGAAAGTTCCTTTTTCTCCATAATTTGTTGAAAAAGCAATTTAATTTCTTCAAATCCCTTGTCGACGCGACTTGCACCGAGATCATCATCGAAAGAATTTTGTGGAGGTGATTGGTCAAAACCGGAGAATTGATTGTCGAAAGACGTATTGTAGTTCATCGGTTGACAATCGTACCCATAATGAGGTGCGTTTCCGCAAGACTCACATGAATACGACGATGGATATTGCGATGATTGGTCAAAGAAATTAGGATTCGGTTTGGGGTCATTATAATTCGTACAACAAAATCCGAAGTCGTGCTCCAAACCGCAAAAATCACACGAATAAGACGAAGGCGGTTGTGGAGTTTGGTCATAGGATTGAAATCCGTAACCATGGTCGTTTTGAGGAGAGTTGTATATATACCCCTCCCTTCCTCCATAAATCTCGCAATTGAAGCAATTACCACCGTCGGGCGGACCTCCACAATATGGACAAGAGTAATATCCCTCGTTGGACATGACGAAACGCGAATGGTGTTACGAGAATTAAACACTAGAGGGTTAGAAAAACAATTAATTGATTAGGGGTAAGAAGAATATTTTTTCATTTTTGATTGTTTTTTTTTATTTCTTTTTTTTGGATTTTTCTTGTATTACGTAGACTCAAATCTACAAATCTCCTCTCGAATCGATCTTCTCGATTAAAGGAGCCTCAAGGAATGAAAACGATCACGTGGAGTGAACGCTTTAAATGACTTTAGAACGTTGGTGGAACACCAAAACGTTCAAGAGGGTTTAATCTTGAAAACACAAGCAAATATAATATAGGTAGATAATACTTGGGCGGCAAACCCTCGATTAGCCTTCTTTCTCAAAACACGCACAAGCAAGCGGGGGAAACGAGGCGGCGCTAAGCACTTAAGAGCCTTTTTCCCTTAGGTCGTGAAATACAACCGCCTTATACCCACCTTATAGTTTGTGTTAATTGAAATTAAGCCTCACGAAAGTATTTATCTATTTTGCCTTTAAACTTTTGCTTTGGATTCGAATACAATGATCGAGTGATGAAATCCCGAATCAAGGTTGCGTTTTCACGCTTTTGGAGTACTTGTATATTTATTGTTCTTACGTAAATACAATATATTAATAATATATTCACAGGAAAAACGAAAACCAATATATCTACAATATAGTAAAGATTGTTGTGTGTTTAATTTAGGAAAACTAAACACGATTTATTTGGATGTTATAATATAATAGATAAAAATAACAAAAATAAGTATGTACGATATTCACGCTTTCCAAAAAAATGAAAAGCAAAAACGCACTACTCACACAAACATGATACTAATAATAATAGCACACTAAACACCTCCCCGGCAGCGGCGCCAAAATTTGATGTAGGTTTTTCGTACACGTTTTAGGAAAAACGCGTATGAGTGGCAAGTATTAAGTTATACGCTTTAGGAAAAACGTAAAACCGAATAAATGCGGGTTCGTTCTCGAAGGAGGTGTGTGTATTAATGTGCCAATGTATATGAAATCATGTTTGGATTAGTGACGTTTTTGGTTTAAAGAGAAAAAAGAAAAGACGAGCTACGATTACGATTAAACTACGACGTTGACGTAAAACGGTGACGTAATTACGTAAAACGCGACAAAATTAAAAATTAAACCTAAAAATTAATTAAAAATTAAAACTAAGTCTAAAATAATATAAATAAGAATAAAAATCCAACAAATATATTTTAAAACCTTTTATTAATTAAATATTCAATTTTTAATGCTAATTAAAGCCCTAAATCAAATATAATTAACAAAATGTCCAAAATATTATTTTATTGAACAAACAGGTTACTTATATTATTTAAAGACTAAAAAGTATTTTCCCTAAATTTTAAAAACTATTTTCTATTTTTAAATGACTAAAAACTATTTTTAAACTAAAATAATCATAAAAAATAATAAAATAATGCCAAAATTAATTTGACAATTTTAAAAATCCTAAATTACACTAATGAACAGTAGAAAATTGAAAAAGTTTGAAAAATGTAAAATTTTTCACTAAAAGACAAAACTGATTTAAATTAAAACCCTAATTAAACTAATTTAATTCTAAAAAATAATTAAAAAGTGAACAATGAAATATTTTTAAACTAAAAACCTTAAAATACTTTTCTAATCCTAGGAAAATTTTTAAAACTGAAAAATACTGATTTTTACCACTAAAAGACAAAAACAGATATTTAAAAAGTTAATTAAAATAGCTAATTAATGTAAAAAATATCAAATGAACAGTAAATGGAAAATAAATTAAACTGAAAAATCCAAAATAAAATAAGAAAAATATTGAAACAAAAATTAAATCCTAAAACCTATTTTAAAGCACTAAAGACAAAAAAACAAAAATCTGATGTTGACACTTGTGGACTGTTTGTCCTTTAGCTTGGCAGTACCAAGTTTAACACTAGCAGGGGGAAGTTAGTTCCCACTACTAGTTATAAGAACAGGTATGGGCATGTTATTGGCTATAACTTGAGCTTGGATTGATTTTGTTGGACAAGAGGGGCACCCCTACACTCAGTGGAGTGTAGGGAGTCTAGATAAGCAATAAAAACAGCACTTAACTAAAAAAATTTCATAAAAATATCCAATTGCAGTCACTGTTCATCAGAAAAGTATGGCAGATGGGTTTGCTGGTCTAATATGCAAATGACTGAGATTCAAATGGCAACAACTTACTCAAACAACCACCAAACTACCTAAAATCAAAACTCAATCCTAGATGTCACCTAACTCTAACAGATTCCAAAGTTGATGGGCAAATTTAAGCTAAAATCAGGCAGAAAAATGCACTTGCTGAATTCTACTATATTATACCAATTTGTGACATACAAATACCTATAAAATCCTATCAAACTGAATACAAAGCACTTAAACAGAACTAAAACATCATGAGGGAAGTGTCAAAGTGGATTTTAACCCAAGAGATTGTCAATATCCTAGCTTATCATGCAGACCCAAACACCCCCTTAATTGATAAACTCCTAAAATTAACAAAGGATTGTATTCACAATCAATTTAAACCTGTTGTAGACTTACTCTAACATGCATAATGAACATTCATCAACAAAAATTTGCCACTTATCAAACACATAAAGCAGTTTCAAGCAATGTCATATAAATCACATAGAAAATATCAAAAATGAAAACAGGGTTCAAGCCACTAGTTACCTTGGCTGAGGCCTTCTGCTTGGCTTTTCAATAGCTTCTAAGGATCTTATGATATGTAGAGAAAATCCCTGCTGGGGTTCAACAGCTGAACCATGGATTGCAAGATATCTTGAAAAAGAGAAAAAATGGAAATATGGGGTCTTGTTTCCTTGCTTCCTGCACAATCACCAAAAACCAAGAACAAACTTCAAGTAGCAAAAGACTACAAGCTGTGGGCTTGTAGCTTTTGCTACAGTAAAAGATTAAATAATAAAAAAATGAAAATAAGATTTTTCCTTGGAAAAACTTTGTAAAAACTTGGAAAACCAATCTTTGAATCCAACTGAAACTTGACAGAACTATAAGCCTTGGAAAATCATCTTGGATCCACTTTCACTTCCCCAAGATGATTAAACCAAGCTTATAAACAACTTTCCAAAAACACTCACACAGATTTTCTGAAAACCACTTAAAAAACAGAAACTTAATGAATCTTTAAACTAAATTGCAACACGATTAAAATTTAACTAAAACAAGTAATGAACTTGGGAACTCAGTAATATTTGAAAGATAATTAAGAAACTTTAACCATTTTTTCATTAAAATATTTTTACAAATAAAACTGGAACAAAAAAGGGATACCACATGTTGGTCCTCTTTTTATAATGCTAACTGGAAGATTCTAGTTATGAAACCCTAACAAACAAAATTCCTATCTTGCCCTTGGACAAATTTTTAAAAACAGTCAAAGAAGAGCCCATGTGATGATTCTGAAAGATTCCAGCTGTTGAATGCATCATATCCGTTTAGATGGTCCTTTGTGAGCACGAAATTGATGAGAGCTGTTGATTTGCTGGCAAGATGCTTCTTTTGCCCAAAATGGTTAAGCAGGGGACAATGGGGGGTCCCATTAGAGTCACGGGATGGGTATGGTTGTTGGTGGGTTTAGGTGAGTGGGTGGTGAATTGCTGATCTGGAGGTTTGGGGAAAAAAACCCCTTTGATTAAGAGGGGTAATTTTAGGATTGGGTTTTTAGGGTTTAAGTGTGGGAGGGAAAGGAAGATTAGGGATTTAATCTGGTTGTGGGGGTTTGGAGTGTGTTTGGCGCCAGGTTTAATAATATTTAACAAGTTTTAAACAAAATTTAATATTGTTAAAACCTGCTAGTGGTATCTGACGTGGGAGGGTGAGGTGGCTTGGGAGTGTGATGTGGATTGTGGTGATTGGTGGAAGTAGTTTTGTTGTCTGGGCAAGTTTAGTCCCTGAACTCTCTTTCACTTGCTAGATCCCTTTAACAGCAAACAACTCTTTTCCCCTTTGTAAATACTTTGCCCATCTTGTCAATTTTGGCTTGTCATTTACATAAACTTTTACCAAGGGTTTTAAATGCACAATTTGCATTCTTCAAGGGCCAAAATGGTATTTTATTGAAACTTAAGGACCAATCTTGTAATAATAGAGTTTTACAAGGGTCAAAAGTGACAAGTCTTCAAAAGTTGAGGGACCATTCTTGTCAAATCTTCAAACTTCAAGGACTTGATAGGAAAATCATGCTTCGGGTCCGGTTCTTTTTGCGGCTTCGTTTCCCGTGTTCGTTTTTGCTTGATTCCTTTGATCTTTTGGTGAATTCACGATATCCGTACCTAAAATACACAATGAACAAACACAAGCATATATTTGGGTATTTTGATGATATTTTAAGCGTTTTAAGCCCGATTTGGACGATGAGAGTATGTATAAATACAGTCTCATCAATGTTCATGCATGATGTTGCTGCTGGTACTATGATGGTGATCATACTAGCTTTGGTGAGTTGATTTTGGAATCAATGATGAACCCTAGTGTGATCTAAGGTATTATGGTTGTGTTGAATGAATGTTTTTCATGGTAGATCCGTTTTTCATATGGTGCATCAAAGAGTGAATACATTGATGTATTCACGTATGTGGTTTGGAGTATTTGTTCAAAAGAAAGCAAAGAAGGTATTGATGCTGAGTGGTCTATGATTCACATGGCCGAAAGATGTGCAGGAGATGAACTGCTGCTAGAGTTCTTTGTCTCGTCTCTGGTCCTCAAGACATCTAAAAAGCAATCAGGTGAGTACTCTTCTTATCTGTACGGTTTGCTATTCCTGTTCACGGTTAAGCCCAGCAATGCTCATTATATTTTATACTTATGTGACATGATTTAGAAACCCATGTGAAAGAAAAAAAAGCTTTGGATTGCTACTTCGTAGGGATTCAATATAACGTGGGAAAGGATATTTTATTACGTAAATTAAGGGGAAGGTTCTTTATCATGCGAGATTTTTGGGAAGAAGTCACGTTCTATAAGTCCTAAAATGTAGGGACTTTAATTATCATGGACGAAATAGATGCTGATTTTTAGGGATATGCACATATTTCTAATATTTTTGGACGTGACTTAGATACGAGATTCTTGGGACACACGGTTTCTTTAAGGATACATAAATTATTCCATTCCTTAAATTATCTCTTATATTTTTGGCATGAATATATACAACACGTGTGTTGATGGTGTGGCGCATGCTCAGTTCCTCATTTTAGGGATTCATGTTTTATTTATTGACTTGGGATATGGACGCATGATGTGATATATACACAGATGGTACTTTACACCTTTTGGTCTTATGGGAGTGTAGAACTTGGGCTTTTATTAAAAGTCTAAGTACCATTTGTTTTTCGTTGTACCATCTGGTTTATAAGAACTACAACAGCAGACGCAACAACAACGACAAAAGCTTTGGCGACAGTGTGGTGACAGAATGTGAAAAAAATAAAAAAGAAAGAAAAAAAAGAAGGGGTTTTGCGATTCTATTGGTAGGTTTTTGTTATACTGGTCGTTCCTACTGGTAAGCTATAGTTCCTACTGGTCTCATATATTCATGTTGGTTGTGTTCTTGGTTCCTCCTAGTAATATTTGATGGTTCCTCCTGGTTGAATCATCGGTTCCTACTGGTCGGTTCCTACTAGTCGGTTCCTACTGGTTCGTACCACTGGTCGGTTCCTCCTGGTTTGTTCCTACTGGTAGATGTATGTTCTTGCTGAGTTTCTTCTAGTTCTTGCAGGCTTGTTGTATACTAACTTTCTTTGGCCGATTTTGGTTCCTACTAGTCAAGTAAGATTGCTACTGCTCTGATTGAGTGACTAGTCTGATGTCACTACTTTTACTTGTCTGGAGGAGGAGTTCTCAGCCATCATCATTTCGTTGGGGAGATTCATTGTCGATTACATTTGATTATCACTTATTTAATGTTGTAGTTGAGTTTCATAGGTTTTGTGTTCTTATCATATCTTAAAAGGAAGGGAGTACCTTTTAAGCTAACTTGCTTGGTTTATATGGTGACTAAGACTTGACATATTTAGCGAAGGGGTATGATCTATTTTCTTATCTTAAAAGGAGTAGCAGACTTTTTAAGATAACTTGCTCTATGCGTACATTTGCTATCACTTGAAGGGGTTACGTTATTGTGCTCAGTGTCTCATTTATTTAGGATTTTTTTCGAGCTCGACGTCACGTGGTTAGTGCAAGACATAAGACACAAGTTTGGGATATTCCACTTCTTTATCAAATTCGTTATACTTGATTTTCTTCATCAGTGATCACTCCAAGGAGCCTACTGGATTCGACATGCACTTCTTAAAGGGAAGACGATCCCTTTTGAGTTGATGTGACAAAAAGGGAAAGAATGCATGGATCGAGGGGAAGCTTAGCCTTCATCTATATTAGCTTCAGGGGAAGCTTGTGCTTACTGGTTTTGTCAAATTAACTAGGGGAAGATTTTTGGGAATTATATATCTTGAGTTGATATGACAAAACAAGATGAATGTCCTAGTAGTAAAATAGTAGCTTAGTTAGTAAGCTAGGGTTGTCATGTAACCCTAGTACATCTATTATATAAAGAGGGTTAGGCACACATGGTTATTTATCCATTAACAAACAATGTAAACCATAGGTGTGTGTGTGTGTTCCTCCTGGTGTCAAGCCTATTAGGCGCCAGGAGTAGTTAGTAGCTTTATTAATAGTTATCATTTCATTAGTAAAAGCCTTGTTCTTGGTTATGATTGTGTTTATTATGAGTCCGTGTGCATGTTACAATCATGATCATGATATCCCAGATGAGTCTAGATCCTAAGACTCAACAACCATTCAAAGTGCTTGATAAAAATCAAAACTTTTAACACTTTGAATGTTTTACATTTCCGAAATACTTCCCCTACACACATGCATCGATATTCGAAATAGTTTAGCATGTGAAGGAAAGAGTTGCACTTAAGTCTTTAAGATCACATGTTGCGATATATTACATTTTAATCACATTTTCTCCGCTATCTCTAATATAAAAATTTCTATATTAGAGATACCAATTGATTAAAATATGAGAATTTCTGAAAATCGATTGGGAGAGAAACATGTGTGCACACATGAATCATGGAAATTTTAGTCGGGAAGCTCCCTCTTAACAACATATGTGGGTCCTAATTGATCAAAATTTGACAATATATAGGAAAAAATGACACCACAAATATGTTAAGGTACGGAGATGAGATGCCTTAACCAATGTAATATATTGCATTTGAAAATTATATATCAGTTTCGGAATGTGTTAGATACATAAAATATGACAATTTCTGAGATGTACCCAACAACATTAAAGGCTTTGATTTTAAAACTCTCCTCCTCAAAAATTGATCCAAATAGCATATAACATCTTTGAGATATAAAAAACCTATTATGAGGAAGGGAGTGTTGAACACACAATTTTGAAAGATTTAGAAAAACCTTTTGAGAGATTCTTGAAAAATTGTGTTCAACGGTTTTAAAATAATCATGATAGAAGACTTCTCTTCTATTGCTTAGGGAAAGCGCACTGAAACATACGTTTCCCTTTTGGGTCCGTTTTACATGAGCTCAAAACTTTGATTGTTTTTTTACTAGCTCATGACCGAGAAAAATTAATTTCCCGTTGTGAAGGATAATTTATCATCCATGATAAACTTTCCTTAAGGTAAAGTGCGAGTTCTAAGCTGACATTTACTTAGAAATTGTTTTTCATAAACTTAAAAACTTTGAATGTTTGTATGAGAAGCTCATGACCGAGAAATATTAATTTCTCGTTTAGAAGGATTAGTTATCGTCTGTGATAGACTTTCCTTAGTTGATGTCCGAGTCCTAAGCTGTGATGCGCTTAGAAGTCATGATGAGAGAATATCAAGCAGCTTCATTTGCCAAGTCTGTCAGAACTGAGTAGTCAAACCTATCTTGCGATAGAGCTTTCGTAAACAAGTCTGCAAGTTGGTACTCAATTTTGACAAAGTATAATTCCACGATACCGCGTTCCACTTGTTCCTTGATGAAGTGATATCTAACATCGATGTGCTTGGTGCGAGAGTGCTAAACCGGATTGCAAGAGATGGCTATGGCCGACTTTGAGTCACAATACATAGGTATTTTATCAAAGTAGAAGCCATAATATGTGAGTTGAGTTCTCATCCAGAGGACTTGAGCACAACACGCGGATAGAGACACATACTTAGCTTCTGTGGATGACAGCGAGGTGCAATCCTGCTTCTTTGACGACCAATTCACGAGCTTGTCTTCCCCTAGAAAATGTACACCACCAAACGTGCTCTTTCTAGTATCAATGAAACCTGCATGATCAGCATCTGAAAAGGCAATTAGATGAAAACCGGTTTTCTTCGGATACCAGAGTCCCATATGAATGGTATTCTTAAGGTACCGAAAGATCCGTTTAACCTCCTTGAGGTGCTTTTCAGTAGGTCTGGATTGATATCGTGCACAATAACATGTGGCATGATGAATATCAGGCCTGCTGGCTGTAAGGTACATGAGAGACCCGATCATACTGTGATATCACGTTTGATCTACGGGAGGTGAGTACAAGTCAACGTCTAGGGATGAGGTCGAAAAAGGTGTACCAACGCGAGAACATGAGGTCATACCATGCTTTTGAAGTATCTCTTGAGCATACTTAGCTTGGTTAATAAAGTGACCACGTGGGGACTGATTAATCTGGAGGATTAAAAAGAATTTTAGCTCCCCCATCATTGACATTTCAAATCTGTTGTGCATTAGTTTTTCAAAACGTTTAGAAAGTGTTGGGTTCATAGAACCAAAAATAATGTCATCAACATAAACCTGCACTAGCAGTATGTCATCCCCATATTTGTTAATAAAGAGAGTAGGATCAATAGAACCTTTATAGAATCCTTTGGAAACCAAGCAGTTTGATAGTTTTTCGTACCACGCCCTTGGAGCTTGTTTAAGTCCATATACAACCTTCTTGAGACGATAGACTTTGTCAGGATGATGAGGATCTACGAATCCTTCTGACTGATTCACATACACTTCTTCCTTCAAATGACCGTTGAGAAAAGCAGTTTTAATGTCCATCTGATAAATCGTGAAGCCCTTATGTACAACATAAGCAAGGAATATCCTGACTGCTTCCAAACGAGAGACTGGGGAGAATGGTTCATCGAAATCAATTCATTCTAGTTGACGGTATCCCTTAACCGCAAGACGAGATTTGTTTTTGATGATCCATTTTTAAGATTCACTTAAATTGTCAAAACGGCTAGTATTCAGAGCAAAGAATGTCAAGTGATTACGAAGTGGATTTGGTATTTGTTATTTGAAGTTGAAGTGGAATTTCATGAAGGCGTCTACTTATTCCATCATCGAGCCTTCTCACCCCCTTCTACCCCTTTTTTCTAAACCCAGTCTATCGATTGATGATTCGCTTGAGCGTTTATGATTGAGACTTGAATTATCTAGTTTCCAATGTCAAGGGGTGGATGGTCGAAGACATGGATAACTATCACTTAAGGAGTTACGTTGTAGTGCTCAGTGTCACACTCACCTGTAGTTGTGGGTATTTTAAGAGGTGTTTTACATCTTATACTTCTCTCTTCTTTTAGTATAAGGTACTAAGAGACTTTTCTTTGCATCGTTCGTCAATCAACAAAAGTGCTAAGCTTAAGTACCAAATTTGGGAGATTGTACTTCAGTTTCAAGTTTGGAATATCAGGTTTACTTCACCAGTGGTCACTACAGATAGCCGAAAGTATACGAGGTTGGTCAGTTTAGCCAGAGAGTGAATGAGTAGAGATGTGATCAGCAAACAATTCTCACGAGCAACTTGAGCTACAGAATGTCAACAAAGATACTTCATTGTCTAAGTAAATCTTTCATAGTTTCTCGATCTTTCTCAACTATGGATATTTCTGCTTTAGACACGAACATCTCGCGATTCTGATTGTACACATCAGATGATGCTTCCGAGTGCTCTTAACCACCATACTTTTTGACAAGAACATCTCGCGATTTTGACCGTACACGTCAGATGATGCTTCCGAGAGTTCTTAACCATCATGGGGGAAAACATGTACTTTGGAGTACTTAGTTCATCTTCCAAGGGGGAAGTATTCTACAAGCGTGAGAAGATTTGTTGCTGATTTCTTGCTTGTTCCCCCAAACGCATAATCATGAGTACCAAAAATGTCAAGGTAGCAGTTACTTGGTGAGGTTTGCTTCTTTTTCTACAAAATTCCACTGTGCACTTTAGATGTCAAATATAGAAGATTGTTCAAGCTACAGATTCTACTCAAGATATGGATATTGGTTTGGGGAAGCTGATTCAAAAGCTTCACCAAAAAGAAGTATATGAAGAAAGCTTTTCAAGACATGGAGTATGAATTTGGGGGAAGTTAATCCAGTTCATACATGATACAATGGTTCTTCAACAAGCAAAAACAAAGAGGATTCAAACTAGGGTACAAGTTTCCTTGTATACTTGAAGACAATGACGTCATCCTCAACATTGGAAGCACCTTGAAACAGTCATATTATTTTTGTATTTGTACTTGTTAGGAACATTATAAGTAATTCCGTATGTCTCCACATTGGGGGAAGATTGTTAGCCTTAAAATGTGAGCGACTAACAAAATTACAATAGTTTCATAGCTGGGACATGCAGGGACTAATATTGTTACATGTAAGTAGTTCAAGTCCCGAGCTATATATACCCCTCCATACTTCCATGGAGGGGTGAGGATAGTCACTAGTCACTTTTACTTTCTCTCACTATGAATAAAACTCTTTGTTTCTAGTATCTCTTGTTTCTCTCTCTACAACGGCTAAACACCACTTCCATCCTCCCCGACCTCCGGATCAATCCCGTGTTTATGTGAATCTTTTGATTTAACACAAGTGCCTCCGTAATTCATTTTCTTACATAAAAGTTAATTGGGTTACCATAAACATGAAAAAAGTGCCATTTTTATCTTCAAGAAAGATGCTAAGAATTAGAACATCATCATATATGGCATCATTCTCGAGAAAATTTGTTAGCTGCATCTTCCTTTCTGTTGAAGGCATCATCACCTCCTCTAATACCTGTGTCTCAAAGACAACAGCATTAGTTAACATTATCAACCAACATATTAAATGATGAATGAAAATTTATGACACCTAATGATCCATAACAGAGCCATCACATCTAGCACCTATATTAGTCAGTATTTTACAATATATTGTACCACCCCCAAATTTCGGTCATAGCAGCGGAAGGGTCCTTGGGTGTTACTATCATGGTTCAATCTCAATATCATAGAAAATGGCTCAAAACGAGTCGTTTTAATAAACATCCATTCATTTTCATTCAATAAAGATAAAATTTCATACACGGTCCCAGATAACTTAAAGTTTACAAAACACAATAATGTTAAAAGTTCTTTGAATGGATATTATTTATAAAAGTGGGCCAAAACATTTCAATATGAAAGCTTCACGAAACTGCCTTCCTTGAGTGCCTTTCCTATGGACCTGAGATAAAACATGCTATAAAGTCAACATAAATGCTGAGTGAATCTATAGAGTTTAGATTAAATAAAGAGAACACATGTTTAGAATAACCTTCCACGGTTAATACTTCATCGAAAGAAAATTATGTTGTACGAACATGATTATCGGTGTTATTACATAAGCCTCATGACATTGAACCTTAACATATATTATTTCAACCCAACACACCTAGCCAAGTACGTATATTTCTCTTATACATATGCATCCGATGTTTCATTACTAGCGTTTTACTACACCACGCGATAGCTAGTCGCGACCGGACTGGGCGTCACCCCGATAGATCTATCCATAGTATTAGCATTCTTTCGATTAACAATTCACGATTCAATGGGTGTTTTAAGGCTAAAGCTAACTTATGTAATAACTTTTATCTAAGCATACAATCGGGCCCTTGTGTTCAATTTTAAAACAAAGAGGGTTTACCACAACTTCTCGTTGCACCCTTCGTTTATAATAAATGCTTTTTCAATAAGTAGGGTTTCCACAACTTCTTGTTGCACCCATACTTTTTCAATAAGTAGGGTTTCCACAACTTCTCGTTGCATCGTTTATTTTAATAAAACAAGCATGTTATCTCCCTCGCGGGTTTTATAAAACAAGTAAACATGTTAAAAGCAAGGCTATAGACTCACCTGTAAAGGAAGATGTAGATGACTACAAAATGAAATCACTCTCGTCACGCGGGAGTAGTCGATGAATCACAACATATAAACAATTTACGGGTTTTAGTATCTAGTCGATACTTAAGCACAATTATTACATGTGCGTATATACATAGTACTATGTATGTGTTAGACATGATATTTATACAGCCCTCAATTATAAATAAGGTTTTATACATTCACTAAGTCATTCTTTAGTCATAAGAAAGACAATTTGATTGAAAAGTTTGTTCGGGTCAATTAACGTTTTCATTAGGTTTTACAACCTTAAAAGTGATACCAATTAAAATATAAAAGTCCAACTTTTGAGTTCTCTAGAGATTTGGAAAGCTATTTGGGTCTATTCTTCAGTTTCATAACCCTCTTAAGTTCAGTACCAACTTAAGTTATCCAAAAATTCCATGGAACAATAGTGGGTCACTTTTGAATTTAAGACTGATTTTTCATGTTCACCATTTTTGATGCCATTTTCAAACCATAAACAATTGGTAAACTATCCAACTGATTTAGAAAGTACATAACGTAAGCTATCTCCTATAGTTTTAGGTTTTTGGATGAATCCACAGTCTACTGTACGAAATTTACTGATCAACAAAGCATGTTCTAGATTGACATGTTTTAATATTTTGATCACAAATCACTCATTTTTAAGAATTAAAGCTTGACTCAAATCTACAAATATTCAAAAAAATAGACCTACAAGAATATCAAATAAAAACCCAGGTTATGTTTCCAGAAACATTTTAACATATTTCCTACTAATCCAAAATTACAAGTTCATAAATCATATTTTAGGGCTTCTTTATGCTAGATCTTCATAGATCTTTGCATGTAATCATGTCTAAACCTCATACCTATATCAATACATATGTATATACATAGATCTAAAGAGATTAACATGAGGATCAAGTTAATGAAATAAAATATTATCAAGGAAATATGTAGAAAAACCTTCAATACAAGTAAAACACCAACTAGTGATGATCACCAATTTGTAACACTTGTATTTTTGGTAGAAATTTGAGATGAGATTGTATTTAGAGCTTAGATTTCGTGTAGAAGAGAGGAGAGGGAGGAGAAAACAATGTTTTGGTTTAACTATGTGTTTTTTGGGAGGTGGTGATTGAAATTGAGTATATTGAAGTTCGTTTTCTCTCGATTCTTGACAAATTGAAAGTTCTTAAAATCTCAAGTTTTTAATTGTTCTTGGTTGATAGGGTATTTGGATATTCTATGTCTATTTCAATCAACAAGTAAAAATGGTAAAAACTATTAAACCTATGTATCCGTAAAACACTTTGTAATTACCAATTATTATTCACAAAAGTCCAAAAAATAAAAGCATGAAAGTAAAGTTCTTGAAATGTAAACTAATTGAAAGTACAAGTGCTGAAATGTAAAGTTCAAAAAGTAAAAGGACCAAAAATGTAAAATCCAATAAACTTGTAACTACTTTTAACCAACTAAACAAACTGCCTAACCAATTTTGACAAAAACTTGAAAGTTAAAGGGGTTGTAAACTTGCAAAACCTAATTACTTGAAAGATTAGATCCAAATGAACAAGATTAGCAATCTCAAGGACCAGAATGTAATTAATAGGAAAATTATAACAAAAATGGGTACTTATTGATTAAGCTCGTGTGAGCTTATTAATGGACCAAATAAGCTCTAACTTGTTTCAAAAGTCTTAAAATGGAAAATTAGCTAGGTATGCAAAAGGAAAATGCTTAAAAGCTAGTAAAACTCAATCTAGCTTATTCAAATAAGCCAATATTAAGAAAACTGATAATCCAGACATCCACAATCAGATTTTAATGATCAATCTTGTTAAACATCTTAATAGGAGTATAGAATGTCTTTCCATTCTGAAAATGATCCACTAAATAAGTTGGAAAATGATTTTAAGCTGAAAAGAGCTTATTTGACCAACTTTGACCAAAAATCTCAAAAAGCTAAAAACTTCAGAAATTACTCAAGACATGTTTCTAACAAGGTTTGTGAAGAAAAATGGGCATATTTGTGAATTAGAAATGCAGTTACAAGAAATCAGTCAAGCTCTCATTACAGAAACTTGAGTTTGGTCTGTGGCTTATTGAAAAGCTTATTTCTAGCTGAAATCTGAAAACTGTAGAATTTCCTTTAACAGACTTAAACTTTGGATGTTTAACTACAAATAGAAACTGGTTTTAAACAAAATGGTTAAGAAATGAGTAAATGGCAATGATTTAAATCTAGCTAGTTTCCTGAATGAACATGTTAACAAAACTTGACCCAAACCTTTTTGAGACCATTTGCCTTTTTGACCACTATTTTGACTTCAAAACTAAACACAATTGTTACCACTGGTTTACTGAGTGTAATTGAGCAAGTATAAAGGTTTCTAACAAGTTTTGATTACAAAAGTTCCAAATCAATTTTCACTAAGATTGTTGAGAACTTTTTCAAAGCAATTTTCAGTAAGAGAATGATCCAAGATATGACTAATATCTGAACTTGTTTAGTGACTGAATTCAGACTTGTTCACAAGCTTGATCACAAAATGCACTCAAAAGCTAATTACTGATGAAAATGAAGCTGAAATCAAGTAAATGCAGATTAAGGCTACAAGACTACTAAAAACTATCAATACAACAAGATTACACTAAAACGAAACTAAACACATGATCATAGCAGCCAATAGTGTTTACTCTAGGAATTTAGCATGCAAAGTTCAATTGAGTGGAACCTAAAAACAGAATCCCAAAACCTTTTAGCTTGAAGCCTCCATTGATGGACTATTATGGCGCTGAGCCAACTAGAATCTGCTAAAACAACACCAATACACCACCATTAATCCAATTAATCACCTCCATTAGCTTTTTCTGAACCAAATCAACAAGGACTGAAACTTTACTGCTACAATGGGACTAGAATGAACTTCTAGGCTGAATTGAACATGAATAGCTTCCAAAACGTCTCAAAAACACCTCATTGATCAATGATGATCAATGACATCACAATATCACAACAATAATGCAGGATTTGAGTAGGTAATGAAATGAGAATAGGAAATGAAGAATTTTGTGTTTTTATTGATTTATGAAGGAAAAGTGGTAACAACAGCTTAACTAACTATCCAACAAACTCTTAAGTGTGTGTCAAACACTTAAGAGTTGTTAACTAACTGAATGAAGGAACATAATTGAGAGAGTAAAACTAAAGTGTGTGTTTTTGCACACTTAACTACACTAGGCTACAACTCACATATGAAGTGTTCTACTCCTATTTATAGAGGTTGAATGAGAGGTTGTTGGAGTCAATGACGTGTCCTGACCAATAGGAGAGTGCCAGGTGGCTTCAACTGGTGAATTGCAAATTCTTCATCAAGAACACCAAAGGGGGTTTTTGATTTATCCAATTTCAATCTAATTGAGTATGAGATCTGAATTCCTTGTTGAAAAGCGAGTAAGTTTCATGTAGAAGGCTTTGTTTGAAATGCAGTGTAGCCAAATCCACGTTCTGGGCTTGTTTGATGGTTAACGTTGACACGTGTCATCATTCTATTCGTCCTTAGCCAGGCACACAGATCATTATCCACTTTTGGATAAAATGAATATTACATGTTGGTTTCTTATTGGTGGAGAAATGTATAGTGCGTTGCACTGTTTGAAGATTCGGATATTAAATGATAGGGTGAGTTGGCAGTGTATGTGGCAATCCGCATCTCAAATTTCTTGCATTTTGATTGGTCCTTCTTGTGTTCACACGGATTGATCCAAACTTGAAGCATTTTTAACAATACAGGTCCCTCATTTTGGCAGTTTATTCAAATGAGATATTTTCCTCATTCCAATGGCAAATTTGATCCTTTGACTTGCATTCTTGACTTTTTTAAGTCCATTGACTTGAAGTTTGACCAAGTTTGACTTTAATCTTGACTTTTTCCAAAATTTACATTTATGTCCCTCAACTTTTGAATATTGTCAAGATAGGTCCTCTTTCTTTAAATGGCTTGTTATATTTGATCCTTCTCTTGTATTTTCATCATAAATGAGCTTGATTTCCTCTTGTTTGCTTGAAATTGTATCCTTGTTACCTATTTAAGCACAAACACAAAATATACCACATAATACTGCTTTATAGCACAAAAGTTAGGTATTTTCTATGTGTTTTAGGGTGATTTGTTGATTAATTGATATGAGATTTTGCTCATATCGAATTCTATACACTTGAACATTTCCATGACCTCATGCAATGCTATATTTTAAAGCACAAATTTACATTTTCCTCATAATTAACCCACCTTGGCCAATAGAGAATGTTTTTACATTATTCAACACTATATGATGCATGATTTTAATTTTGTACAATGCAACGCAAAGAAGAACAATTCTATTTATATATTTTTTATTTTTCATAAATGATTTGGTGGAAAAACTCATAAAGAAATCAATGACTTAAATTAGGGCTTTGGTACCATGGACACTTATCACCCTCAAGTTTCACTTTCCCCATACCAAGCTTAAAAATGGGATCATTGCATTCACAAGTAAAAAGTGCATCAACTTATTCATGACAATTAAATGTGGAACCGGTTATTACTTGAGCAAATTGCTTGAAGGTAAATTTGTCATTATTTGAAGCGTGAAATATAAGAAATGTAAAATCCAAAAATAAGGTAGCACGGTTTTAATACTAAGTAATCCTCTCATCCATTACTTTAAAAACCCCTCACAATTAATATAAGTCCGTTTCAAGAGTAATAAGTCACTCGCCTTATGTGTAAAATCCTCATGTCATGCATTAATAAGTAGCTACACACTCGCTAAATAAAACACGCAATAATTTACATCCGCCGCCTTTTGAGACTTTGGATCTTCAATCCCGCAACACGTCAAGGTAATATTGGATTGGAGCAACTATTAAATCCCCGCAACCCATCAAGGTAATATTGGAATCTAATAGTTACTATAATTAACACTTCACTGCCCCTCTTGGGAGTCTTGTATAATTATTTATTTTATTTTTTTCTTTTTCTTTTCTCTTTTTTTTCTAGCCACACATTTTTGTTTTGTAAGCTGCTCTTATTTTTCTTTGTTCCTCACAAAGAATGTTTAAAAGAATAAAAGGAAAAACACCCGCTAAGTATTAAGCATGACATAAGTCTAGTACATATAAAACGTTCTAACTTAGAATCTTAAGACGTACTTATACCAACCATGAATGATTAGTCAAAAATGCATAAGAGACTACAAACCAATTAAAACCGTTCTTGATTATTTATTAACATATATACATGCGAAGAAAATAGAGGCAAAGAAAGAGAAGGTTTTAGCCACAAGTAATTATCATGAAGGTTATCTATCCCTTTTATACTTGCTTCAACTCTATCATCTCACATTCTCCACAAATTTAAAGTCTCAAATAATGAGAGTGGTGGATGGTTAGACTAATAGACCAATGAAGGACTACATGGTTAAGGATACTAGCTAGAGAATGCTTAGATAAACAAAATCGGGTTGATTCAAAGTATCCATAGCGGGCCTAATATGTCAAAGAATTATAAATTTGTTAAACCATGTTCTTATTATATTTTTTCTTTTTTTATATTTTTAATGAAAAAGAAGAAATATATACAATGCAAATGTGTAATGCAAATGAAAAAATGATTGATGCAAAAATTATGAATGCATATTTTTGGTGGCCATAGTAGATCAAAAATTTGAAAAATGTTTAAAAATTTAATTTTCCATATTATCATGAAGGTCAATGACAAAGTCTAGGTAAGGTCACTTTGATAGAACACCCCCTACACTTAAGCTAAACATTGTCCTTAATGTTTAAGAGCATATAAGTATAGACTTCCTCTACACTTATGACAATGAATAGACTTTGCTTAGCCCAAGCTAAGGAAAGATCAACTATAGTGAATTCATTTTTTAAGCACAATGTGTCTATGAAATATCACTATAGTAACAAAGTGAACCGGATACAAGGGCCTCCTCCATAAGCTCCAAAGCACGTGATGAGTGAGCAACCCTACAAACAACATGAAGAAAAAAGGAAGGCCTCCCCTACACTTCTCATCAATTTTCCATCCTTATTTCTAACCTACAACACTCTAAGTCTAAAAACCTATAAACCTAGTTATTCAAGCTTGATTTAAGGAGTCTCTAGCTCGACTCATCCCACACTTAAAAGTGTCTAAAACCTATCATGGAGAGTAAAATTTTTTCCCTTTTTAAGAAAAATCTCCATGATAAGGTAAAGCAAGTTTTCAATTATAAAAACTTCATAAATATCCCCCGGATCAAATACATAATTACCATCCCACTAATAACACAATTCAACAACTAACTTCCCAAGCAATGGTGAAAAGAGTGAGGTGTTGTTCTCCAAAATGGTGGCCCATATGTTCTTCACAACTTGATAAGGTGATACCGTAACACCCCACTTGGATAAGTGGATTGTTACGTGTATTTATGGCGTGTCATCAAATCATAAGGTAAATGTCCTAAAACATTAACTGACCATAAAGGAAATACCGGAACCAAACATCGGTAATCCAAACATAAGCTCAAAACATGAAAAGTAAAATACTAAAGGAAAGGACTAAACAATGTCCAAATAAGCAGAATAATGTAAGAAGTGCATAAAGTAAGAAGTCTGGATAGCTTCCATTCATTGCATATGCTCTCAGAATCCTAAGGGCGTCCTGGTGTACCTGCCGTTAGAACATGAAAGGAACTACGGCTGAGTATAATGCTCAGTGAACGGATATAAAGCATGATAAGGATTACTGAAATGAAACAGATGATAAAATACTGGAGCTGTAAGACTGATAAGTAAAGTTGCAGCGGAAATATGTGTATAATCTGTAAAGTCTGAATTATATATAATAAAGCCGAACTGTTATCTGTTAAGTCTGAATACATGCATTTACTGTATTTTAATTGCCAGAGCTTTTATAGGTCATGTGCTGTAACAACGGTGCATGAATAACTGGAGGAGTGACCTCATCATGCTGTAGAGGGGTGACCTCTAAATACCTGTAGAGGGGTGACCTCTAAATAATATGCTGGGTGGAGGGATCAGCTCCAATGTGAAGGATGTAGAGCACACACCACATTCACCCTGATAACTTGTAAACTGATAAGCCTAGGATGCATCCATACGCCCCACATGACATGATAATAATAATGGCCAAAACGTGAAGGGACAATGCAGGATATCACTCTCCTACATGTGAGTCACGACACCGGTGCCTCTAGTGCCATGGTTACGTACCTCCGTAACTAGTACATAAACTGGTCATGCTTGTATATAATGCTCAGACAATTTATTTAGTTATTAGCATGATTACTGATAAGCTTAAACATATATTGGGGAAAAAATTTGGTTGAAGACGGAGAATCCTAATCATGCATAGAAAGGAATTCCTTACTGATAGGACGGAAAATCCGTACCTTGTAAATCATGACGTTACTCGAGCTTCATAATATTATTTCGTCTCCAAATAACAACATGCATTACGGATAATATATCAAATCAACAATACGTTTAACTGATTATTTGCTCTTTGCGTTTAAAAATATTATGTCTACTATTAAAATTATTATTATTTCCATTGGTAAATATCACACATAAGTTATTTGAATAATCTATTTACGTATATGATACTATTATTTTACATGTTGGAGTATATGTTTTAAAGCTTAGGAACTTGAGGCTAACAATTGATAAAGACCCATAACTAGGATGCATACGTAAAGTTCATGCATATTTAACAAGTAATACTGCTTTCAAATGTAGGTTTCGTCGCATATTTGTCATTATACACATTAAACCATATATACGTACTAAATTACCATGTAAGTATAAGTTTCATCAAACATTAAATACATCTTTAAACTTGGATTGATTTATCATTAAAGGTGAATTAGTTTTAAGTTTATAATGTGCAAATGATTGGTAGTAAACAAAATACCTCTAGGCTGCGACATGGTATCAAGAAGAAACCAAAACATAACTCAAAATCATATAGTACGCCCACTGAAAATCAATATCGCCGCAACTGAATCACGACTCGATCTGAAATGAAACACGAGACACCACTCGAACTAACTCGTACGAGGCTAAACGAAACCAAAACCTTTGACTCAAACTTGAACCGTTCGAATCAAGACGAGCATTTTACAAAGTCGAACAACCTCACCATGAACCGAACTCAAACTCATATTGTGGATAGACACTTAAATTAGGTTTTGCTTGCAGTGGTTGGTTTATCTTTGGGTTAATCCTATAATGGTAAAATGAATTATGTTAATGATCGTATATATGGACATCATTATTATCACTTTCTGATAGAAATGGAACTAGAGCGGAAGAAATGGTACAAAATTGAGAGGTGATTTAAAACTTTAAATGTGAGTTAATGAGTTGCCAAAGTTGTGAATAATTTTTCTAACATATTTATCTAACAATATTTGTTGAAATTATGAGTATTATGATTCTATAAAAAATAATAACGTAAGATTTTGATATTGAATATTTATTATTTAAACTTTTTGTGTTATATTTTGTCATGTCGTATTTATTATACTTCTATATTTATCGTAAACATTTATTTTTCCTGAATACTTGTCCTATATATATTAATTAAGCTTTTAATTAATTTTCTATTTCGTGTAATAAATATTTCATGGATTTTCATGCGGGTTTTATAATTCTTCCCTTCTAAAAAGAATAATTCGTCCTCGAAGTAAGAATACGACTATACTGGGTTTTACAATTCTTTCCGTCTAAAAAACAATTCGTCCCCGAATTCAAAGTAATTAAGTTGATGAAAATTTGTAAAAGCTGAAAAGACACATAGACTGAAGGAACATGAAAACAGAAAATCCATATGAGCTGCAGGATGATTTGTCTTCTAATTAAGACATAATGCTGCTAAAAGTATAAACATGACATGAGTGAGGTGAACATGGAACGTGACACGGCTGAAGAGGGCATGGAACGTAACATGGATGAAAACACAAAGAACTTAACTGATTTATTGAAGGGAAAGGATGAGAAGTCCGGGTGGATTCCTCTGTTTCAAGTGGCTTCGTGCTCGAAACGATCTCTTCAAACGTCTAAACACAATAAAAATCTCGGTCTTGATGACCCTGTCCTGGTGATGTTGAATAGTTTTCGGGTCCTATATTTTAGATGGATTTTCTGAATCTGATAGGATGAAATAAGCTATATCCTATATGATGCATGAAACGGTACGTACGATTATCCTGAAAGATAATGTTTATCTCTCTGGGTGAGTTGCTGAGACTTTATGGGCACGAAATACGTGAACAGTTGTGAACGTTCTAAGTGAGCAATTGTGAATGTGGTTCACGATTATATGAAGAGCACTAGGCATGGAATATATTGTGAACGTGATACGCGAAACATAATGTGAACGTGACACTAACATATCATGAATGTATGCTGACTGAGGAAAGAATGTCGATGATACGGCCTGAGACGTGAAACGTGAGTCTGGTCTTGGAGAAACTATGCTAAACTTGAGTCTGGTTTTCTCAAAATTTATGTAGTCATATCCGGTACAAGTCTTGGAACTTATCCACGGAGATGGAACCCGAACTTGATCGTGAACAAAGTCATGAATGCGGATCGTAAATTTTTGATCATGAGGTATCATAAACATGAACTGAACAACATCATACTGTAAATGAGACGTAAACGTGGAAGTGAAAATAAACATGAACATAAAGTGAACATAAGCGTACACGTGATCGTGACACATGGATTCTGTCTGATATGATGGTCGGTGGAATACCTTGAATTCGTAAAATTTACTGCTAAATTTTCTGCAGGTCCGCTACTACGTAATCCTTTCAGATGAGAGAAAATGCGCAGGCTGATTACATGGTCAGCGATAACTTAATTAAACTTTTTCTGAGTCTGTGGTAGTTGATAACAGTTTCATGGAATATCGCCTCATTTCTGCTCAGAATTTCTAAGGAATGTTGTAATTCACTAACATGGCGGCATTCTATCCTGAACCTGCGGTATGTCAGGCATCTAGATATGAACATAGCTGCATCAATGTGTGATACTACTCCTATCAAGATTCTACCTTGGATTATGGAACATTCTGGTGGAAATCTGGTTGAGTAGTCACTTGAGTTCTAAAAAAAAGTTTGTACTTCGTTCACAGGCGTCGGTCGGGACCATCAGGTGATGGCCTTCACCTTCGCAGGATTGTCTGAAGTTTCTATCTGCTGAAATAGGGTGGCTCAAAATGCCACTTTCTTCAAGTGAAATTTATATCTGGAAAGTTGTGTATAAAAGTTTACTCCTATTGAAGGTTCTGTACAACTGTGAGAACATGAGTCTTGTGTTCTCTACTAGCATTAGGCAGATCAGAATGTGATCAATGAATATATTGACGATTTTTGTCTGAGAGTCATGGAAATTTTATTCATAATTTCGTAATATAGCTGGAGCATTAGGGTGCTCAGAAGTATAAAATCAAAATTTTAGAGAGACTGTAATCTGTGCAACAGCAGTCTGGGTCACCACAGATGGTAGCATGATCAGAAATTTGTTCTGGAACATGTTTAAGACATTGTAGCAGATCAGATAAACCTACTATTTATGGAATGAACATTGATTAAGAATGGTGATTTCATCAAAATTTTTAGGGATACATGATCTCATGATACCAGCCTTGTTCTTGATATATAGAAAAAGATGCACCTCCTGGTGGTGTGCTAGGGCGATTAAAGCCTTGTTCCGGTAACTCTTGTAGCTAATGCTGCAACTCTTTTAACTTAGTTAAAGTCCTGCGATAATTAGTTCTGAAAATAGTTTATGTCCTCTGGACAAGCTCGATGTTAAACTTTGTCTCGTGCTTAGGAAGGAATTTCTGGAAAACCTTCTAGAATTACTTCTGGAAATACATCTAAAAATTTTGGAATAATCTGTTGATCATGGATTTAAGTGACCTCAGAAATCGGGTCATAACTGGTAGCTAGAAAGTCTTCCTAGTTATGGAATAATAAGTCACACGTTCATAGGCAGAAACAGTTCATACTGATTTTGCTGGCAGGAAATATAATGAACATGTTCAGAATTTATTAAGACGGATCTCGTCTTTTACTAGAAGGAAGAACCTTGTAAATATGGTAATTCCATGGAGTATTTTCCTGGTTGGGAGGTAGGTAATACATGATTTAACATAAAGCTGTCATATGAATATGTGAAGTAAATTTGGCAGATTTCACTTAATTTGTATCGTCTGTAACCTTACAGTATGAATATTGCGTGTCAAATCGGAACAATACTCTTGTGGTGGTGACTGAATTTTAATGGTCTGATTTATGCGTGGCATAACAGAACGGGTATACCCCTTGGAGGGTACCCTGAATTTCTGAGAGGTTGGTTAAGATTTACTGAATTTATGAGTTTTGACCCGTGCCTTAAGAAGATATTCGTATGACATGTATCATGACTGGTATCTTGACTTGTGTCTTCTGAAGTTATACTTGAGACCTGTGTCTTGACTGATGTCTCGACACGTACTTCAGCAGGTAAGTCTGAAAAGGTTCTGATGACCTTAAGGGTTGACAGACCGGTTAGACTACTGACCTCTGTATTTCTGGTCACATCCATTCCAGAGTTCTGTTGGCTACTGACTGTTAATATAAGAACGGTGATTTTCATTACCGCGTTGTCTGTCAGTTTCATGACGGTCATTATTCCAACCGTGGTTTCTGTAACTATTCTGCTGTGTGGCCGATTGGGTACCAGTTCCTACTCTTCTGAATGAAAGTTAGCCGAGCGATGTACGACATCTCGCTGAGGAGGTAAAGCATGGAATGGGATGGTAGTGTCTGGTGGTTGTAATTTATTCTTATCAGAAGCTTCAAACTTATAATTGTCGTCCTTGTTCAGAAGATTCTTCATAGTATAAACAACATCAATATCTTGAGAAATCTCCAAGTATCCACAGCATCCGCATTCGTGAGGTCTCCAAGATATTAGCAGCAACGGTATCTGGTAGAATCTTCAACACTCGAGCAGCATCAGCATCTGGTAAAGTATCGATACGTGGGAATGCCTGAGATGGTTAAGGATCGATTAACAATATTCATGGAGTAGGGTACATGAAGTACACCTGGACTACGGTACATGGAGTACAAAATGAATACTGCACGCGGAGCATATCTGAGACACTGTACGTGGAGTACACATGAAATATTGTCCATGACACTGGTGGAAATTTTATGTGGTGATCGATACTAGTGTCATCCATGTGGTTTGATCACAAGAAATAATTTGATTAAAATGGTAGCAACTGAACTGAAACGAGTAACATGATAGGCCGACGATTATTGCGGAGACTTAATGCTGGTTGTATAGAGGTTTAAAGAATTTGATTAAACCAAATTCCAACAATGATTTGCATGAAGACATGATTGATGAAGACCAAGCATGATTTATCATGTAACAGGATCTCACTGAATTCCTTCCGTGTATTAGCATAAAAACAACATCACCCTGCTGATAGCTTAATCTTCATAAGGAGATATGAAACTGAATCAGCATGAAAACGACATTAACGTGAGATTGAAAACTAGATTGTTACAAAGAACATGAGGATATCAATCAACTGAGGTTTAACATCAACTGATGCGGATGGTTATGGTTCAATCCGCAGATTTTCAAAAGAAATATATGACTAAGTATGGGCGATTCTGGTTCGATTCATACTTGTCAAAATCTTATGAGAACTGTCATGTATAGAATTTACAATCTGAGACTAAATATGTTTGGCTGTAGTCCAATCCACACCTGTCATAAATAAAATTTTATAAACTGTCCTGATATGAGCAAAGGTGAACGTTTATGGCCCCGTTTCACAAAACAACATTCGACTGAAAAGCATGAAATTTGACTTGAGAAATGGCGAACGCATATGAGTTAGTTCACCAAATAACATACGACTGATAAAACGAATCTGACATGAATAAGGATGAACGCCTGTGGTCAGTTCATCAATACAAAATCTGAACGGCAAGGGTGAACGCCTGTGGGTCGGTTCACCAAAACAAAATTCGTAGAAAAGCACATGCGACTAAATACGGCCAGTCCTGTACCAACCTTTTACTTAGTCAAAACTTTAAGAAAACTGACTGATAACTGAAGAAAACTGACTGATAAATGCATGAGAAACATAAAAGATAACAACGCCAAAATCTAGGAAGTTCCTGGTGACTACCCGCTAGTCACAGGTCAAGTTTTAGAGCCTACAGGTCGAACCTTGCGCTCTGATACCATAATTGTAACACCCCACTTGGATAAGTGGACCGTTACGTGTATTTATGGCGTGTCATCAAAGCATAAGGTAAATGTCCTAAGACATTAACTGACCATAAAGGAAGTACCGAAACCAAACATCGGTAATCCAAACATAAGCTCAAAACATGAAAAGTAAAATACTGAAGGAAAGGACTAAACAATGTCCAAATAAGCAGAATAATGTAAGAAGTGCATAAAGTAAGAAGTCTGGATAGCTTCCATTCAATGCACATGCTCTCAGAACCCTAAGGGCGTCCTGGTGTACCTGCCGTTAGAACATGAAAGGAACTATGGCTGAGCATAACGCTCAGTGAACGAATATAAAGCATGATAAGGTTTACTGAAATGAAACATATGATAAAATACTGGAGCTGTAAGACTGATAAGAAAAGTTGCAGCGGAAATCTGTGTATAATCTGTAAAGTCTTATTTATATATAATAAAGCTGAACTGTTATCTGTTAAATCTGAAAACATTCATTTACTGTATTTTAATTGCCAGAGCTTATATAGGTCATGTGTTGTAACAACGATGCATGAAGAACTGGAGGGGTGACCTCATCATGCTGTAGAGGGGTGACCTCTAAATAACTGTAGAGGGGTGACCTCTAAATACTGTGTTGGGTGGAGGGATCAGCTCCAATGTGAAGGATGTAGAGCACACACCACATTCACCCTGATAACTTGTAAACTGATAAGCGTAGGTTACATCCATACGCCCCACATGACATGATAATAATAATGGCCAAAACGTGAAGGGACGATGCATGATATCACTCTCCTACATGTGAGTCACGACACCGGTGCCTCTAGTGCCATGGTTACATACCTCCGTAACTAGTACATAAACTGGTCATGCTTGTATATAATGCTCAAGCAATTTATTTAGTTATTAACATGATTACTGATAAGCTTAAACATATACTGAGGAAAACATTTGGCTGAAGACGGAGAATCTTAATCATGCATAGAAAGGAAGTGCTTACTGAAAGGACGGAAAATCCGTACCTTGTAAATCATGACGTTACTCGAGCTTCATAATATTATTTCATAGCCAAATAACTACATGCATTGCAGATAATATATCAAATAAACAATACGTTTAACTGATTATTTGCTCTTGCGTTTATTAATATTATGTCTACTATTAATCTTATTACTTTTTCCATTGGTAAATATCACACATCAGTTATTTGACTAATCCATTTACGTAGATGATACTATTATTTTACATGTTGGAGTATATGTTTTAAAGCTTAGGAACTTGAGACTAACAATTGATAAAGACCCATAACTAGGACTCATACGTAAAGTTCATGCATATTTAACAAGTAATACTGCTTTCAAATGTAGGTTTTGTCACATATTTGTCATTACACACATTAAACCATATATACGTACTAAATTACCATGTAAGTATAAGTTTCATCAAACATTAATTACATCTTTAAACTTGCATTGATTTATCATTAAAGGTGAATTAGTTTTAAGTTTATAATGTGCAAATGATTTGTAGTTAACAAAATACCTCTAGGCTGCGACATAGTATCAAGAAGAAACCAAAACATATCTAAAAATCATATAGTACGCCCACTGAAAATCAATCTCGCCGCAACTGAATCACGGCTCAATCTGAAATGAAACACGAGACACCACTCGAACTAACTCGTACGAGGCTAAACAAAACCAAAACGTTTGACTCAAATTTGAACCGTTCGAATCAACACGAGCATTTTACAAAGTCGAACAACCTCACCATGAACCGAACCCAAACTCATATTGTGGATAGACACTTAAATTAGGTTTTGTTTGCAGTGGTTGGTTTATCTTTTGGTTAATCCTATAATGGTAAAATGAATTATGTTAATGATCGTATATATGGACATCATTATTATCACTTTATGATAGAAATGGAACTTGAGCGGAAGAAATGGTACAAAATTGAGAGGTGATTTAAAACTTTAAATGTGAGTTAATGAGTTGCCAAAGTTGTGAATAATTTGTCTAACATATTTATCTAACAATATTTGTTGAAATTATGAGTGTTATGATTCTATAAAAAATAATAACGTAAGATTTTAATATCGAATATTTATTATTTAAACTTTTTGTGTTATATTTTGTCATGTCGTATTTATTATACTTCTATATTTGTCGTAAACATTTGTTTTTTCCTGAATACTTGTCCTATATATATTAATTAAACTTTTAATTAATTTTCTATTTCGTGTAATAAATATTTCATAGATTTTCATGCGGGTTTTACAATTATTCCTTTCTAAAAAGAATAATTCGTCCTCGAATTAAGAATACGATTATACTGGGTTTTACAATTCTTTCCCTCTAAAAAACAATTCGTCCTCGAATTCAAAGTAATTAAGTTGATGAAAATTTGTAAAAGCTGAAAAGACACATAGACTGAAGGAACATGAAAACTGAAAAGCCAAATGAGCTGCAGGATGATTTGTCTTCTAATTAAGGCATAATGCTGCTAAAAGTATAAACATGACATGAGTGAAGTGAACATGGAACGTGACACGGCTGAAGAGGGCATGGAACACAACATGGCTGAAAACACAAAGAACTTAACTGATTTATTGAAGGGAAAGGATGAGAAGTCCGGGTGGATTCCTCCGTTTCAAGTGGCTTCCCGCTCGAAACGATCTCTTCAAACGTCTAAAACAATGAAAATCTTAGTCCTGATGACCCTGTCCTGGTGATGTTGAATAGTTTTCGGGTCCTATATTTTAGATGGATTTTCTGAATCTGATAGGATGAAATAAGATATATCCTATAGGATGAATGAAACGGTGTGTACGATTACCCTGAAGGTAATGTTTATATCTCTGAGTGAGCTGCTGAGACTTTATGGGAACGAAATACGTGAACAGTTGTGAACGTTCTAAGTGAGCAATTATGAATGTGGTTCACGATTATTTGAAGAGCACTAGGCATGGAATATATTGTGAACGTGATACGCGAAACATAATGTGAACGTGACACTAACATATCATGAATGTATGCTGACGGAGGAAAGAATGTCGATGATACGGCCTGAGACGTGAAACGTCGGTCTGGTCGTGGAGAAACCATGCTAAACTTGAGTCTGGTTTTCTTAAAATTTATGTAGTATATCCAGTACAAGTCTTGGAACTTATCCACGGAGATGGAACCCGAACTTGATCGTGAACAAAGTCATGAATGCGAATCTTAAATTTTTGATCATGAGGTATCATAAACATGAACTGAACAACATCATACTGTAAATGAGACGTAAACGAGGAAGTGAAAATAAACATGAACATAAAGTAAACGTAAGCGTACACGTGATCGTGACACATTAATTCTGTCTGATATGATGGTCGGTGGAATACCTTGAATTCGTAAAATTTACTGCTAAATTTTCTGCAGGTCCGCGACAACGTAATCCTTTCATATGAGAGAAAACACGCAGGCTGATTACATTGTCAACGATAACTTAATTATACTTTTTATGAGTCTGTGCTAGTTGATAAAAATTTCATGGAATCTCGTCTCATTTCTGCTCAGAATTTCTAAGGATTGTAGTAATTCACTAACATGGCGGCGTTCTATCTTGAACCTGTGGTATGTCAGGCATTTAGATATGAACATAGCTGCATCAATATGTGATACTACTCCTATCAAGATTCTACCTGGGATTATGGACATTCTGGTAGAAATCTGGTTGAGTAGTCATGGAAATTTTTTAAGTGATAACTGTCAGCAATTTCTGCGGTAGCAGTCAGTTGAGTTCTAAAAAAAGTTTGTACTTCATTCACAGGCGTCAGTCGGGACCAGCAGGTGATGGCCTTCAGCTTCGCAGGATTTTCTGAAGTTTCTATCTGCTGAAATAGGGTGGCTCAAAATGCCACTTTCTTCAAGTGAAATTTATATATGGAAAGTTGTGTATAAAAGTTTACTCCTATTGAAGGTTCTGTACAACTGTGAGAACATGAGTCTCGTGTTCTCTACTAGCATTAGGCAGATCAGAATGTGATCAATGAATGACGATTTTTTTTCTGAGAGTCATGGAAATTTTATTCATAATTTTGTAATATAGCTGGAGCATTAGGGTGCTCAAAAGTATAAAATCAAAATTTTAGAGAGACTATAATATGTGCAACAGCAGTTTGGGTCATCACAGATGGTAGCATGATCGGAAATTTGTTCTGGAACATGTTTAAGACATCGTAGCAGATCAGATAAACCTGCTATTTATGGAATGAACATTGATTAAGAATGGTGATTTCGTCAAAAATTTTAGGGTCGATACATGATCTCATGATACCAGCCTTGTTCTTGATATACATAAAAAGATGCACCTCCTAGTGGTGTGCTAGGGCGATTAAAGCCTTGTTCCGGTAACCCTTGTAGCTAATGCTGCAACTCTTTTAACTTAGCTAAAGTCCTGCGATAAGGAGTTCTGAAAATAGTTTATGTCCTTGGGACAAGCTCGATGTTAAACTTTCTCTCGTGCTTAGGAAGGAATTTCTGGAAAACCTTCTGGAATTACTTCTGGAAATACATCTAAAAATTCTGGAATAATCTGTTGATCATGGATTTAAGTGACCTCAGAAATCGGGTCATAACTGGTAGCTAGAAAGTCTTCCTAGTTATGGAATAATAAGTCACACGTTCATAGGCAGAAACAGTTCATACTTAGTTTTCTGGCAGGAAATATAATGAACATGTTCAGAATTTATTAAGACGGATCTCGTCTTTTACTAGAAGGAAGAACCTTGTAAATATGGTAATTCCATGGAGTATTTTCTTTGTTGGGAGGTAGGTAATACATGATTTAACATAAAGCTGTCATATGAATATGTGAAGTAAATTTGGCAGATTTCAGTTAATTTGTATCGTCTGTAACCTTACAGTATGAATATTGCGTGTCAAATCGGAACAATAATCATGTGGTGGTGATTGAATTGTAATGGTCTGATTTATGCGTGGCATAACAGAACGGGTATACCCCTTGGAGGGTACCCTGAATTTCTGAGAGGTTGGTTAAGATTTACTGAATTTATGAGTTTTGACCCGTGCTTTAAGAAGATATTCGTATGACATGTATCATGACTGGTATCTTGACCTGTGTCTTCTGAAGTTATACTTAAGACCTGTGTCTTGACTGATGTCTCGACACGTACTTTAGCAGGCGAGTCTAAAAAGGTTCAGATGACCTTAAGGGTTGACAGACCGGTTAGACTACTGACCTCTGTATTTCTGGTCACATCCATTCCAGAGTTCAGATAGCTACTGACTGATTAATATAAGCACGGTGATTTTCATTACCGTGTAGTCTGTCAGTTTCATGACGGTCATTATTACAACCGTGGTTTCTGTAACTATTCTGTTGAGTGACCGATTGGGTACCGGTTCCTACTCTTCTGAATGAAAGTTAGCTGAGCGATGTGCGACATCTAGCTGAGGAGGTAAAGCATGGAATGGGATGGTAGTGTCTGGTGGTTGTAATTTATTCTTATCAGAAGCTTCAAACTTATAATTGTCGTCCTTGTTCAGAAGAGTCTTCATAGTATAAACAACATCAATATCTTGAGAAATCTCCAAGTATCCGCAGCATCCGCATTCGTGAGGTCTCCAAGATATTAGCAGCAACGGTATCTCGTAGAATCTTCAACACTCGAGCAGCATCAGCATCTGGTAAAGTATCGATATGTGGGAACGCCTGAGATGGTTAAGGATCGATTAACAATATTCATGGAGTAGGGTACATGAAGTACACCTGGATATGGTACATGGAGTACAAAATGAATACTACACGCGGAGCATATCTGAGACACTGTACGTGGAGTACACATGAAATATTGTCCATGACACTGGTGGAAATTTTATGTGGTGATCGATACTGGTGTCATCCATGTGGTTTGATCACAATAAATAATTTGATTAAAATGGTAGCAACTGAACTGAAACGAGTAACATGATAGGCCGACGATTACTTCGTAGACTTAATGCTGGTTGTATAGAGATTTAAAGAATATGATTAAACCGAATTCCAACAATGATTTTCATTAAGACATGATTGATGAAGACCAAGCATGATTTATCATGTAACAGGATCTCACTGAATTCCTTCCGTGTATTAGCATAAAAACAACATCACCCTGCTGATAGCTTAATCTTCATAAAGAGATATGAAACTGAATCAGCATGAAAACGACATTAACGTGAGATTGAAAACTAGATTGTTACAAAGCACATGAGGATATCAATCAACTGAGGTTTAACATCAACTGATGCGGATGGTTATGGTTCAATCCGCAGATTTCCAAAAGAAACATATGACTAAGTATGGGCGATTCTAGTTCGATTCATACTTGTCAAAATCTTATGAGAACTGTCATGTATAGAATTTACAATCTGAGACTAAATATGGTTGGCTGTAGTCCAATCCACACATGTCATAAATAAAATTTTATAAACTGTCCTGATATGAGCAAAGGTGAATGTTTATCGCCCCGTTTCACAAAACAACATTCGACTGAAAAGCCTGACATTTGACCTGAGAAATGGTGAACGCATATGATTTAGTTCACCAAATAACATACGACTGATAAAACGAATCTGACATGAATAAGGATGAACGCCTGTGGTCAGTTCATCAATACAAAATCTGAACGGCAAGGGTGAACGCCTGTGGGTCGGTTCACCAAAACAAAATTCGTAGAAAAGCACATGCGACTAAATATGTCCAGTCATGTACCAACCTTTTACTTAGTCAAAACTTTAATAAAACTGACTGATAACTGAAGAAAAGTGACTGATAAGTGCATGAGAAACATGAAAGATAACAACGCCAAAATCTGGGAAGTTCCTGGTGACTACCCACTAGTCACATGTCATGTTTTAGAGCCTACAGGTCGAACCTTGCGCTCTGATACCATAAGTATAACACCCCACTTGGATAAGTGGACCATTACGTGTATTTATGGCGTGTCATAAAAGCATAAGGTAAATGTCCTAAAACATTAACTGACCATAAAGGAAATACCGGAACCAAACATCGGTAATCCAAAGATAAGCTCAAACATGAAAAGTAAAATACTGAAGGAAAGGACTAAACAATGTCCAAATAAGCAGAATAATGTAAGAAGTGCATAAAGTAAGAAGTCTGGATAGCTTCCATTTATTGCATATGCTCTCAGAATCCTAAGGGTGTCATGGTGTACCTGTCGTTAGAACATGAAAGGAACTACGGCTGAGCATAACGCTCAGTGAACGGATATAAAGCATGATAAGGATTACTGAAATGAAACATATGATAAAATACTGGAGCTGTAAGACTGATAAGTAAAGTTGCAACGGAAATCTGTGTATAATCTGTAAAGTCTGATTTATATATAATAAAGCTGAATTGTTATCTGTTAAATCTGAAAACATGCATTTACTGTATTTTAAATGCCAGAGCTTATATAGGTCATGTGTTGTAACAACGATGCATGAATAACTGGAGGGGTGACTTCATCATGTTGTAGAGGGGTGACCTCTAAATAACTATAGAGGGGTGACCTCTAAATACTGTGTTGGGTGGAGGGATCAGCTCCAATGTGAAGGATGTAGAGCATACATCACATTCACCCTGATAACTTGTAAACTGGTAAGCCTATGATGCATCCATACGCCCCACATGACATGATAATAATAATGGCCAAAACGTGAAGGGACGATGCAGGATATCACTCTCCTGCATGTGAGTCACGACATCGGTGCCTCTAGTGCCATGGTTACGTACCTCCGTAACTAGTACATAAACTGGTCATGCTTGTATATAATGCTCAAGCAATTTATTTAGTTATTAACATGATTACTGATAAGCTTAAACATATACTGGGGAAAACATTTGGCTGAAGACGGAGAATCCTAATCATGCATAGAAAGGAAGTCCTTACTGAAAGGACGGAAGATCCGTACCTTGTAAATCATGACGTTACTCGAGCTTCATAATATTATTTCGTCGCCAAATAACTACATGCATTACGGATAATATAAATCAACAATACGTTTAACTTATTATTTGCTCTTGTGTTTAAAAATATTATGTCTACTATTAATCTTATTACTTTTTCCATTGGTAAATATCACACATCAGTTATTTGACTAATCCATTTATGTAGATGATACTATTATTTTATATGTTGGAGTATATGTTTTAAAGCTTAGGAACTTTAGGCTAACAATTGATAAAGACCCATAACTAGGATTCATACGTAAAGTTCATGCATATTTAACAAGTAATACTGCTTTCAAATGTAGGTTTCGTCACATATTTGTCATTACACACATTAAACCATATATACGTACTAAATTACCATGTAAGTATAAGTTTCATCAAACATTAATTACATCTTTAAACTTGCATTGATTTATCATTAAAGGTGAATTAGTTTTAAGTTTATAATGTGCAAATGATTTGTAGTAAACAAAATACCTCTAGGCTGCGACATGGTATCAAGAAGAAACCAAAACATAACTCAAAATCATATAGTACGCCCACTGAAAATCAATCTCGCCGCAACTGAATCACGGCTCGATCTGAAATGAAACACGAGACACCACTCGAACTAACTCGTACGAGGCTAAACGAAACCAAAACCTTTGACTCAAACTTGAACCGCTCGAATCAACACGAGCATTTTACAAAGTCGAACAACCTCACCATGAACCGAACCCAAACTCATATTGTGGATAGACACTTAATTTAGGTTTTGTTTGCAGTTGTTGGTTTATCATTGGGTTAATCCTATAATGGTAAAATGAATTATGTTAACGATCGTATATATGGACATCATTATTATCACTTTCTGATAGAAATGGAACTTGAGCAGAAGAAATGGTACAAAATTGAGAGGTGATTTAAAACTTTAAATGTGAGTTAATGAGTTGCCAAAGTTGTGAATAATTTGTCTAACATATTTATCTGACAATATTTGTTGAAATTATGAGTGTTATTATTCTATAAAAAATAATAACGTAAGATTTTGATATCGAATATTTATTATTTAAACTTTTTGTGTTATATTTTGTCATGTCGTATTTATTATACTTCTATATTTGTCGTAAACATTTGTTTTTCCTGAATACTTGTCCTATAAATATTAATTAAACTTTTAATTAATTTTCTATTTCGTGTAATAAATATTTCATGGATTTTCATGCGGGTTTTAAAATTCTTTCCTTCTAAAAAGAATAATTCGTCATCGAATTAAGAACACGACTATACTGGGTTTTACAGATACTCTCAAATTTTCCACAAATTTTCCTTTTGTTGCATCAGGCGGATACTGAGATGGTTTAGCAAGCTCTATACCAGGATCAAAAATCCGTTCCTTGATGGGAAAACAACAAGTGTTGGTTGCCTTAGAAGATTCTCCCTTGTAGGTCATATGGTGAGAGAAAGGTTGTGGAGTATAGGGTAACAACAAGCGCTTTGAAGGTACCATCATGACTTGTTTTCCTTTATCACTTTGAAAGGTTGAGGTGGGCAAAGAAGAAGGTAAAGGATCTTCATGCAATATAGATTCTAGAAAGAGTATGTCCCCCTCCTCATCAATATATCCAAGAGTGTACTCAAAAGGTATATCAACCTCTAAAAACTCATCACTCTCATCCATGATAGAATCCTCCTCATCACCATAAAAATCATAGATTGGTCTATCAAAGATTGGTGATTCTTCAAAACTCAAGGAAGTATGATCATCAATAAATGGAGAGTCACAAGTGGAGAGCTCATCATCACTATAATCACCATATGTTGGTATATCACAAAGAATAGATTGTTCATTACTAAAATCTTCATTGGTGTCAAAGTTAAGCTCTTGATGTTCATGAAAATCCAAGGATGAGGTAATGGAAGCAATGGTCTCAACATAAGGAAGGTCATAATCTCCACTTGAGCAAGCTTCATAAAAATATTCATCACAAACTTCATCAAAGATATCATCTTGATTTTCCTCCTCATTCACAACATCAATATGCTTTACCGTTTCGGGTTCATTAGATTTCTTTGAAAACTTTCCCATGTTAAACACAACTCTCTCATATCCTACCCTCATTGTATATTCACCCTCCGCCACATCTATAAGATTCCGACCCATCCTCAAAAATAGTCTACCAACAATCAAAGGAACTCTCAGATCCATATCATAATCAACCACCACAAAATCCACGGGAAAGGTAAATCTATCAACCCCAACAAAAACATCCTCCGCAATTCCAAACGGATAAGCTATAGTACGGTTGGCCAACTCAAGAGTCATCTTAGTAGGAGTGAGCTCGGGAAGTGAAAGTCTTTTCCAACCGATAATGACATGAGATTTATACTTGCCCCTAAATCCGCTAATGCCATGCATTTTTCCACCCCCGGGAAATTGCAAGGAATCAAAAACCTCCTCGGAACTCCAAGCTTAGTAGGCAACTTCTTAAGCAAAACCGTGGAACAATTTTCATTTAAGGAAGCATTAGGCAAATCCACCAATTTCTCCTTGTTAGAAAGTAAGTCCTTAATCATCTTAGCAAACTTAGGCATCTTGGCTAAGGCTTTCGCAAAGGAGATGTTTATGTTGAGTTGCTTGAATATCCTCAAAAAGTTTGAGACTTGTATATCATCCTTGTTTTTCAATTTCTCCTTTCTCAATATTGAAGGGTAAGGAAGGTTTGGTTTAGGTGTAGGTGAAGTAGGTGTTGTAGTAGAAGATTTCTCTTTCTTAGCTTCTTCATTAGGAGTTGTGGATGGTAAAGGAGAAGTGGGTATAGGTTGAGAAGGTGTGGGTGGTGAAGTAGTAAAGCTTGGAGGTGGTGAAGAAGATGTAGAAGGCTTATCATAATTTGGAACCAAAGTAGGCTTAACAATAGAAGGCGTAGGAGGTGAAGGATCATTAGTTGTTTTTCCACTTCTTGTTGTAATAGCATTGACATTGGCCCTAGGGTTTGTTTGTGTGTTAGAAGGTAAAGCCCCTTGTGGTCTTTGATTAAATTCCATCAAAAGCCTCTTAGTTTGGTCCTCCATTGTAACCCTCATTTGCTCTTGCATTCTTTTTTCACTTTCACGAATTCTCCTCTCAACATACTCATGATTATCATGTGGCCCATATCCTTGATTTTGAACTTAAGGGTATCCTTGATTTGGGAAGGGTGGGGGTGGTGGGTTAAATCCTTGATTAGGTGGATGAAAGTTATTTGCTTGATTTTGAAAGTTGTTGTCTGCTTTATAGTTGTTCCATTGGTATTGTGTCCTTGTCCCTTGGTTCCTTTGTAACAATTGAGGGGGATTGGGTTGAGTAAGGATGGGTGGATGGGGTGGGAATCCGGGTGGAGTAAGGTAGTTTTGAGACTTGTAAGAAAGGTTGTTTGGATTGATGTTGGGTTTGAAATGTTCTCTATGTTCTTCTTGGTAGGCATAACATTCACTTTGATAACCTTGCACCTTATCACATTGTTGGAAAGAATGTGGACCTCCACAAGTCTCACATGAAAGAGAAATAGCATTCACATCATTGGTGGAATTCTTGTTCAAAGAGAGTTCACAAAATTTCATGAGTGTGTTGGTCATAGTATCAAGCTTTTGAGAGATCATCTTTTCCATTTGAGGAGTAACACTCTCTTGCACAACATGGACTCTGTCATCAAATTTTGTGTTGGTTTGCACAATTGATTTGGTCTCAATAATATCCCAAGATTCTTGAATGGATTTAGAAAGAATATGTTGTCCCATAGATTATGTGATGATTAAACAAGAAAAGTAGATAAGATATGGAAGATTTCTAGAGAGAGAAAGTAGTGAGAGAAAGTAGAGAGAATGGTTGGAACTTTTGGAGGATTAGATTACAGAGAATAATGAAAATGACCAACACCCTTCTTAACATGCTAGGAAGGGTATTTATAGCCTTTGCTTACATATGGCCTAATGGGCTATATGATTATAGGTTGGGATTTCCTTTTGGGCTTTGGTTACTTATGAATGAAACTTAGCTTAAAGTTAAGCCCGTAATACATGACTAATATACTACCTATTACAACGTTCTAATATACGATACATAATAAACATATGACCGAGCATTCTTGTTTGACTCATAATTTTGAGGCTAACAATCTCCCCCAATGAGAGGTCACTACCCTTTATGAGAGGTCATTACCCTTTGTCATTTGGAGATTTGTAGAGATTACTAATCTCACCATAAATGAGTCTTAAACGTGTAATAGTAGTCTTTTTCCTTCATGTTGTGAACTTTGAGCCTTTGTCATTGTCTTTCGACTTTGTCTATTGATCTTGAGATTTTCAAATCATCCTTGACTTGTCTTTGCCATCTTGCGATCTTGTGTCTTCATCCACATGCTCACGCTATTAATTGTTGAATATGTCTTTTGGCATGAGTAAGTGGTTTTGAAACTTTGACTTTGCTGAGTACCTTGAGACAAAACATAGACACGGACTAAATGGCTTTGACATTTGTCCTAAATCGGTAACGTTTTACCTCCGGTCAGTGAAGACCTTTATACGATATTAAATATCGTACCTGTGATATGTAGATTCAGTTAAGAATCTCCTTGACAGGGTTTCGCGACTGTACTAGTCGTTCTCTTTACTCGACTGTCTCAAAGCAAGAATGCGAACATAAAGAGTGAATCAATTGGATAATTATCCGTTTGATTAAAGTCGTCAATTCAAATTCCTGGAACAAGTGTGATTCTTAAATAATCTTACCATTGTTGCTTTCTAGTTGACACAAGCTTGATTCATAAGAATCTCACAAGTCACCTACCGTAGCGCTGTTTGAGGTTGACGCTAGAAGGATTTCCATTCGTCGCTGTGAATATTAATGAATATCACTCTGAATGTTCTGGCAAGACCGTAAAGATATTGCATAGAAACCTAAAACGAGTTTGAATCAATTCAGAATCAAACCACTGTTGCTTTTCAGTTTTACATATGTTTAATTCATAAAGAATCTTGCATATGACCTACCACAGTGCTGTTTGATGTTAACACTAGAAGGATTTCCACTCATCATTGTGAATACTAAGTAGTATCACTCTGAGTGTTCTAGCAATATCGCAAGGATAGAGCGTATGACTCTCTTTATCGTCATTCCGTGTGTCCTAGTGAGATTTTATTGAGCTCTAGGCTCTAGACTCGATTAGTGCACTTTTAGTGGTCGGAGGCTGGAGCAGATGCCACCTATTCAATATCAACTATCTCGGAGTGAGAAAGTCAATAGAAGTCATGTTGATCTCCGTGACATTAAAACAAACTTCTTTTGAGAGAAGCCTGAGTAGCTAGGGAGGGGTTATGCATTACATCACTGGGTCCATGATGAGTTGTCTTCATGATGTGTTGACCCGGTTTCTACCTAAGTTGTATGGTGGGCTTCTTTGTTTACACCCTTTATCCTTACATTTCTTTTTCATTCTTTAACCCCTTCAATGCTTACCAAGACATCATTATTAGCACCTTGTTGTGATTGTTCCAGTGCTAACATCGGTACTTAGTCGGCATTCAGCTACGTTCACATTCTACTCCATCTTTCCTAAGGACTTCTAATAATCTATTGGATTGTTCCTGGGAAGATCCCTCCGGTTCTGGTTGGATCATAGGACTTAAACCTAACCACCCTTTTGACACCGATAACGTCGTGAATTAAAGATGTTGTGTCTAACAAGGTGTTTGAAAAACACCTTGATAGTTTTGTCGTTTCAGAAATGCTCCCCCTTCACATGTGCATCGATAATCGAAAGTGTTTCGCACATGTAGGTAAGAGTTAAAGTGCTTGACTCTTATGTAGATCACATTTTAATCACATTTTCTTCCCTATCTCTAATATATAAAATCTTTTGATATTAGAGATACCAAATTTGATTAAAATATATTTTGAAAAATAGTCTTGAGAAACTTCGGGAGAAAGATGTGTCAAACTTTGCATGAAGTTGGAATGTTCCCCCTCAAAAATTGATCCAATTGAGTTGTCATTGTGAGGATATGATCCACATTTCGCTTTTTAAGGATGGGAGTTGTTGAACACACAATTTTTGAAAGATTTTGAATAATCATTGAAAAATTCTTGAAAAAAATTGTGTTCAACGCTTTTTGAAAAACTCTATTTCTTTTTGGCGAAGAGGTTTTCTAGAGCATAAACTTGAGTTCATATACTTTGAATGTCTTGACGAATCCACTCAAGTGTAAGAAGATTTAACTTCTTTTGCTAAGGGTAAGAGCACTAAAGCGTACACTCCCCCGTGAATATAAATCCGGGTTGCAATCTGAAAGTGATTACAAGCCATTGTGTTGAGCTCAAAACGTTGATTGTTTTGTGACAAGCTCAACCCAAGATAGATTGCTCTAACCGTTGTTGGATAAATTATCCAAAATAGACATTTTCCTTTATTGAAAGAAGAAATGACATGTTTTGAAAAATATTTACAACTTTCATTCGAGCTTTATGTACACACCCGTGTCGTTATTGAGCGACATTTCTAGGCACGTCCATATTATCGATACTGAAAGACATGTCGAGAAGAATATTTTTGGATTTTGAAAGATTTTTTAATTTTATGTTTTGTTTTTATATGTTTTATATTTTTGTATTTTGCTTTTTCAAAGATATTTACAGGTTGATGTTTGATAGATAAATCAAGCAGGCACATTTGCCAGAATCTCCAGGTCTGCTGGAGTCAAACATCTCATACCAATTTGCCTAACGAGGTACTCAAACCTATCTTTCGACAGAGCTTTCGTAAACAAGTCGGCTAATTGGTAATCCGTTCCAACAAAGTATAGTTCAACGATACCTCATTCAACTTGTTCCTTTATGAAGTGGTATCGGACATCAATGTGCTTCGTGCGGGAATACTGTACCGGATTGCAGGAGATGGCTATGCCGACTTTGAGTCACAGTACATAGGTACTTTATCAAAGTGGAAGCCATACTCCGTGAATTGTGTTCTCATCCAAAGAACTTGAGCACAACACGCAGATAGAGACACATACTCTGCTTCGGCTGATGAAAGTGACGTGCAATCTTGCTTCTTGGAAGACCATCCCACAACCTTATCTTGACCTAGAAATTGTGCACCACCAGAAGTACTTTTTCGTGTATCAAGACACCCTGCATGATCAGAATCTGAATAGGCCGTTAGAAAGAAACCGGTTTCCCTCGGATACCAGAGTCTCAAATGAATGGCATTCTAAAGGTAACGAAAGATCCGTTTAACCTCCTTGAGGTGCTTTTCAGTAGGTCGTGCTTGATATCGTGCACAATAACACGTAGCATGTGAAATATCAGGTCTGCTTGCTGTCAAGTACATGAGGGAACCGATCATGGAACGATATCTCGTTTGATCTTTGGCATTTCCCTCCAAGTCAGCATCTAGCGATGTGGTGATAATGGTTTCCCAACGGGGTCACATGAAGTCATACCATGCTTTTTGATTATCTCTTGACAATACTTAGCTTGGTTTATAAAGATATCACTTGGGGATTGGTGAAATTGAATTCCTAGAAAGAATTTTAGTTCGCCCATCATTGACATTTCAAATTTGTTGTGCATGACTTTTTCAAACCATTTTGAAAGTTTTGGGTTTGTAGACCCGAAAATAATGTCATCAACATAAATCTGCACAAGCAAAATGGCATCCCCATATTTATAAGTGAACAGAGTTAGATCAATGGAACCTTTTGAGAAACCTTTGGATACCAGAAATTTTGAGAGCTCATCGTACCACGCCCTTGGATCTTGCTTGAGTCCATAAAGTGCTTTGTGGATACGATACACCTTGTCAGGATAATGAGGATTAACGAATCCTTCCGGCTGCGTAACATAGACTTCTTCCTTCAAAGGACCATTAAGAAAAGTTGTCTTCACGTCCATTTGATAAACATTCAATCCCTTATGTGCAGCATAAGCAAGGAAAATCCTGGCCGCTTCCATACGAGCAACTGGTGCAAATGATTCGTCAAAATCAATTCCCTCTTTCTGGCCATACCCCTTAGCCACTAGCCTAGCTTTGTTCTTGATGATCGTGTTTTCTTCATCCATCTTGTTTTTCCTGATCCAACGAAGATTTAAAGGAATCACATCGTATGGTCTGTCAACAAGTTCCCAGACTTTAAGTCTTTCAAATTGTTGAAGTTCATCCGTCATCGATTCAATCCAAGCATGATCAGCCATGGCTTCTTTTATTTTTTCGGTTCAGCTGTACTCACGGTGAGTGCGAACATACAAACATCGTCATCGGTGGCTAGTTGTCGTCTTGTACGAACAGGCTGTGAAGGGTTTCCAATTACCTGAACCAAAGGATGTTCTCGGTTCTAATGATGTGTTTAAGTATTTCGTTGGTAGAACGTATGCATATTTGATGGATCAACATGGCGAGTAGAAGATTCTCTAGTTTAGTGTACCGGTGTACCGAATGGGTTGTGAAAATCGTCATCGTCAGATAATGCAACGTCTGCTTGATTTGTGTTCTCTGGAGCAATGACAGTAGTTGTGGATGTTGTAGCATCGATTGTTGAACGGATATTCGGAGGAGGTAAATCTGCAGCAACTCGTGTTGAAGTAGATGAAGTTGTATCTTTTTGTTGACGATGATCGGTATCATCATTATTATCATGAGTGACAGCGGAAGACTTCGATACAACATGTTTCTCCCCCATGAAATAATCATCAAACATTAGTCCATATAACATTTCCAACTCTTCAAGTGTCGTGTCCACTGTCATATCTGCTCTAGGAACATCTTTAGGAACCAGCGTTGAACTTGACGGTTCGTTGCTGTGGTCTTGAGTTCCGAGTTCCGTGCGGTTGTGCACAGAAGTCTTTTATCGTTGTGGATCGGGACTTAAACTGTTTTGTTCAAGTGCCATTTCTTGCAATTCATCAAATCTGATATGAATAGTCTCGACTATCAATTTTGTTCTCTTGTTGTACACTCTGTATCCCTTAGACTGAGTTGAATATCCCACTAAAATGCATGCATCGCCTTTCTCTTTCATCTTGTCCAGATTTTCACCATCTCGAATAATGTAACACGTACATCCAAAAACATGAAGGTGTTTGAGTGAAGGTTTGTGATCATTAATTATGTGATATGGTGTCTTTTTGTGTCTTAGGATAATTAAGGAACGGTTTTGTATGTAGCATGCGGTTGACACGGCTTCGGCCCAAAAGAATAATGGTAGTTTTGAAGCAAATAATAATGTTCGAGCAGCCTCAACTAAAGTACGATTTCGTCTTTCAACTTCAGGTGTTCGAGCAATAGATGTTTCAAGTTCAATCCCTTTGTCTTCAAAATATTTCTTCAGAGTTGAATTCAGTAATTTTGTGCCTCTGTCAGTACGTACCACTTTTACTTGAGCTTGAAGACCACGTTGTATCAGCTTAAGGATGTTAATGAGAACCTCAGGTGTTTCATCCTTGGACCTTAAGAAGAGAGTCCACGTGTACCTTGAGTAGTCATCGACAATTACCATAACATATTTCTTCCTATTGATGGTTTGAACATGCATTGCGCCACACAGATCTATATGAAGAAGATCTAACCGTCCTTTAGAGCTTGGTGTAGTCTTTGTCTTAAAACTACTCCGTTTAGCTTTACAAAGCTCACAAGAAGAACAAAGATGATCTTTGATGAATTTCAAATTTGGAAGGCCTCTCACAATGTCTTTCTTGGAAAGCAAGTTGATGGTATCAAAGTTAAGATGAGATAAACGTTGATGCCATAACCAAGCTTGAGTCGTTGAAGCTTTAGCCATGAAACATATTGGAGTTGAAGATGTGGAATCTTGTAGTGAGATAGTGTAGAGATCAGTACCACGTGAACCGGTAAGTAAGTCATTCCCATCATAATCACGAACAAAACATGTCTTCTTTCTAAAAGCAACCTCCAAATCCGCATTACAGAATTGACCAACCGAGAAAACATTATGATTGAGCCCTTCGACGTAGTAAACCCTTTTGATAGTGATATTCCCCTGAACCAAGTCTCCACATCCTAGGATCAGTGCAAATTGATCATTTCCGAATCAGACCGTACCCAAGAACTTCTCCACGAAGTTAATTAGAAGCTTGAGATTCCCCGTCATGTGCTTCGTGCATCCGGATTCCAGTATGAAGAGAATTATTTCGATCACCTGTAGAAGAATTAGAACACGATGGAGTATTTGCTAAATTAGATTCCATGTTAGTTGTGATTTCCGATTCATTAGTTTCCCTAGTTTCATCACTTAGAGGCACACTAACGCACGTAGTCACATTTTTTGTCCTAACCTTAGGTATCCATTTATATCCTGGAGGACATTGATTAGCAAACCACCATTTCCAATACTTGCTTGCAGATTCATATAATTTCCTAATTCTGCTTCTAGGGTTCTTAGTGGTGGAGTTTGATGCAATACTGTTCTCAGGGGGGGTTGCACCAGAATGGTTCACTTTTCGTTTAGGTTTTCAAGCACTAATAGGCATCGCAGTTTGCTTCTTAGTTCTAGTAGCTACACTTTTGACATTATTCGAAACACGCATAGCATGATTGGCATTAACACACATTCCATATTTCACACAAACAAACTTAACATTCAAAGTATTCACAGTCGAATCATTCAAATCGTCATTACACGTGATTACAGACATTTTATTCTTAGAAACATTGAAAATCCTAGGGTGGTCTTCTACTGTCTTCATCTTCCCTTGACTTTTGTTTTGCCAAACCTTTTCATTCATGCGAGTGCTCTTAAGCTGAGGCCGGCTAACACTATTAGTGGGGATTACTCCTGTAGTAAAAGACACACGTCTATTAGTGTTTCTAGAAGTTTGAGGTGATTGACTTTCTTTGTTGTGTGTGGGTTTAGTGGCCAATCTATACATCCCTGGTTTAACCACATTTGTGTTCTTAATGCTTTGTGATCGGTATGTGTTGTGGGAGTGTTTTATGGTAACTTATCCTTCCCATCCATCTTGGGGGCAAACGTAGGTTTTGCAAATGCAGAATTAGAGAAAACAGATGGTTTTCCTAAGACAGATGGTCTAGTCACTTTTACGCATTGGGTTTTCTTACAACAGGTTTCTTAACACTAGGTTCCACAATTTTCCCACCCATCTTAGTAACGAGTTTCTTCGACTCTTCTATCGCTATTTCCCTGTCTTGTAACTGAGCTTTCGACCCTTTAATTTCCAAACTCTGTTCATTCATTTCTCGAAACGTTTTGGAAAGTTTTTCTTTCAAGTTATTATCATGTGGAAAACTACCAACGTCTTTTTGCAAAGCAACTTCAAGAGAATGACAATGTTTTTGAAGGAAATCAGTTTTGTGTTGAAGTAACTCAAAAGCCTTTTTATCAACATTTTCTTTATGTTTCGAAAGCTCAAGTTCAAGACGCTCACATTCTTTGATTTTATCAAGATATTTGCATGCAACATCAGAATATTCATCGATATCAGCACAAGATTGAAGAGTAACACACAACAGATCTTTGGAGAGATATTCTTCTAAGAGTAGATCATATTCGTTTGAAAAATATGATTTGTCATTTTGAAGTTCATCAATTTCTTTTTCAAGAGACTCAACATATTTCAAATCATAAAATATTTCAGACCGAATCAAAATTTCAAACTCAAGAACTTGTTCTTTTATTATCTTTGTATTTGGTATTAAAAGTTCTTTCACAAGCACAGTTATGTCGTGAGGAATCTCGGTTTTCCACTTATCCTTTTGACATTTTTTCCAATCGCTTTCAACAATTGATTGAACATTATCAATGTGGTGTTTAAGAAAACTAAGTGTTTTTCTACTTTTGCTTTTAGAAGCATCAAGAGGAAAATAGTTAATATATTTGAAAACATTAGTTTTCCTCTTCGTGGCAAAAGCTTTTTTCCATCTAATTCTTCTTTGTTTGCATTCTAAAAACAATTCCTCACGAGACTTATGTTTTTGTGGAGTGAAAAGACCATAAAGACTGTTTTCATAAGCATAGTTATATGGTTTCACAAAATCTTTATTGAACGGTGATCTACTCTCCTCATCCCAAAAGGACGTCTCTTCACTATCGAGGTTAGCTACAGGGCAATCATGATCGGTCCATTCGGACTCGTCAAGATATAAATGGGGGTTCGCAGCTTGAGCTTGTTTGAGGTACTTTGGACTTGCAAAACTAGGCTGACCCTTGAAAAACGTCCGAGGTGCTATCATTCTGACGGTTTGAATAGAGTCATGTGTTTTATAAACAACTCTTTTCAAAAAATCGACTTGTTCTTCGAGATCCTTTACCTTTTCAGTATCTTTGATTTGTCTATTTTTGAAATCTTGTTTTAATGTTTCAACCTCTTGTTTCTTTTTGTCAAGAATTTTAGCAGAATCAGTGGTATTCATAGAAAGCCTTTGTTCAAGTTCATTAACTTTTGTTGTGGCAAGGTATGTTTTTTGACGTTCATCACTTAATAAGACATTGAATTGATGTTTTTCTTTAGTTAATAAAGCTAGAGCTTCGTTGTATTTATTTTCAAAATCGTCCTTTTTAACGTTGATGACAAAACTTTTGTACCCCTCGAGCTCTTTGGTCTTTTGAAGCAGCTCAGCCCTATAACTATCAATTGTCTCACTAGATTTTAAAAGAGCGGCTTTGCTTTCTTCAAAGTTTTGAGTGAGTGCTGCGTTTGCCTTCTTTAATTGCTTTTGACTCTTTCTATTTTCATTGACATCTTTTTGTAAATTAGCAATTAAATTAGCAAGCGCGACACGCTCCTCGTCATCATACTCATTTGCATGTTGATCATCCTCAAACTCATTATTGCACATGTCTGATGAATCGGGTGTGGTATTGCTATCAATTGTTTCCATCATACACGTGTCAGTAATTGTTGTTGGTAGATCACTATGCTCATGTGTATCACCAAACACATTATATTCATCATCATTTTGTACCTTATCAATTGGCTCGGTAACAAAGATAGGACCATTGTCATCTTCAGTGACGTTAAGGACCTCATGAATCTTTGCCATGTATGAATAATGTGCCTTGAGTTCTTGGTCGGAGAGTTCATCATCTGTGTCGTCAAGCATTTCTCCTTCCTTAGTTGATAACTTGATCCCAACTTCCATTTTCTTGTACAACATCTTTTCCTTACGATAACCATAATCTTTAACCCTCTTTGGTTGCCTGCATTCCCTAGCCAAATGCCCAAAACCTCTGCAGTTAAAACATTGAATCCCACTTTGTTGCACTACTTGAGTACCAACAGTTTCCCTATTTCCAACAACAGTAGCCACCCTCTGATTATCATACTTAGGTTGTCGATCATACTTTGGAGGACTCTCAGCACATGTTCGTGTGTCATACCTTGGAGGACTCTGTGCATAGGTATTCCTCGGGTTTGAAGATGTTAGAAGGTTGTTGTTGGTGGGTTTGTAGATTTTCTTGTATTGCTTCATAATGAAATCCATTTGTTGCTTGAATTCCCTATCCTTTTGAGCTAGTTCTTCATCATTGTCTTCTTCGGATGATTGCTCAGGTGTGGGTGATGGTGCTCTTGCAACTTCTTTGCCTCGGGATCTTGTTGGAGCATGTGACTTAGAGACAGTGGATGATCGTGGTGATGATGATTGAGTAGAGTAGGTCTTTGAAGTACGAGAGTAATAATCTGGGTGATGTTGAGTGGTAGACACCAAAGCAAGTGGATTGGAAACCTTTGCAACTCGTTCAGCTTGAAGTTCATTTGCCTCATTTTGAAATTGTTTCAAAATGTCAAAGAGCTTGTGATATGAAACTTCGTCTAACTTTTGTTGTTGTTTCACCAAGGTGACAAACCGTGTCCACTCTGGTTGAAGTTGTTGTAGAAATTGGACATTGACTTGCATGGTGGAAACTTGCAAGTTTTATCGGGTCATATCATTCATCATTTTTTAGAATCAGGAGTAATAAGAGTCAATTGATTCCCCATCCTTTGATGTAAACTTGCCAAAGTTCCAAAACATCTTAGTTTTCACATCTTGTTTGTTAAGTGATTCACCTTGTTGCAATCTTACAATAGCCGTCCACATTTCTTGAGCAGTAGGGCATGCATCAACCTTGGAATAAATATCATCTCCAATTCCACTGAGAATTAGGTAGATTGCTTCCTTCTCAGCATCAAACCAAGCACGGTTCTCTGGTGTGAGGTCGTTCCTGTTTTCATCACGTTCATAAGCTGGTTGTTCTTTAGTAGTGTCTGTGGCTGGTAGTCTAGGAACTTGAATCCTTGAGAGTTTATAGGGTCCTTCCAAAATATATTTCCTTAAAGCATCACAGTTAGTTTATGTGTCAAGATAACGTAGAAAACGAGATTGCCATTGATCATATCGACCCGACACAAGCATTGGTGGTCTTTCTTTGTTACCCGCCACCATTATGTTGTTGTTCGTCACACGATATTTGGTAGTAGAATCCATCTCAATATTCTCTGAAATGATGAAATGAATATGGATCTTATGTAGATTTGCTGTGATCGTTGTTGTGGTTTAAATTCCGAAAATTGCAATTTTTCTTCAGTCCGACAATAGATTCCCCAGTCTGACAAAATGGTAGACCAAAAAATTTGTAATCGCAAAATTTTATAATCGAGCTAGAAATGTCCTAAAACTAGTATGGAAAAAATTTGAATTTACTTGACGGGAAAACTTTAACTCATTTTTTTGGTCTTCGTGTAAACGATATTCCGAAACTAGTCTAGATAGTGGCTAAGTCTAAAAAGTACTCGAACAAAATTTAGCAAAACATATCATCAGAAAGTCCATCGAAATGTGCTATCGGAATGCCCGTCGGAATACTGTCGGAATGTAGTATCGGAATGTCTGTTGGAATGTAGTATCGGAATGTCTGTCGGAATATGAGGCTGTCGGAATACCTATCGGAATCACTGTCGGAATAAGGCTGTCGGAATAAGGCTGCCGAAATAAGGCTGTCGGAATCCATGTCGAAATCATTTTCGGAATAACCTATCGGAATACACAATCGGAATAACGGTCGGAATATTAAACCCTTTTCCGATGGAGTGCTATCGGAATAACTGTCGGAAAATTAAACCCTATTCCGATGGAATTCAGTCGGAATGCTTGTACTTTTCCGAAACTTTAGGTAAAAATGAGATTTTTGACAAGAAATTCGTGATTTTAACCAACCAAAAGCAACCAAATCCCTACCACAACTTTGTAGGAGATGAATACCATGATTTAGAGCACGAAAAACACAAAAAGATTTGAATCCGAGAGATGTTTAGGAGATGAAATGATACGAATCACACAAAAAAACACAACAATCAATCACAAAGCTACCCCATGGCGATTGATATTAATTGTTGTCCTATAGATTACGTGATGATTAAACAATAAAGGTAGATAAGAGATGGAAGATTTCTAGAGAGAGAAAGTAGAGAGAATGGTTGGAACTTTTGGAGGATTAGATTAGAGAGAATAATGAAAATGACCAACACCCTTCCTAACATGCTAGGAAGGGTATTTATAACCTTTGCTTACATGTAGTATAATGGGCTATATGATTATGAGCCGGGCTTTCCTTTTGGGCTTTGATTACTTATGAATGAACCTTAGCTTAAAGTTAAGCCGGTAATACACGACTAATCTACTACCTATTACAAAGTTCTAATATATGATACATAATAAACATATGACCGAGCATTCTTGTTTGACTCAATATATTAAGGCTAACAGAATATTTCCACCCGCGGAAGCATTGAGTGAATCTTGGTGATGAGGTCTTAATCCATTATAGAAAGTATTTATTTGGTGAACTTCATCGAATCCATGATTTGGGCATTTTCTCAATAACTCCTTGAACTCCTCCCAAGCATCACTAAAGGTTTGAATAAGTTTTGGTTGAAAGCCTATAATTAAGTTTCTCAAAGCCGTGGTCTTAGATGCGGGAAAGAACTTGTTCAAAAACTTCTTAGTGAAACCATCCCTAGTAGTAATGCTCTCGGGTGGTTGTGTATCTAGCCAATACTTGGCATTGCCCTCTAGTGAAAATTATATCAATATCAACTTAATGGCATCATGGGGAACTGCATTGTACTTAATGGTGTTGCAAAGAGGAAGAAACTTCTTAAGGTGATCAGGTGGATTATCATTTTTATTCCCAAAAAATGGTGTGTTTGAAACCAAGTTAATCATAGATGTCTTAAGCTCAAAGGTGTTTGCGGGAATATCGGGTATCTTAATAGCATCGGCATATCCTTGCACATTGGATTGCATGTGCTCCATCAAAGGTCGAGTGACAATGCCGGCCATGGATTCTTGTTGTGTGTGGATCAAAGCACGATTCTCGGGATCGGCTTGATGGACGGTGGTGTTTTTACTCTTTCTCTTTTTCTTCCTTTTTGCAGGAAGGGGTTGTACACCAAATGGTATTTGTGCACGCCCATGAGTGAGCATGCAACTCAAATCAAGGAGTGAGAGATAAGCTCTCGTTCGACTTTGAAGAAGAAGGGATTATCATCTTCAAGATTCAATAAGAAATATCCATAAGAAAGTATAATATACGTAATTACTACTTGGGTGCAAGACCTCCAATCAAGCCTTCCTTCTTAGAATACGCACTAGTGATCGGGGGGTTAAGTGGCGCGAAGCACTTAAGTAACTATTAACCCTTAGATGGCATTTTATAGCACATCGCCTTTCTATTCACTTTGTAGTTTGTATTCTTCGAGTTCTTGCCTATTGGAAGTATTTATCTATTCTTGCTTAATTAAATTTGATCGATACACGTGTCAAGGACCGGAACGCTCCCTAACACGGTGTATTGCAAAAGCAATACTTATGGAGATATGTGTATTGATTGTCCGTATCCGTATATGTATCTACATATAATAATATAGAGAAAATATTTTTGTATTTATTGGGTTTTTTTAAAGAAAATACTATATGTACGTAAAAACCGAGGAAATCCAATAATATATATTTGTGGGTGCAATCTCTTAGGAAAAAGATTGCTTTTTGAATTTTTTTTTTTGTCAATTCTTTAGGAAAAGAATTGTTTTTGTTATTTTTTAGTTTTTATATTTTTGATTTCTTTTATGTTTTTGATTATGATACGTAAAAATAACGTTCACGGGGTGAACGGATCCCAAAAGCCAATGAAAACCGTCAATCAATAGTCTCTCGTAAAGTCAAAGACCCGGCAGCGGCGCCATTTGAAATTGAGTATATTGAAGTTCATTTTCTCTCGATTCTTGACAAATTGAAAGTCCTTAAAATCTCAAGTCTTTAATTCTTCTTGGTTGATAGGGTATTTGGATATTCTATGTCTATTTCAATCAACAAGTAAAAATGGTGAAAAATATTAAACCTACATATCCGTAAAACACTTTGAAATTACCAATTATTATTCACAAAAGTCCAAAATATAAAAGCATGAAAGTAAAGTGCTTGAAATGTAAACTAATTGAATGTACAAGTGCTGAAATGTAAAGTTCAGAAAGTAAAAGGACAAAAAAAGTAAAATCCAATAAACTTGTAACTACTTTTAACCAACTAAACAAACTGTCTAACCAATTTTGACAAAAACTGAAAGTTAAAGGGGTTGTAAACTTGCAAAACCTAATTACTTGAAAGATTAGCTCCAAATGGACATGATTAGCAATCTCAAGGACCAGAATGCAATTAATAGGAAAATTATAACAAAAACAGGTACAACTTATTGATTAAGCTCGTGTGAGCTTATTAATGGACCAAATAAGCTTTAACTTGTTTTAAAAGTCTTTAAATGGAAAATTAGCTAGGTATGCAAAAGGAAACTGCTTAAAAGCTAGTAAAACTCAATCTAGCTTATTCAAATAAGCCAACATTAAGCAAACTGAAAATCCAGACATCCACAATCAGATTTTAATGATCAATCTTGTTAAACATCTCAATAAGAGTATGGAATGTCTTTCCATTCTGAAAATGATCCACTAAATAAGCTGGAAAATGATTTTAAGCTGAAAAGAGCTTATTTGACCAACTTTGACCAACTTTGACCAACTTTGACCAAATATCTCAAAAAGCTGAAAACTTCAGGAATTACTCAAGACATGTTTCTAACAAGGTTTGTGAAGAAAAATGGGCAGATTTGTGAAGTAGAAATGCAGTTACAAGAAATCAATCAAGCCCTCATTAAGGAAACTTGAGTTTGGTATGTGGCTTATTAAAAAGCTTATTTCTAACTGAAATCTGAAAACTGTATAAATTTCCTTTAACAGACTTAAACTTTGGATGTTTAACTACAAATAGAAACTGGTTTCAAACAAAATGGTTAAGAAATTAGTAGATGGCAATGATTTAAATCTAGCTAGTTTCCTGAATGAACATGTTAACAAAACTTGACCCAAACCTTTTTGAGACCATTTGCCTTTTTGACCACTATTTTGACTTCAAAACTAAACAAAATTGTTACCACTGGTTTACTGAGTATAACTGAGCAAGTATAATAGGTTTCTAACAAATTTTGATCACAAAAGTTCACAAATCCAAACAGCACTTACTAAGATTGCTGAGAAGTTTTTCAAAGCAATTTTCAGTAAGAGAATGATCCAAGCTATGACTGATATCTGAACTTGTTTATAACAACCCGAAAATTTTGACCAACGTTTAAATTAAGATTTTTCGAACATTTATGAACCTTGTTATTTATTTTCGATAATTTAACGAAGATCGTGTTAGCTAAATTCAAATTTATTTTGAATATTTTCTTTTAGTTTATGAACTGAGGAATTTAATTTTTTTACGTTTACGTTTAATAAATTAAATATTTATTATCTAATTGCTTGTAGTATTTTTTGACGTTTTAGAGTCGGAATGAGCAAAAATAACAAAAATAAAATTTGAAACGATTCAAAACTAAAACTTTGAAAATATGAAGAAATAGTATTTTTCATTATATTATAAAACATTGCTAATAATGTGAATATTAGAGTTTACATTTTATTTTTACGTTAAAGTCTAACCGAAATAGCTAAATTAATTAAACGAGCATTTAAATAAATAATAGCAAATATTTTCGAAACGCGACGAAGTAAGGACTCATTTTTATTGGAAAAATGATTTTAATAACGATGGCGCAAGTCTCGTGTCTTGAATTGTCTGTTAAGTCCTCCAAACGAGTCCCGAAACATTTATTAACTACAGTACAAAGAAAGTTACACTTTAGGCCCTTATAAAATAATTGCAAACATAGGCCCTCAACTATTATAAACTTTGTAAATAGGTCTTATAACTTTTGATGGGTATATATATGTGCAACTAGGGTTTCTCCTCATTTCTTACACAAACCCTAGCCTCCATCTTCACACGCAAACTCTCTCTTTTCTCCTCATATGCCGAAATCCACCACAACCAAACCACCATTTTCATAATTCTTACAAGCTCGAATCCTATCATAACTTATTCGTCTATGATCATCACAACCAATGGCGATATTAGTTTAACCATTTGGAGCCTTGAAGAAGGAGTTATAAATAACTTATGGGGCTGAAGTTGAAGATTATATTAAATGATTAATGCATGTCTAGATCTTAGTTAGATCTATGATTATACGGGTCTAACCAAGAAGATCTATTTGGTGTATTTGTCCTTTCGTTTCTAGATCTCGGATCTAAGGTCTACTTCACTTTTCTCTTGATTTTGATCTTTTCATTTTATTTCTTATATTAACTAGATCTCATATATTCTGAAAAATATATATATATAAGAATTAATTAATGAGTATTTGGACATCGTATATGAGTTTTTGACACTAAAATGAAGCTAAAAAGCTCTAGTAACGATTTGATTTATAACGATTTGATTTATATTAAGATAGATAATTGTGTTGTGAATAATTCCCCGGGTGGCTCGTCCCGTGACGAATTTTAGAAAGCAAGATATGACAAAAATAGTGAAAACTAGCCAGATCTTAACATACTGTAATGATGGACTGTTTTCTCGTAAAATTTGTATACTGACCTACGAATATGTAAAACTAAAAGTTGTAGATAAAATCATGAAGAACGAGAATCAATTGGATGGTTTATCAATTCCTTACGGTTTGGAAATGGTGGCCAAAATAGTGAAAACTAGTCAGATCTGAACATACTGTCTTCACAGACTGTTTTCTGATATAAGAACTCATAATCATTGAAAAAGGTATTATTGTAGGTTGTAAATAAAATCATGAAAAAGTATAATCAATTGTATGGTTTACCAATTCTTTACGGTTTGGAAATGGCGGTCAAAATGGTGAAAACGAGTTTGGCTGCCCAAAAACAGCCAACTCTTCTAAGTTAAGAAATGGGTTAATTAGCTATGAAAAATATAAATTTGGGATAATTAGACTTATAATCAGCATAGTACATGAGTTAATAATGGTTTTGGTAAAAAGAACACACTTAGATGATTTACGGTTCAAGAGATATGAACAAATTAGCAGGACATGTCGGGAAAATTATAATAAACGGATTATAACTCATTAACGTAAAATGTGATGGATATAAACCGACGTGGTAGGACCCACTTGTCGGGGATCTTGGACTTATTTATATACTGATGACTAGATGACCCGAGACCCGATCAACGTGAAATATTAAGTGTATGTGGTTGTGATGCGTTTTATAACCCAAAAACTATACAAAGTGGACTTGGGCCATAAAAGCCCAACTTACACTTGTAATGGCTATTGGGCCATTATTGGACCTGAGATTTATAACCAATTTAGAGTAGTATACTGAATTTAAAATGGACTTAAGTCATATACTTGGGTAGTGGACCACTATTAGGCTTAAGATGGGCTAGAAGTGTCAAATTGGATTTTTCACTTAAAATGACTAAGTGTTCACCTAAAAGTTTTATAAAGAATCATAAAACTTATGCAATGTCCAAGAACTTATTAAAGTATACTTATTACATATATGTACGATTCATTTATCGTCTCGAGCCTAAGACGTGCCTCGTTATCTTTAGGTCTCGTGTGATCATGTATCGACCATTGACATTTATTCTTTATTGATGTTTGTTCTTTATTGACGATTGTGACAGTTGTATCAGGTAAGTCTATAGCCTCGCTTTTATACTATCTTATAAATGGTTTTTAAACCCACGAGGGGGAATACATGTTTCTATAAACTTAGAATACAAGTCTTTTATGGTATGCTTGTCCCTCTATGAATGGACCCGTGGTTGCCTTTAAATTACATTAAGTGATTGCGATTATTAAAGCCTCAATTGTGGACCGTTAATTAACCTATGATGGGTTAACCGCTAGTACACTTAATAGATATATGGGGGAAGCCGCCCCGGTTCAGTTTGTGTGGACTTGTCACAGAAGCTTAGGCCCGACCTCCACACTGTTTGAACATATTGTATTGAGAAGTCAGGTATACGGCAATGTACCAATAATCTTGAGGTAACCACAATTAATAAATCTCTCGTCTTATTAGACTGACATGGGGGTGTCTAAGGGCTCGGTTCCATGAGTTTATTGCAATTTATGCTATATACAATTATTATTGTTGATGCAAATTTGATGCTTGTTACCTTCAAGTATGCCACAAATTTATAATCTTTGCTTGTGTTCAAATTGATTTGTAAAACCTATTGACTTGCTCAACCTTTGTGTTGATGATTTTACACATGTATTTCATGTAATCAAGATGGATAGCAGCGGAGCATATGAGGAGGAAGTTGGTGCTTAATTGTCTAAACTTTATATTATTATTCCATCCTTTGAGATAAATAAACTGCTTTTAAGCATTTAATGTATATGTTGTGATTGGTAACGTTTTTTGGTACAAAACGCTACTCTGATTTAATATATATTGGGATGGGAAACTTTTTAGACAAAATTGTATAATATTTCAACGTCTCTTTTGAGGTCGTTTTCTATGATCGCGTGCGATGTGCTATGAGTAGCGCCCCAAAGTGGTATTCCGCTGCGTGGTAATTTGGGGGTGTTACAGATTGGTATCAGAGCCTATAGAGAACTAGGTCGATTTTAAAAAAAAACCTAAACTATAAGTTTTGGTATGTTTTAAAAGGTTTTAAGCACGCAACTACTCCGCATGGCTCCGGTGCGGCTATTCTTGTATTACTTATGATTGATTGTGATTATGTGAACCTATGTGTATGTAGGAATAGTAGTATGTATATATATGAATATACTATGATATTTAAAGGCATTGTACGCGAAGCAATGTTCCTTGAATGATTTTCGTACATTTTATAATACGGTTTATATCGGATTTGGTTTCACTGCCAATCATCAATCTTGGTGATTATGTATTATCTGAATACGAGTGTGAAACTTGTTTGATATTTGAGTATGTAAATATGGTTTCGTAACCTATCGCATATCGACTTGTTTAAGTTCGATTGTTATCATCGTGTTGTGATGTGCCATTTTTGGACATCTCCTTTCGAAACGAAATTGATAAATGCGATGTTCGTATTTTCGTTACTACTTATAATTTTAAAGAATCATTTATCCAAGGCGATATCTCCTACGTAATGCGACGTGTGATTTAATTTTAAATGACCATGTTTTATTGGCGAAAAGGAGGATGCCAATGTTGGACTTAAGATATATATATCCTAATCAAATATATATAGTTTAGGTACAACAATGATATGCTCATAGTAGTCATTCGGTTGAGTGACTTAATATTGTGTATCTAAATGGAATGGGACATTTAGATATATAGATTTTAATTCGCCCAACTAAGAGTCGTTTAAGGTTGTCTTATTTAAATGGATTAGGACATTTGAATAAGAAAATTTTAAACCACTAGACCTTAGATTGTCGTGTTTTCCTTATTCAAATGGAATGGGACGTTTGAATATGGAAATCATGATATAAGTTTATTAACACCTTGTATTTACTATGGTCTTTTGATATGATATCGTGTTAAGAGGTAGCGATACTTGAGTAGGATGACTTATAATCGTTTTGTTGAAATGGATTGGGACGCCTTTTCATTTGAACAAGAAAGTTATAAGTTCCCGAACCGTAAATTTATAAATTCTTGTATACATGGAAGGGGACGCCTTTTGATGTAGACAAGGAGTTATAAATGAGTGGGCCCAAGTATGTCTGGCTCGATTCGTGAGTGCTTGGTATGCGTACATCTTTCTTCGAACCCTATTTCGTTGATAAGAATCGTTCAGTGCTATCGTCATTATGATGATTGTCGATTAGCATCTATGTACGAATCACCCGTTGTAATTCTCTCGAGTTGTGATTTGTTTTGATGGACCATTTCTAATGTGTCTTGATGATCGACGGCGGAAACCTGTATTTGATGTTTATATTTGACTTTTGCTTTTAGATACTTATGTGGCATGTGATCTAGTCAAATGATCGTAAGTTGTGAGAACTTGAGACGGCATTGTCCAATGACGTCTGATCATGGAGAACGTGTACCATATAATATCTTTTGACCTTCTTTGGAACCTAGACGATGACTTGTCTGTTTTTCACTCTTCATTATTAGACTAAAGACTGTTATATCCAAATTAATCGCCGAGACGTCGCTTCCTAAAGGAGTGAATGATATAACAACCCGAAAATTTTGACCAACGTTTAAATTAACATTTTTCGAACATTTATGAAACTTGTTATTTATTTTCGATAATTTAACGAAGTTCGTGTTAGCTAAATTCAAATTTATTTTGAATATTTTCTTTTAGTTTATGAACTGAGGAATTTAAAATTTTTACGTTTACGTTTAATAAATTAAATATTTATTATCTAATTGCTTGTAGTATTTTTGACGTTTTAGAGTCGGAATGAGCAAAAATAACAAAAATAAAAGTTGAAACGATTCAAAACTAAAACTTTGAAAATATGAAGAAATACTAGTATTTTTCATTATATTCTAAAACGTTGCTAATAATGTGAATATTAGAGTGTACATTTTATTTTTACGTTAAAATCTAACCGAAATAGCTAAATTAATTAAACGAGCATTTAAATAAATAATAGCAAATATTTTCGAAACGCGACGAAGTAACGACTCATTTTTATTGGAAAAATGATTTTAAAAACGATGGCGCAAGTCTCGTGTCTTGAATCGTCCGTTAAGTCGTCCAAACGAGTCCCGAAACGTTTATTAACTAACGTACAAAGAAAGTTACACTTTAGGCCCTTATAAAATAATTGCAAATATAAGCCCTCAACTATTATAAACTTTGTAAATAGGTCTTATAACTTTTGATGGGTATATATATGTGCAACTAGGGTTTCCCCTCATTTCTTACACAAACCCTAGCCTCCATCTTCACACACAAACTCTCTCTTTTCTCCTCATATGCCGAAATCCACCACAACCAAACCACCATTTTCATAATTTTTACAAACTCGAATCCTATCATAACTTATTCGTCTATGATCATCACAACCAATGGTGATATTAGTTTAACCATTTAGAGCCTTGAAGAAGGAGTTATAAAGAACTTATGGGGCTGAAGTTAAAGACTATATTAAATGGTTAATGCATGTCTAGATCTTAGTTAGATCTATGATTATACGGGTCTAAGCAAGAAGATCTATTTGGTGTATCCGTCCTTTCGTTTCTAGATCTCGGATCTAAGGTCTACTCCACTTTTCTCTTGATTTTGATCTTTTCATTTTATTTCTTATATTAACTAGATCTCATATATTCTGAAAATATATATATATAAGAATTAATTAATGAGTATTTGGACATTGTATATGAGTTTTTGACACTAAAATGAAGCTAAACAAGCTCTAGTAACGATTTGATTTATAACAATTTTTGAACCGTAGAAAAAACAGATTGCATGTCGAAATCAGTAGGTTTGGGAAACTGAAAACTTACATATTAAGATAGATAATTGTTTTGTGAATAATTCCCCGGGTGGCTCGTCCCGTGACGAATTTTAGAAAGCAAGATATGACCAAAATAGTGAAAACTAGCCAGATCTGAACATACTGTTTTGATGGACTGTTTTCTCGTAAAATTTGTATACTGACCTACGAATATGTAAAACTAAAAGTTGTAGATAAAATCATGAAGAACTAGAATCAATTGGATGGTTTACCAACTCCTTACGGTTTGGAAATGGTGGCCAAAATAGTGAAAACTAGTCAGATCTGAAAATACTGTCTTCACGGACTGTTTTCTCATATAAGAACTCGGTATCACTGAAAAAGTTAAAACTATAGGTTGTAGATAAAATCATGAACAAGTAGAATCAATTGGATGGTTTACCAATTTTTTACTGTTTGGAAATGGCGGCCAAAATGGTGAAAACGAGTTTGGCTGCCCAAAAACAGCCAACTCTTCCAAGTTAAGGAATGGGTTAATTAGCTATGAAAAGTATAAATTTGGTATAATTAGACTTATAATCAGTATAGTACATGAGTTAATAATGGTTTTGGTAAAAATAACACATTTAGATGATTTACGGTTCAAGAGATATGAACAAATTAGCGGGACATGTCGGGAAAATTATAATAAACGGATTATAACTCATTAACGTAAAATGTGATGATTTTTATATAAACCGACGTGGTAGGACCCACTTTTCGGGGATCTTGGACTTATTTATATACTTATGACTAGATGATCCGAGACCCGATCAATGTGAAATATTAAGTGTATGTGGTTGTGATACGTTTTAGAACCCAAAAACTATACAAAGTGGACTTGGGCCATAAAAGCCCAACTTACACTTGTAATGGCTATTGGGCCATTATTGGACCTGGGATCTATAACCAATTTAGAGTAGTATACTAAATTTAAAATGGACTTAAGTCATATACTTGGGTAGTGGACCACTATTGGGCTTAAGATGGGCTAGAAGTGTCAAATTGGATTTTTCACTTAAAATGACTAAGTGTTCACCTAAAAGTTTTATAAAGAATCATAAAACTTATGAAATGTCCAAGAACTTATTAAAATATACTTATTACATATATGTACGATTCATTTATCGTCTCGAGCCTAAGACGTGCCTCGTCATCTTTAGGTCTCGTGTGATCATGTATCGACCATTGACATTTATTCTTGATTGACGTTCGTTCTTTATTGACGATTGTGGCAGTTGTATCAGGTAAGTCTATAGCCTCGGTTTTATACTATCTTAAAAATGGTTTTTAAACCCGCGAGGGGGAGTACATGTTTCTATAAACTTAGAACACAAGTCTTTTATGGTATGCTTGTCCCTCTATGAATGGACCCGTGGTTGCCTTTAAATTGCATTAAGTGATTGCCATTATTAAAGCCTCAATTGTGGACCGTTAATTAACCTATGATGGGTTAACCGCTAGTACAATTAATATATCTATGGGGGAAGCCGCCCCAGTTCAGTTTGTGTGGACTTGTCACAGAATCTTAGGCCCGACCTCCACACTGTTTGAACATATTGTATTGAGAAGTCAGGTATACGGCAATGTACCAATAATCTGGAGGTAACGGCAATTAATAAATCTCTCGTCTTATTAGACTGATATGGGAGTGTCTAAGGGCTCGGTTCCATGAGCTTATTGCAATTTATGCTATATACAATTATTATAGTTGATGCAAATTTGATGCTTGTTGCCTTCAAGTATGCCACAAATTTATAATCTTTGCTTGTGTTTAAATTGATTTGTAAAACCTATAGACTTGCTCAACCTTTGTGTTGATGATTTTACACATGTATTTCAGGTAATCAAGATGGATACCAGCGAAGCATATGAGGAGGAACTTGGTGCTTACTTGTCTAAAAGTTATATTATTTTCCCATCCTTTGAGATAAATAAACTGCTTTTAAGCATTTAATGTATATGTTGTGATTGGTAACGGTTTTTGGGACAAAACGCTACTCTGATTTAATATATATTGGGATGGGAAACTTTTTAGACAAAATTGTATAATATTTCAACGTCTCTTTTGAGGTCGTTTTCTATGATTGTGTGCGATGTGCTATGAGTAGCGCCCCAAAGTGGTATTCCGTTGCGTGGTATTTTGGGGGTGTTACATTGTTTAATGAGTAAAATGAAAGTAAAAGTGACTGAATTCAAACTTGTTCACAAAATGCACTCGAAAGCTAATTACTGATGAAAATGAAGCTGAAATCAAGTCAATGCAGATTAAAGATACAAGACTACTCAAAAACTATCAATACAACAAGATTACACTAAAACAAAGCTAAACACATGATCATAGCAGCCAATAGTGTTTACTCTAGGAATTTAGCATGCAAAGTTCAATTGAGTGGAACCTAAAAACAGAATCCCAAAACCTTTTAGCTTGAAGCCTCCATTGATGGAGTAGTATGGCGCTAAGCCAACTAGAATCTGCTAGAACACCACCAATACACCACCATTAATCCAATTAATCACCTCCATTAGCTTTTTCTGAACCAAATCAACAAGGACTGAAACTTTACTGCTACAATGCGACTGGAATGAACTTCTAGGCTTAATTGAACATGAATAGCTTCCAAAACGTCTCAAAAACACCTCATTGATCAATGATGATCAATGACATCACAATATCACAACAATAATGTAGGATTTGAGTAGGTAATGAAATGAGAATAGGAAATGAAGAATTTTGTGTTTTTATTGATTTATGAAGGAAAAGTGGTTACAACAGCTTAACTAACTATCTAACAAACTCTTAAGTGTGTGTCAAACACTTAAGAGTTGTTAACTAACTGAATGAAGGAACAAAATTGAGAGAGTAAAACTAAAGTGTGTGTTTTTGCACACTTAACTACACTAGGCTACTACTCACAAATGAAGTGTTCTACTCCTATTTATAGAGGTTTAATGAGAGGTTGTTGGAGTAAATGATGTGTCCTGACCAATAGGAGAGTGCCAGGTGGCTTCAACTGGTGAATTGCAAATTCTTCATCAAGAACACCAAAGGGGGTTTTTGATTTATCCAATTTCAATCTTATTGAGTATGATATCTGAATTCCTTGTTGAAAAGTGAGTAAGTTTCATGTAGAAGGCTTTGTCTAAAATACAGTGTAGCCAAATCCACGTTCTGGGCTTGTTTGCTGGTTAACGTTGACACGTGTCATCATTCTATTCGTCCTTAGCAAGGCACACAGATCATTATCCACTTTTGGATAAAATGAATATTGCATGTTGGTTTCTTATTGGTGGAGAAATGTATAGTGTGTTGTACTGTTTGAAGCTTCAGATATTAAATGATAGGGTGAGTTGGCAGTATATGTGGCAATCCGCATCACAAATTTCTTGCATTTTGATTGGTCCTTCTTGTGTTCACACGGATTGATCCAAACTTGAAGCATTTTTAACAATTTCAATCCCTCATTTTGGCAGTTTATTCAAATGAGCTCTTTTCTTCATTCTAATGGCAAATTTGATCCTTTGACTTGCATTCTTTACTTTTTAAGTGCATTGACTTGTTTGACTTGAATTTTGACCAAGTTTGACTTTAATCTTGACTTTTTCCAAAATTTACATTTAAGTCCCTCAACTTTTGAATATTGTCAAGATAGGTCCTCTTTCTTCAAATGGCTTGTCATCTTTGATCCTTCTCTTGTCTTTTCATCATAAATGAGCTTGATTTCCTTTTGTTTGCTTGAAATTGTATCGTTGTTACCTATTTAAGCACAAACACAAAACATACCACATAATACTGCTTTATAGCACAAAAGTTAGGTATTTTCTATGTGTTTTAGGGTGATTTGTTGATTAATTGATATGAGATTTTGCTCATATCAGTGATGGTTTATATATGATTGGTGCATGAGTGACATGTGTCACAAAGTCTCACCACATGAAGACACATAATCTCCTTTGTTGGAGCAGATTATGTGGGTGAGTGGCATGAGATTTAGTATAAATCTTGTCCCATAATTTGTAAAAACGGGTATTATCAAAGTCTCGTTATTTAAAAGATACGCGAAATCATCATTTTTCGTAAAACGTAAAAATAACATTAGACGCAATAAACAAAAACGAAGACAATGATAGTAACTCTTTGAAAATTTGAGAATTATATATCGATACCTAACGTATTCCTTGCCGGTCATATCATAAACGACATTCTTACGCTAAGTTTCAAGCCATAAACTTCCCGGTTAGCCGATATTTCAACGTTCTCAATAAACTAAATACATAATACTTAATAGTCGAGATAATAATAACGACTTGAAATTGACGGATTGTCACATCATCTCCACCAAATTGAGATCTTCGTCCCGAAGATCAACATGCGTTCTTCCTCGATCGCTTGTTGAAATCAAAAAGTTAAATGTATTTTGGTCCTCATCTTGAGTTCCATCAAACTTGACAATAGGAATTCGACTTTGCTTCAGTTGCGTAACTCCCTTATTGATAATATCAACAAGTACTTTGATGAAATGCAACTTATCGTCGATTCATACTTCATCAAGAAGGATAATAACATCTTCGTTGGGAAGAAATTTCTTTAGGATGGAGACATGAAAAGGTATTGTGAATTCCTTGTAGTTCTCGAGGTAATTTAAGTTTTCATGCCATCGGACCTACTCTCGATATCATCTCGAATGGTCCAAACTAACGGGGACTTAACTTCCCACGTTTTCAAAAATATATAACACATTTTCCATGGTGATAGCTTTGGCATAACTTTTCCACCTACCTCGAATTCCCAAGGTTTTTGCTTCACATTATCATAGCTTTTATGTCTACTACAAGCGGTTAACAAACAATTGTTGGCTCGCACAATCAATTTATTTATCAGAATAAAATGAGCAGAATCAGTCAATCAACATTGACAGAAATTGAATTAAATCCAGACTGAGTTTTCCAGAGCTTAACAATGAAATCCATTGTAATTTGCTCCTACCTCCCAATGATAACGAATAACACAATCATGATCACTTAAAGGCTTATTCATCTCTTTTTATCCATAATATATTGTAGGCTCTTATCATCGATGGATACCGTACATTTAGCCATACAATTTATGTCTCAATAGACAAGGAGTAAAAATCACCACACTCAATTACAAGTTATGGGTTGAGTAGTATACTTATTCTTTCTAAGTTTCCTACAAGCATACACAAATCAAACAACCCGAAATTCTTTAAGAGATGTATCACGATCAACAACAAAACCTTTACTTCTTTTGGGTAACGATAAGATTGGCGTACCCCAAAGTTTCCTTTTCATGGTTTGAAAAGCATTATCTTCATCATCACCTCACGCATATGGTTCATTCTTCTGAGTTAGCTTGGTTAATGGTTTTGATATCAAAGAGAATCCTTTAATAAACCTTTGGTGGTAACCAGCCAACCTAGAAATTGTCGTACATCAGTTGGAGTAGTTGGAGCATTCAAATATTTGATGGATTCGATTTTCGTAGGATCGACATGTACTCCACTTTTATCAATCACATGTCAGAGAAATTGTACAGAACTAAGCCAAATATCACACTTTGAGAATTATGCGTACAACTTTTCGTTCTTCAACAAGTTCAAGATAGTCTTTAAGTGTTTGGCATGTTCTTCCTTGCTCTTAAAGTAGGTTAGAATATCATCAATGAATATGATCACGAATTTATCACGATACGGCTTACACCTATGATTCATTAAGTCAATGAATACAGCAGGTGCATTGGTCAACCCAAAAAGGCATAACCCGAAACACATAATGATCATCATGAGTTCTAAACTCCGTAATAGGAATATCTCAAAGTCGATGTTAAGCAAAACAAAGATAAATCTTGGAGAAAACACGAGAACTTTATAGTTGATCAAATAAATCATCAATTCTTGGAAGCGGGTAACGATTCTTGATCGTTAGCTTATTCAGATCTCGGTTATCGATTCACATACGTAACGAACCATCTTTCTACTTAACGAATAGAGTAGGAGTTCCACAAACTGATGAGCTCGGTCGAATAAAACCTCTATTAGATAGTTCTTGAAACTTGAAAAATAATTCCTTCAGCTCGGATGATGTTAATTGATATGGCGCACGTGCCACAGTTGTAGCACCAAGAATTAGATCAATTTGGAATTCTATTTGCCTTGGAGGAGAAAAACCTGGAAAATCTCCCAAAACACTTTGGAATAGTTACAATGACTAGAGTAATTCTACTTACTTCTCTTACGATTCCTTATACGATATTTATGCTAAGAATAATTCACCACTCTTTTTGATATACTTACAAGCTCTAATGCACGAAACGATTTTCAATTTCGAATTATTTTTCCCCTTCAGTGACCTCATCAACCTTGTCTTGAATTATATGTCCCATGAGCTAATAAGCCATGCAGACAGCTTCACCAATAGTAACTGGCTTAGAAGAAGTCACATCACTACGTATATTCTTGGACATAAAGGATTCATCTCGTGGAGACACTTGGTATTGATGTAGTGTTTTTGCAACCCTTTAGGAAAAGAGAGGCAAAGTAGTGGTAAGCGTTAAGTGTCGGTTTAGGAAAACCGAGCACTAATGACCAAATAAGTTCGTTTCCCAAGGAGGCACGTGTGTTGTGAATTGAATTGATTTTGATTGATGATTTTATTAAGAAGAAAAGAAAATAGAAAGAAGAAAGAAATGAAGTTTACGAAGACGGATTAAACTAAGACGAAAAAGGCGAACACGCAAAACCGTAAATAGTACAAAAATAAAAATTTTAACCTAAAAAATCCTAAAAATTACTAAAAATCCACAATAATATTATAAGAGTTTACAAAAAATCCAAACTTGTTAAAACCTTTTAATTAATTAAATAATGACTTTTTAATGCTAATTAAAGCCCTAAAAATCACAATTAATTATTAAAAAGCCCTAAACAAGATTTTATAGTTTGTAAACCTCAAAAATGACCTAATTAAGCTAAAAACTATTTTTAAAAATTTTAAAACCAAATTAAACTATTTTTAAACACTTAAAACTATTAAAATCTATTAAATCTTAAATTAATTCTAGAAAATAATTGAAAAACCCTAAAAATATTTGGAAAGTTACAAAACTCCTAATTATGTGTCTACAATCTAGGAAAAATGAAAAAACTTAAAAAATTAAACTTTCAATTTTTAATAATAAAATAATAATAAAATAATCAAAAGAAATAAAAGTTTACTAAAAAAATCTAAAAAAATACCAAAAATCCTAAATAATGTATTAGAACAGAAATGCAATCAAAAGTTTCTAAAACCTTTTTAATAATTTTATATTAAATTTTAAAGTTGGTTAAAAACCCTAAAATCCTATAAAATCAAAAATAAGACTTTTTGAAAACTTTTTCTGATGTAAACCTCAAAAATATAAATCAAAACCTAAAAACTATTTTTTTGGATTTTTAAAATGCTTTTTCCTATTTTTAAATTACTTTCTAAAATTTAAATTAAAAATAATCCTAAAAAATTAATTAATAATGGGAAAAATAAACTTTTTGGACTGAAAAGTCAAAAACCCTAATAAAATCCTAGGAAAAATGCTAAACAGTGAAAACCTAAAAGAAATAAGCTAGAAAAAGCTTATTAAAAAGCTGTTAATCAAATAAGCTACAAAACAAAAGCCCTTAAATAAGTAATGAAATGAAACCTATCAGTCAAAGTCCCTAGGGCGCAATGGTTAAGACGTTTGGTTGTGGGAGGAGTGGCGCAGGTTCGAGTCCTGGCCACATCCTTTTTGCTTTTTTTTTTTTTAAACTTTAAAAACACAATCCAGTGACTTAACTTAACTAAAAACACAAATCCCAATTCAAATTATCAAAGATTAAAGCTGATTAAGCCAAAAACGTGCCCAGGTTAGAACTTATAACTGATGAACACAAATGGTTTCTTCACTTGTGAAAAGATTAAACAAGAGGACTTGTTTTGTTGATTTGTGGTGTTTTGATTGGACAAGAAGGCACCCCTACACTCAGTTGGAGTGTAGGGAGTCAATGCAAACACAAGAAACAACAAGATCAAACAGAATCAAGCACCAAATATCAACTAAGTTACTGATTAGCTTATGTGACTGATGAGTATATTTGCTGGTTTTACTTGCACAAAAATGATTTTTAATGGCACAAATCTTTCACACAAAGTAACCAACTAGCATTCAGTCAATCACAAAGCCTACTTAGACCTATAATCTAACAACTTTCAAGATTTTGATGCACAAATTCAAGAAAAACAAGCAGACAATAGACTTAACTGATTAATGAGCTATTCTCCATTCTTTTGACATGCAACATGCTTTAAAATCTCACCAAATTAAAAACCAATCTAGCATACAACCTAATAACTACTTAGGGAGTGTGTTTAACAGGTTTTAACACAAAATCAACCAAGGAAACTCAAATAATGTGCAAATCCAAACACCCCTTTAAACTTTTTGAAAACAATTTTTCAAAGCAACTCTTTTTTAAATCCAAACCAAATTGATTTTAAACAATCCTAACATGCATATTAAACCTAAATATGGCAATATCAAACCAAATATCAGTCACTTAACAACTTTTTCACAAAATTCATGCAAATCACAAGAACACCAAATTTCTGAAAACTAAAATAGGATCAAGGATTGTACCTTAAGGGTCCTACATCCAGGACCCTTAGTGGCAGCTTAGCCACCTCTTATAGGCTGGGGCCTATGCAGAACCTTTAACAACAATCAAGCACAACCTGCTAAGAAAAAAATGAAAACACAAGAACAATACAAACTTTCTGATTTTTCTGAAACTTTCTTAAAACCTTTCTCACAAACTTGAACCAATGAAACTTGAAACTCAACACGTTTTAAAATAAGATAAAACTCAGAAATCCAAATATCCAATTCCACTTTCACTTCCTTGAAGGATTTGGATTTCTGAAATTTTACCCAACTAAAAACCCTTTTGAAACCTTAAACACACAAGGTGTTTACAAATATAATAATGGAACTCAGATTGGCCTTCAACACACACACAACTTTTAACAATTATAAAAAGGAATTACACTTGATTTAACAAACACCAAACTTTTATATCATTAAAAAGGAATTACAAATGAGAAAGCCAAAATCTGGAACAAAGGGTCACTTACAAGCCAAGGACTCCTTTTATATTACACTACTGATCATTCTAGAACAAGGATTAAAATAATGAACAACTAAAACCCTAATGCTTTGAAAATCCGAATTTGCCCTTGGTTTGACTGAAAATTGGGTCAATATTCGTCTTCATGTGATATGCCAGTTGTGAAAACTTCATCTTGGACGTTTGTTTGGTCTTGGGGACCAAGTAGTTGCTAGGAGACGTTGGATGTGTCTGGTGTTGGGTTTGGGGGAAAGTGATGGGTGCAGGGGAGTACCAAAATGTCACATGGGGTTGTCTAGTGAGGGGGGTTTTGGTTGGGATGGGATGAGAGTGACCTTAATTAAGGTTCTGGAAACAATTAACAAAAACCCCTTTGATTTAAGGTTTTTAGGGATTAGGGTTCTTGGGGATTAGGGGAGAGTTTGATCTGTTTAGGGAAAAACTTTTTTTTTTAAAATGGTGTTTAGAGGGAAATTAAGGAAGGTTGACCCTTTGACCAAGTTTAATAAATAAACCTGGTGGGTTTTGGACGGGTTGGGTTATGGGTAGGGTATGGATAATGGGTAAATGGGTGGGTTGTGTGACGTGGCAGTTTCTGAGTGGGTGTATGGGTTTGGCTGTTTGGCAGTATTGGTCCCCAAGTTTCTCTCTTTTGTTTACTTTGTGAAAAATAGCCAACAACGCCCATTTAACACTTGACAACTTTTGGCAACTTGTCATTTTTGGCACATATACTTTTCCATACTTTTAACAAGGACTCCAAATGTAATATCTTCATTCTTCAAGGACTGAACTTGTAACATCTTGATAATTTAGGGACCACAATGCATTTTATGAGTTTTGCAAGGGTATAAATTGCCAAGTCTTCAAAGATGAGGGACTAAAGTTGCCAATCTTCAAAACTTCAAGGGCATTTTTGTAAAATCCAAACTTGGGCCCGGTTCATTGTGCGGCTTTGTTTCCCGTGTTCGTTTTTGGTTGATTCTTGTGATCTTTTGCCAATTCCTCAATATCCGTACCTAAAAATACACAAGTAACAAACACGAGCATATATTTGGTATAATCAATGATATTTAATGCATTTTAAGCCAGATTTGGACGATGAGACCATGTATAAAAGCAGTCTCATCACTCCCCCATACTAAACCATTGTCGTGCCCTCACGCAATGCTATAATAAAGTATCGTAGCACCTCCAAAATTTAATTTTATTCACTTTATTGAAATGGTAAACTAGCTACACTACTTCTATTACTACTACTTGCGTTTTAGACATAATGTATGATTTTCATCGCAAAATGGGACGTTTAGGTTCATAGAATAAGAACACGTGAATGCTTCGTTAGAAATAATTTCGTCGTCCTCGATTTTCACTTTAATTCCATGCCAAGCGTGCAACGAGATCATTGTCATTATAAGTTAGTAATGCTAACACTACTCATATACCCTAATCACGTACTTATCCTCCCATTATTCCTAAGTTTTATCTCTTATATTTTATTTTATCTTAATGATCACGAGGATACATCATTGACTTATGCGATAATAGAGATTTAGGTCTAAAAATAGAGTCCTAACGGTGTAACTAAGACCATCAAATCAATAACCCCTCCTAATAGACAACGATGTTAAAAAATTAAGTTGACAAGAAGAATCGATAAACACGGTTTTATAACGGTTTTCAACATGAGACTTATTACCAAGACTTTTATACGCCCCCTAACGGAAGGGCCTTATTATCTTTGGTTTGAGATTCGAATACAATGATTGGGTAATGACCTCCCAAGTCAAGGTTGTGATTTCTCACGTATTTGGAGTACTTGTGAATTTATTGTTCTACGTATACAATATATTAATAATATTCACATAAAAACCGAAAACCGATAATACGTATTAGTAGAGTGCTACTAATACAAATACTAATTATGGTTAGTATAAAAACAACAATGTTCAATCAAAAAACAACACGCCTCCCCGACAGCGGCGCCAAAAATTGATGTAATGTTTTTGCAACCCTTTAGGAAAAGAGAGGCAAAGTAGTGGTAAGCGTTAAGTGTCGGTTTAGGAAAACCGACCACTAATGACCAAATAAGTTCGTTTCCCAAGGAGGCACGTGTGTTGTGAATTGAATTGATTTTGATTGATGATTTTATTAAGAAGAAAAGAAAATAGAAAGAAGAAAGAAATGACATTTACGAAGACGGATTAAACTAAGACGAAAAAGGCGAACACACAAAACCGTAAATAGTACAAAAATAAAAAATTTAACCTAAAAATTCCTAAAAATTACTAAAAATCCACAATAATATTCTAAGAGTTTATAAAAAATCCAAACTTGTTAAAACCTTTTAATTAATTAAATAATGACTTTTTAATGCTAATTAAAGCCCTAAAAATCACAATTAATTATAAAAAAGCCCTAAACAAGATTTTATAGTTTGTAAACCTCAAAAATGACCTAATTAAGCTAAAAACTATTTTTAAAAATATTAAAACCAAATTAAACTATTTTTAAACACTTAAAAACTATTAAAATCTATTAAATCTTAAATTAATTCTAGAAAATAAATGAAAAACCCTAAAAATATTTGGAAAGTTACAAAACTCCTAATTATGTGTCTACAATCTAGGAAAAATGAAAAAACTTAAAAAATTAAACTTTCAATTTTTAGTAATAAAATAATAATAAAATAATCAAAAGAAATAAAAGTTTACTAAAAAAATCTAAAAAATTACCAAAAATCCTAAATAATGTAACTAGAACAGAAATGCAATCAAAAGTTTCTAAAACCTTTTTAATAATTTTATATTAAATTTTAAAGTTGGGAAAAAAACCCTAAAATCCTATAAAATCAAAAATTGATGTAGTGTTTTTGCAACCCTTTAGGAAAAGAGAGGCAAAGTAGTGGTAAGCGTTAAGTGTCGGTTTAGGAAAACCGAGCACTAATGACCAAATAAGTTCGTTTCCCAAGGAGGCACGTGTGTTGTGAATTGAATTGATTTTTATTGATGATTTTATTAAGAAGAAAAGAAAATAGAAAGAAGAAAGAAATGACGTTTACGAAGACGGATTAAACTAAGACGAAAAAGGCGAACACGCAAAACCGTAAATAGTACAAAAATAAAAATTTTAACCTAAAAATTCCTAAAAATTACTAAAAATCCACAATAATATTCTAAGAGTTTACAAAAAATCCAAACTTGTTAAAACCTTTTAATTAATTAAATAATGACTTTTTAATGCTAATTAAAGCCCTAAAAATCACAATTAATTATTAAAAAGCCCTAAACAAGATTTTATAGTTTGTAAACCTCAAAAATGACCTAATTAAGCTAAAAACTATTTTTAAAAATTTTAAAACCAAATTAAACTATTTTTAAACACTTAAAAACTATTAAAATCTATTAAATCTTAAATTAATTCTAGAAAATAATTGAAAAACCCTAAAAATATTTGGAAAGTTACAAAACTTCTAATTATGTGTCTATAATATAGGAAAAATGAAAAAACTTAAAAAATTAAACTTTCAATTTTAATAATAAAATAATAATAAAATAATCAAAAGAAATAAAAGTTTACTAAAAAATCTAAAAAATTACCAAAAATCCTAAATAATGTAACTAGAACAGAAATGCAATCAAAAGTTTCTAAAACCTTTTTAATAATTTTATATTAAATTTTAAAGTTAGTTAAAAACCCTAAAATCCTATAAAATCAAAAATAAGACTTTTTGAAAACTGTTTGTGATGTAAACCTCAAAAATATAAATCAAAACCTAAAAACTATGTTTTTGGATTTTTAAAATGCTTTTTCCTATTTTTAAATTACTTTCTAAAATTTAAATTAAAAATAATCCTAAAAAATTAACTAATAATGGGAAAAATAAACTTTTTGGACTGAAAAGTCAAAAACCCTAATAAAATCCTAGGAAAAATGCTAAACAGTGAAAACCTAAAAGAAATAAGCTAGAAAAAGCTTATTAAAAAGCTGTTAATCAAATAAGCTACAAAACAAAAGCCCTTAAATAAGTAATGAAATGAAACCTATCAGTCAAAGTCCCTAGGGCGCAATGGTTAAGACGTTTGGTTGTGGGAGGAGTGGCGCAGGTTCGAGTCCTGGCCACGTCCTTTTTGCTTCTTTTTTTTTTAAACTTTAAAAACACAATCCAGTGACTTAACTTAACTAAAAACACAAATCCCAATTCAAATTATCAAAGATTAAAGCTGATTAAGCCAAAAATGTGCCCAGGTTAGAACTTATAACTGATGAACACAAGTGGTTTCTTCACTTGTGAAAAGATTAAACAAGAGGACTTGTTTTGCTGATTTGTGGTGTTTTGATTGGACAAGAAGGCACCCCTACACTCAGTTGGAGTGTAGGGAGTCAATGCAAACACAAGAAACAACAAGATCAAACAGAATCAAGCACCAAATATCAACCAAGTTACTGATTAGCTTATGTGACTGATGAGTATATTTGCTGGTTTTACTTGCACAAAAATGATTTTTAATGGCACAAATCTTTCACACAAAGTAACCAACTAGCATTCAATCAATCACAAAGCCTACTTAGACCTATAATCTAACAAATTTCAAGATTTTGATGCACAAATTCAAGAAAAACAAGCAGACAATAGACTTAACTGATTAATGAGCTATTCTCCATTCTTTTGACATGCAACATGCTTTAAAATCTCACCAAATTAAAAACCAATCTAGCATACAACCTAATAACTACTTAGGGAGTGTGTTTAACATGTTTTAACACAAAATCAACCAAGGAAACTCAAATAATGTGCAAATCCAAACACCCCTTTAAACTTTCTGAAAACAATTTTTCAAAGCAACTCTTTTTTAAATCCAAACCAAATTGATTTTAAACAATCCTAACATGCATATTAAACCTAAATATGGCAATATCAAACCAAATATCAGTCACTTAACAACTTTTTCACAAAATTCATGCAAATCACAAGAACACCAAATTTCTGAAAACTAAAATAGGATCAAGGATTGTACCTTAAGGGTCCTATATCCAGGACCCTTAGTGGCAGCTTAGCCACCTCCTATAGGCTGGGGCCTATGTAGAACCTTTAACAACAATCAAGCACAACCTGCTAAGAAAAAAATGAAAACACAAGAACAATACAAACTTTCTGATTTTTCTGAAACTTTCTTAAAACCTTTCTCACAAACTTGAACCAATGAAACTTGAAACTCAACACGTTTTAAAATAAGATAAAACTCAGAAATCCAAATATCCAATTCCACTTTCACTTCCTTGAAGGATTTGGATTTCTGAAATTTTACCCAACTAAAAACCCTTTTGAAACCTTAAACACACAAGGTGTTTACAAATATAATAATGGAACTCAGATTGGCCTTCAACACACACACAACTTTTAACAATTATAAAAAGGAATTACACTTGATTTAACAAACACCAAACTTTTATATCATTAAAAAGGAATTACAAATGAGAAAGCCAAAATCTGGAACAAAGGGTCACTTACAAGCCAAGGACTCCTTTTATACTACACTACTGATAATTCTAGAACAAGGATTAAAATAATAAACAACTAAAACCCTAATGCTTGGAAAATCTGAATTTGCCCTTGGTTTGACTGAAAATTGGGTCAATATTCGTCTTCATGTGATATGCCAGTTGTGAAAACTTCATCTTGGACGTTTGTTTGGTCTTGGGGACCAAGTAGTTGCTAGGAGACGTTGGATGTGTCTGGTGTTGGGTTTGGGGGAAAGTGATGGGTGCAGGGGAGTACCAAAATGTCACATGGGGTTGTCTAGTGAGGGGGGTTTTGGTTGGGATGGGATGAGAGTGACCTTAATTAAGGTTCTGGAAACAATTAACAAAAACCCCTTTGATTTAAGGTTTTTAGGGATTAGGGTTCTTGGGGATTAGGGGAGAGTTTGATCTGTTTAGGGAAAAACGTTTTTTTTAAATGGTGTTTAGAGGGAAATTAAGGAAGATTGACCCTTTGACCAAGTTTAATAAATAAACCTGGTGGGTTTTGGACGGGTTGGGTTATGGGTAGGGTATGGATAATGGGTAAATGGGTGGGTTGTGTGACGTGGCAGTTTCTGAGTGGGTGTATGGGTTTGGCTGTTTGGCAGTATTGGTCCCCAAGTTTCTCTCTTTTGTTTACTTTGTGAAAAATAGCCAACAACGCCCATTTAACACTTGACAACTTTTGGCAACTTGTCATTTTTGGCACATATACTTTTCCATACTTTTAACAAGGACTCCAAATGTAATATCTTCATTCTTCAAGGACTGAACTTGTAACATCTTGATAATTTAGGGACCACAATGCATTTTATGAGTTTTGCAAGGGTATAAATTGCCAAGTCTTCAAAGATGAGGGACTAAAGTTGCCAATCTTCAAAACTTCAAGGGCATTTTTGTAAAATCCAAACTTGGGCCCGGTTCATTGTGCGGCTTCGTTTCCCGTGTTCGTTTTTGATTGATTCTTGTGATCTTTTGCCAATTTCTCAATATCCGTACCTAAAAATACACAAGTAACAAACACGAGCATATATTTGGTATAATCAATGATATTTAATGCATTTTAAGCCCGATTTGGACGATGAGACCATGTATAAAAGAAGTCTCATCAGGTATATCTACCAATGTTAGTTCCCTTAAAAATCTGCGGTTTAAACTTTATGAATGAAGTGTAGTTATAGCCTCTAATTTCGGGAACATTTGTTCCATCAGTACCACGAAAATTATTGGCTCCAGCTTCAGCTCCACTGGTTCCAGTTCCACCAATTGTAGCTTCAGCTCCAGTTCCAGGTCCATCATTCATGTTGGCCATGAATTCAGTTAAAAATACAACAACTTATTCACTAATAACTTGGCGCAATCGTGCCTCAGTCATAGCTTTCGTTGACTGCATAATTCTTGTGCAACGCAAATCAAATCATAATGAGTATTCATTCAATGGTTGCGTTATACCACAGAAATTTAAAAGAGAAAAGCAAAGAAAGATAATAATAGAACGGTGTGGAATTTGAAATCAAAAGATAGTCATTCCATTGATCACAAACTAGTACAAGTTGTATTGTTAAGCATAATAGATTGTCATCGTCTAATGCTATACAACTTAAAAGACTAGTCCTAATAACTTATGTCAAAGTTTAGTTAATGATTTATGAACAGATTAATACAATTGATAAACTAATCCACAAGAGTTACTAAGTAATTCACGTGACTAAGAAGATCCTCGGTCCTACTAGAAGAAGATTTCTACTGTGTCTTTCAAAGACGCTTGATATCCTCTTCAATTGGCGGTTTTAGAATAACCCCAATACAACCATCCCACGATCATAGAATTAGAGGAAAAAATCAAAGAATGAGTCAAGCAAATGAATTACAGGTCAATACGAGTTTAATTGCGCATATGCTATATGCTTAAGCCCACACGTTTATAAATCATTATTTCCATGGATTGATTAAATCCATCCAAATAAGATCTAGAAATTTGTGGTTCAACAATTTATAATTTTCTTGTTCAAATAAATGGCCAATTCATTTCAACAAGACGATCATAAATCACCTTATTTAAGCATCGCCAGCTCAACGCAAAAGATTAGGATCGAAACAAACGAGAAACTAATTTAACAGAAAATGATCAGTGATATGATATGGAATCCTGGTTGGCATGTGAATACCATACTAATCAAAATCAATTCCTAACAACCAATAGTACCATCTCAAACAAACTTGTTTCTATCAAAACAGTAAAATGTCGAAGATTCATGAAAATGCAGATGAAATTTGCTAATCGAAATGAACGGATTGAGGAATCAACAATAAGAACCAAGGAATCAAAATCCTTGTAACCAAAAGAATATCATCAAGAATATTAACCATTTCGTTGGGATCATGTATATCCACAACTTAGTTAATCTCGAGAATAACAGGATTTATTCCAGGAATAGCTTCAGCGCTAGCATTAAAATGACTAGGGTGGTTTTGTGATAATCTACGTCGTATAAATATCTCGTATAAGTATAAAACTATCATTTATAAATAAATAAATGAAAATATACCTTGTAATTCACAAGTTCAAATAATCGATAAAGATTACAACATATATATATATATATATATATATATATATATATATATATATATATATATATATATATATATATATATATATATATATATATATATATATATATATATATATATATATATATATGGTTGAATTATATGTAGAACTCATTTTATGTGTAGAACTATGTAGAACTATTTTAAACCAATCAAAATTTAGTATTATTATTATTATTTATTTAATTCCAAAGGGTACTATAGTCCAAGTATATTTTTATTTTTATTTTTTAATTTAAAAGCATTTTTCTAATTTCTTTAATTTTTAAAATTTTTATTTTTGATATATATGTTAGAAAAATACGATGCAGATGTGCTTTTTTTTAATATTGTACTTTTTACATAAATGTTATACATATGATAATTTACAAAAACATAAATGTTCTAGTATGTAATAAGACAAATAACATAAATGTTAGTATATACTTTGCATAAATTTTCCAAGTTTTGTAACAAAACAAAAAAGATATGAATGTTATACATATAACTTAAAATTTACAGTAAACCAAAAACAACAATATATCACATAAAATGAAACACAAATAATAAAAGTTAAATATACATGCACACACATGACAACAATGGCTTATCAAGTTTACAATATATGTGATTGTACTCCAGAAACATAAATGCACGTCTTTAAAAACATCTATGCACGACAGGAACATCTATGTACGATTTCTAAAACATTCATGCACAGCTTCAAGAACATTAATGTACAGCTTCAGTGACATTTATGCATGCCATCTAAAAACATCATTAATCATTTTCATCGCACCCATCATTAACCTGAAACAAATGTATAAAAACAAAAAAACATAATTGTTATAGATGTAACATAAAAGTTTATGAAGATCATTTGTGCACGAATTTTAAAAGCACAAGTTAACACGTTGACCTATATAGTTAACCTATGACCTGTTAAAAAAAGTAGCAAAACGAAAGAAATTGAACATATATGAAAACTTAAAATTAAAAAATAACTATAGTACATACTACGTATATGTTTTTTATGACAAAAACATTATGCACGCTACGATTAAATAATGCATAATGCACATAAACTTTTGTAATAACCAGTTTTTTTTTTGAAAATTAGAGCATTAAAAGATTAAGTCAAATCATGACAAACTAGTTGATCAAGTAGACACGTCTTACACTTTTTGAGATATACTTATACGTAGTAGTTATGAACACTCAAGTTAGGTGGTTTCCCTTTTATCTTGAAAAGAACCACTATTTTAATTATGCTTAGGCATTAATTTTATTATTCTTAACAATTACGTAGATTTGTGATTTATTTTATTTTCTAGAATATAGTTAAAACAAATCTAAATAATATCTAGTTGACCAACATAAATGGATACAATTAAATATAACCAATCAATTATGGATTGATGATTAAGAAATGGAAGAAAGATGATTTCTCGTCATGTGGATGCGAAGAAGGTGACAAAATAGCAAACACCCCTTTCGCCATAAACAATAACAACCTATATTAACAAGATTAATGACTACCGCTCCTCGAAAGTCTGACGACTATTTTCGTACATCGGCTTTGTTGTCTCGACATGGTGTAGCAGCGGTTCATCGGATCATCGCCATGATTAGGCGATATGTTCTTACTAGATGACGAGACAACTCAAGCCCTGTTCGCTGAAGGCGTAACAACATCAGCTTCACAAAACTCGATTTAGATCTTTACGAAAGAATCAATTTCGATCCATATCTTGTGTTTTTTATTTGGCAGAGGTGGTTTCATATTGTAGAGAGATAAAAGTGGGCTAGGGTTTCTTTGAGGTGGTATGGAACATGGATAGAAAAAAAAGATGAGAAGTGATACATCCACACAATATTTACAAAAATAAATTCACACATACACATGTCAATTAGTTATGGTTTATGAATATAAGAAAGAGAAAATATAAAACATTATAATTGGTCCAACACATTTGACACATCATTGTGTGGGAGATTTTTTGTAAAATTTGTGTGAATGTAGCAAAACTCAAAAAAGATATGGCTAAATTTTTTTATAACTTCTAAATAATGCTCCTTATTAGTTGGACGGTTTTTAAAATTTTGTTACATGTAGTTCCCGTACTACCCTTTTTCTTTTCTAATTAATTGAAAAAAAGTCTTTAATTTTTGTGTAATTATAATTTTGGCACATTTAATCTTAACCTTTCATCAAGTTCAATTAAAGGTTGAAATTTATTTTCATAGTTTTACATGGTTCTACACTAAAAAAAAGTTCTGCATATAACTCTTACCTATATATATATATATATATATATATATATATATATATATATATATATATATATATATATATATATAGGGTGTGGTTATTTTCAGAACCAAATAAATGTACAGAACTGCGAGAACCACCTTTTTACTCTTAAAATGCGCATGTATATTCATCGGGTTAGTTTATTAGGTAAAAATACATGAATTTCCATCGTCTTAGGTCACTAGAATCATGTTTCCGAAGACCATGCACATGTATTTGTTTTGCATGTATAATAAGTATCTTTTCGTTGCATAATATAAAAACACATGTGCACTATTCATTTCGCTCATCATACTCGGATATATAACCAACAAAACAATTATTAAATGTTAATTTAATCATAATAATGAAAATACATATGCATTGTTAAGTGTATAAAGGTGGTTCTCGCAGTTCTGTACATTTATTTGGTTCTGAAAATAACCTTACACTATATATATATATATATATATATATATATATATATATATATATATATATATATATATATATATATATATATATATATATATAGAGTAAGGATCCAATGAGAAGAAACTTAAAATAAGAAGTGGTGAGAAGAGACTAAAACCACACATTCGAGATGCAACGACTTGCATTAGATGTATTTGTATTCATGTAGATGCACTATCTTGAGTTTCGAAAGTTAATTTGATGTGTAGATGGTATAAATTGATTTTCATGATTTGGGCACGTGCAGAGGACCAAAAATATAGATAAATCATGAAATGCATCTAATATATGTATATGCATCTAATTAAAAGTTATAAAACATGTTATGATGCATTATAATGCATCTAAGATGATAAATATGCATCTAATTTAAGTGCATGTATCTCGAATATGCGGTTATAGTTTCTTCTTATCCTTCTTATTTTAAGGTTTCTTCTCATTTGATCCTAACTCTCTATATATATATATATATATATATATATATATATATATATATATATATATATATATATATATATATATATATATATATATATATATATATATATATATATATATATATATATATATATATATATATATATATATATATATATATATATATATATATATATATATATATATATATATATATATATATATATATATATATATATATATATATATATATATATATATATATATATATATATATATATATATATATATATATATATATATATATATATATATATATATATATATATATATAGGGGAGAGTTAAAATAAAAAGACTTTTTTTGGTGAGAAGGATAAGAAGGATTTTTAGCCAATCATTTAAAAATCAATGGATAAGATCAACCCATATTCCTAACTAACTAACTAACTAACTAACTAACCACCAAAACACGATTTTAAAAAAGTATTCAAAAAATTCTGAAAAAATTCCAAATTATCGGATTTGTTGGTGCAAAAAAAGGTTGTGAATAAACGTTTTTTAGTTTTAGTTTTTTACGTTTTTCTGATGCACAAAAAACAAAATTTGATGCACAAACACGTGAATTTTGGTGTACAAAATTTTTTTCATTCAAAAAATTTTCAATTTATTATAGTTTGATGCGGAATCATATTTTAAAGCAAAAAGTCAAAAGAAGTTGGGCATAAAAATGAATTCTTGATGCACAAAAAACCTAAAAACGTAAAAGGGAACGTTTTTGTGCATTAAAAAAGCGTAAAAAACTTCAAATTAAAAAAACTTTTTTCACAAAAGTTTTTTGCACCAACATACCCGATCTACTGGAATTTTTTCATAATTTTTGAAGAACTTAAAAAAAACACGTTTAGATGGTTAGTTAGTTAGTTAGTTTGTTAGGATTGTGATTTAATCTCATCCATTGATTTTAAATGAATGGCTGAAAATTCTTCTTATCCTTCTCACAAAAAAAAGTTTTTTTATTTGATCTCTCCCCTATATATATATATATATATATATATATATATATATATATATATATATATATATATATATATATATATATATATATATTATATATATATATATATATATATATATATATATATATATATATATATTATATATATATATATATAATAAGACACACTAGTTGCAAAACCCGTCTTATGGGCGGGTATGACTTGTGATTAGCGCTTACGTTTTTGTGTAGGTTAATAGTTCTTTTACACAGAAACGTTGTAAGCTCATGACAATATTCTATTGAATATGGGTCGATTGTTATTGTTATTGGGAAACTTTTTCCAATGCATGTAGCTTTAAGGTTTAAGCGTTCAACATCAAAACATATCTAATTATCTCTTGTTTGCACACACAGTAGCATGCACACACAAAGAACACGTGACGTGCCAGAAAATCATATCCACATCTTCCACGACGTATATTATCATTAATATATCCTAAAAACATTGGATTATTTACATTTTACGAAATGAAGTATGTAACCAAATGTACATATCACTGTTACATTCAAAAACCTCAAGAATAGTTTAGGATTGAATCACACTGGTACTATAGCTTATCGACCATATCGTTACATTTCTAAAATAATAGAATAGTTCACATAAAACCTAGTCCTATGATTTGACAGGCATGAGTTCTAATTATCGTTACTATATTCTTTTTAGCGGTGCTAAAAATTATATATTTTACAAAGTTCTTTTAAAGCATAGTTGCAATGTCTTTTAAATATTTTATGTTTATTACATTACAAAGTATTTTATGATTTTTTAAGAAATCATATTAAATTCGTATTAACTTCATTGAAAATTGTATACGATAAAACATCAAATGACTTATACATTAAGTAAAAATAATCATTTGTCACTTTTTCAACGTCGGTCGTTGTCCCGCCCCATGGGCGGCAAGCTTAAAAAAAATTCAAGATAAAAGTATTAACATGTCACTAAACTTAATATAAACCAAGTAGTATTTCATAATTTTTGGCATCACAAAAGAAGTGTATTCCTATAAATTATTACAAATACTACTCGAAACAAAGATTAAAAATTTACAATATGTTATAACAATGGTCCTACATAAAACAGACGATATGCCGTTCAATGCTTTTTCATCACGAAAGCGGCTAATGAAGCAACTTGCAACTCTTATCATGTAATCAAATGAATTATTTATCATATATATATATATATATATATATATATATATATATATATATATATATATATATATATATATATATATATATATATATATATATATATTTAAAAATATAGCAAACATATATTTTGATTACTTATCAAAGATTTAGGGTCTGTTTGGTAGACGGTTTATTAGAAAATATTTAGGATAAGGGTTAAATCCTGCTGTTTGGGGTATTGAAGTGGGCTCCAATATTGGGGATAAGTGTCAAAATTTTGGTATCTATAAAACCCGAGAAAAATTTTTCTTTACACATTCTTTCATAGTAAATGTGGGCCCATACTATATCTCCACCATTCACTTCAAATAATTACTCTATATATTATTATTTTAGAACCTTTATACACGTTTTTTTTGTTTTCTTTTATTTATGTTACGTAGTTTAATATTTTTATGTGGGCCATTTTTACTTAATGCCATTCTAGGGCTGAGCACGGTAGACCTAAAACCGACCCGGACCGGAAAACCGGACCGGACCGGACCAAACCGAACCGGACCGAGCAATTTCGGTCCAGTCCTCGGTCCGGGGTTTTGGACGAATTCGGTCCTCGGTCCGGTCGGTCCGGTCCGGTCCGGTTCGGTCTTACCAAAATCTCGTCAAATATGTCTAATAGGACCGGACCAGACCGAGGACCGAACCGGACCGGACTAACCCGGATCGGACCGGACTAGTTCGGTCCGGGGTTTTGGACCATTTCGGTCCTCGGTCCGGTCCGGTCTTAACCGGTCCGGTCCGGTCCCGAACCGATGCTCAGCCCTATGCCATTCTATATATTTAGATAAAATCCTAAAGTAAATTTTACTCCCAAAGTTTGATGTTCACCAAACGGGCCCTTAATTTAATACTACCTCCGTCCCACTATTATTGTCCTCATTTGACTTTTTGAAATCTTATTTCTTCAACTTTGATCTTTAATAAATTCTTTTGTGTTATATAATACTTGATGATAATGATATTAATGAAAATACATTTAAAAATCAATTCATTCATATATTTTACATCAAGTATTATATAATAAAAACAAAAATATTTAAGATCAAAATTGAAAAAATAAGACTTCAAAAAGTCAAATGAGGACAATTAAAGTGGAATGGAGGGAGTAAAGTTTAGATAACCAGTTTTGAAGTAAGCGCATTAACTCATTTTTTGTCTTATTTATCTTAGGTTTAAAGACCTGTCATCGTCACTCAAACCTTCGGTCTTTTTTCTTATAATTTTCTCAACTAAAACACACAAATAGAACGATTACCAGATTATCCTGAAAAAATAAAACCAAAATAAAAACTCAAAACACACCATATCAACTCACTTAGAACCTACAGTTTGTAGCTCCTGATACAAATCTTAAAACTATATGTCACTATTAATGTATAATAATATCATTACTTTATTTTTATTTTTTTAGAACGAAAAATGTTAGTGATTAGTGAGTCGAGTCGTGTAATAACATCCAAGTCACACAATGTTTTTTTCAAATCCTCGTTTAGTTATTTTAAACTACTTACCCGTTTCGTCTGAAAATATTTTTTATAGAGCCTTGGACCCAAAAAACTTCCCTAAGAAAATGAAATCATTATCAAATCATTATTAAATCCGTATATTCCTATATCAAGAAAATGAAACACCCCATTGATAGCAACTTAAGAATTTGATAACAAATATTGGTTGTGAAACTCAAAAAGTATCGATCATAAGAAACTATCATGTTGATGCATAAAGAAGAAACGATCATAAGAAACTATCATGTTGATGCATAAGAAACTCAAAAACAATTATTCTATTTTTTAAACAAAATAACTATTTTATTCATAATTAAAAATACACATTAAATTAAAAATAAAATATATTACGAAATTAAAAAATTATTACAAAATAAAAAAATATTACAAAATAAAAGAATATTACGAAACAATAAAAAATCACAAAAAAATACTTTATTTTGGGGCTTTTATATTTATACAAATTTGAGCTTGGAACCATTTTATTTAATTTCAACCTTTCACTCCAACATTATCTTCTTCTTCGTCTAGCAGCCGCCACTATTTGCAAAAATAAATAAAAATGTCATTTACATCAATCAAAATATATTTCAAGCAGCAAAATCTAAGTAAGTTGCAGTTTTTTATCCTTTTTAATATGTAAGGGGGAGGGGGTAGTTTTTTGTTACAAAAAACTCTTAACGAGCGTTTTCCTAGCAACGTCAGGGACAACGACGTTAGCAATTTCGCAACGATGGTATCGTAACTCCAGCCAACGCCCGTTGAAACGTTAAAGCTCTAAGAAAAAATTCAAATCTCAACACACAAGTCGCCTTTTACGCGATTAAATTCGATTCACAAATGGTTAGCTGAGTCCGTAGAACATTTAAATGGGTAGCGAGTCCTTTCACTTGAGTATTTTACTTCTAATTTAATAACTTAAGAACTTTTTCTTATAGTTTTTATCAAAACCTAACACATAAAGTCATGTGAAAATCATGTACTAGCAAGAGTAAACTTGGGTTAAGGTATTGACTATTTAGGTATCCGATTTTTTAAGTCGGATACTATTTTACACCCTTAAAAGTTTAGGGTACCAAAAGATCCGGTTAAAAAATTGAGGGTACTAATATACATGTTTGCCTTTATTCCATGACCACTGTTCCAAATACTCTATGTACGATTGCGAAATTGCTCCATTTACCAAACTATAACACTTTATTCTCGAGTTTATGTTTTGGAGTGAAAGAAATTTTTTTGGAAGGGTAATAATAAATATTGAGTTCTCAAGATTTTTTAGGAGAGGAGAAGGAAGTTAGGGATAGTAAATTATACCAAATTTACTCTCTTAATTTTCTTCCCAAAATAGAATGAAAGGGATTGAAGTTCATTTTTTAGCCTTTTTTCTTTCTTACACTCTCCTCTTTTTTTTCCAACTAAAGAACACCGTATAAAAAATTATTTTTTCTTCCTCTCCACTTTACTTCTTTCCTTTTTGGGTAAAAGTCGAAAATACACAACGTACTTTCTAAAATAATCCGTTATGCCCACTAAAATTTTTTATGTTCGATTTGCACACTTGTCACATAGAATTTTGGTCAAACATTTGAATATACCTTTGACTTAACGGAACCGTTAGTTATTTCGTTAACTTGGAATTTAATTTTAGCTAACTATCTTCATCTTCAAGAACCATCTTCATCTTCAAGAACTTCCTTCGCTTCATCACCATCTCCATATGCGGGTTAACAGCCGATAATGAATCGGGTCCAATCCAATTATATCAACATCATCAACATCCATGGTATCATTGGATTCTTCGATTCTTGATTCATCAGTGTCATAATCAACAAATGGGGACTTCAAATTACACTCGTCAGTGGACTTATTCCACCACTCTAAGTATCTAACAGTGACATATCGCTCAGAAGATCGAGATGGAAAATACACTTTAACATCCTTAACAGGCCTCGTGTAAAACCTCCAAGCAAATCCACAGCTTCCATCCATTCTTGTCACGTTACCAGGAAGATCATGATTCATCCCAAATTGCATTGCAACTCTATGAGGTAAATACCGTTGGATACATTTTCCATCTATCCCAACAAGCTCAGATACCATTTTCTTTATATCTAAACCAGTAACCAACGACTTCAACATCACTTATACCAGTAATCATCATTTACCTTTGAATACAAACCCAGCTTTCAAGCTGAACAACCACATCGAGAGACTTACATTAAGTTAAGTACCCAAACTCTTGATAATCGAAACCCTCATACACCTTAAGTAACATCGAACTTCAAATTCATTGGATTCGTTCCCGTGGCCACTAGGAACAGTCCACAAGTGCTATTTTTCGATTTTGATTTGGTTTTTTTCTTTTATATTGGAAGATGGGTTTTTTGATTTCGATTTGGGTTTTAAAATCGTGGGTAAACTTGTATGGATCTCGAATCTAGGTTTTGGGGTTTCTTGATCTATCACGCACTCAATGCACTCAACTTGCTTCATATAGCCTACGATATATGTCCTAATGACTCAGAAGTACAACTTTGAGGTGTTAGACAAATCATTAAGGGATATTTGTGTAAGTCAAAGCATGGCATGACATGATGGACACTCTATTCGACAACATTACATGACTGTGATTTTTGGTGGCGCTTTCAAGGAAGTCCTACCATTACTCCAAAAGGATTCTGACAAGATATTGTTTGCCTCATTAAATTGGTCTTACTTGTGGGACCATTGTAAAGTGTTGGGGGTTAACCGCGAGTATGCGTTTGACTATTGGTTGTGTTCGTAAAGATGTCTATGGGATTAAAAACTTTGCTGAATGGATTCTAAAGCATGGAGATGGTAAGCTATGAGACGAAAACGATGGCAAGGTTAACGATAACATACATGATGAAATTCACATTAAGGGTTCAAGTAACCCAATAGGCTCCATCATAAACTTGACTTACACAAACTTGACTTACCCATATATGTTGGATAACTTTGACGACAACAAATATTTCACAGAAAAGCCACACATGTCCGAATGAACGAGGTTGTCATCACTATAAACAATAAAATATTGGCGGTTATTCCAGGCGAACAAGTCACATAATAGGCTCAATCATAAACTTGACTTACCCATATATGTTGGATAACTTTGAAGACAACAAATATTTCACAGAGAAGCCATATGTATCCCTATGAACGAGGTTGTTATCACTATAAATAATAAAATGTTGGCGGTTATTCCAGGCGAACAAGCCACGTACTTTAGTTCTTTGAAAATATTTGTAATTCACGAAAGGGCACAAGTATAAACGAAGACGTATTCTCTATAGAGTACGTTAATTGTATAAAATTCTCCGGTGCACCCATCCACGACTAAAACTGGAAATGGGTCTTCTGATCATGTTGTTATGAAACATTGATATCAAATGGTTGGTTCAAGGGAACATTGGATAAATTGATGAAAAGTTCGGTTCACACCACTATAATCAACATACACTATTTTGGTAGATGGGTGCTTATCGTAGGGATGAAAATATCACCTAATGATAAACTTTTTCCGTTAAAGATATTAAGGAAGCAGTTCTTCGTATTCTTATGTTTTGCGATGACCATCAAGAGAAATTAGGCACAATCTCTGGGGAAAGTCGGTTTGTCTTTGCAACGTGTTTATACACATGACCGTCTATATGTAGACCTCATTCATATTAGGAGAAAAAAGAATTGAAGATGGTTATTTGTGAGAAGATGAAAATCTCACTAATACCACCACCAACGCGATCTAAAGAGAATTACTATATAATTTATGATCAAATCTACATGTACACGTACATAGCATTCGTAGAATAAATTATTAATGTGTTTTATTTCTATTTTTAAATTTTTTGAATATTATGTTTCATACAACGCATGTTTGATTATTATATATAATGTACGTTTATTTATTTAGATGTAGTTCTCTATAACTAATAACTTCGTAATATGCATTATCTTTTTTGAGGTTACTTAAAAATACTCGTGAATTTCACGGGTCTTTTAGCTAGTACTTATTATATAAAGTATTTATCATAAATATTAATTCTAATTTTAATCCCGGACTAAAAATTAACAAATATAACTCCAAATTAAAAATTAAAAAGATTAAATTTAAGTAATTAGATCATATTTGTTAAATTGATTTCATTAATCTACATTTTGTAACAAACTTTTCTAATAATTTTTCTAATAAATCATTCAAAAAGAAATTATTTTTAAATTGAGATATTCTTTTATCTATTTATTTTTTTCATAATTTCATTTCACAATATTTTCTAAATTTTTTTTAATTCAATGTCTATTTTAATATATTTGTTATTAAATTTTTATTTTTTTCATTTTAGTGAATTTAATTTATTTTATTTTAATTTTGTTACAATTTTAATTTTAATTTAAATACAAATTTAATAGATAAAAATATAATATTTGTTTGTAATAAAATAGTCACTATGTATCCGCCCGCTGTATTGTGGTATTGTTACTATAGTTAGCTAATTTAGATAATTGAGGTAAGACGAAAAAAATGGAGCTGAAGTAAATGATATGTAAGACTCCATCCTAACACGTAAGAACAACAAATTCCCTTTAAGCAACACTTAACATGAATCTAAATGCTTGTTTTACAGGGATGACCAAACTGGTGCCGCGCCTCTTCCTGACACCCAAATGGAGAAGGGCAAAGAAAAAGAAGTGGAAAGAAACCCCATGCTTCACACGGCCGCCACAAAGTCCGGCCCTGTTTTTGAAGAAGGTTCACACACAGCCTCCCAAGACCTCCCAGCGTCCGGCCCCCCTCAATCGTTGAACCCTATATGGAATATCACAACTGCATCACGAATGAGGGACGCCGATGAATGCCGGGAGTACCTCAACAACTACATACCACCAGGCTTGGTGCGAGAGGTGAACGCGCTCAGCCATGCGGATTTGGCGGATGAGTATAATGGTGCCTTGGTACACCAAATGGCGATGGGCACCTCGATGAGGGTAAAGTTTGAAGCCGCACTTGGGCATGTGGAATCTCTTAAGAGGAAGGTTGGACGGAGGGAGAAGATGATCGTGGACAATGAAGCTCAAATTGCAGACCTCCAATCCCAACTTGCTAGCGCCGAGGCGACCATAAAAAAGCAAACGGCCCGCGCGAATGAATACGACCAAAAAGTGGCCAACCTTGAGTCAAAGCTAGATGCCGCGTCCACCAAGGTACATATCCGTGCCGCACCCCACTTTTTATAAAAGAAATATATTCTAACAATTAACCTCATATAGGTAGCCACAGCGGAGGCGTCTGCCAAGTCTTCTTCCAGCCAGGTGTCCGTGCTTAACAAGAAACTAGAAGATGCGCACATGGCAATCCAAAGCATGGAGAAGATACAAGAGGAACTTGCTGAAGAGAGGGCTATCACCCAGGAGCTGAAAGAGGCGTTTGCCCAAAAAGATTTGATCATTGATGCCCTCACCGCCGAGCGCGATGATGTGCTATGCCCTCAACTACTAGCGGCCATCGCCGGCCGCAGGTGGATGGTAGGGCATGGAGCACGCTTGGCCGTCACCAAGGTTCTAGAGGCCCCCGAGTTTGTGCAACAGTTTGCAAGTCTTGTGTCCGATGGCATTGACCACGGACGTCATGAGGGAATGGTCGAGGCCATAGAGCTGATCAAGAAAGGGGAAAACTTCACCAATCATGCCTTCTTTAACCCTGAAGCCGCTAACAAGATGACTGCTTCCATGGCCGCGATGCGGGATCTGCATTATCCATTCTTGGATGAGCTGGAGGCCACCAAAGATGCATCAAATATGGAAATCATGGAAAGGCTAAGTCTTAGTGCGTCCTCCCAAGGTGAGAGTCACTCCCGTGCTTCCTTCACTCCATCACCCAGCCACCTGACGCTCCCCATCTATGAGGACATAACCAGGATCGTGCTTGACGAAGAACCCTTAAGTGTGGTGTTGGAGAGGAATGCGGCTCAAGCCCGGAAGCGGAAAGAACGTAGTGAGTTGTTGTCGTGCCTGATCGAGGAACAAGTGGAGATAGGTAAGTTTTTCCCTCCTATGTAGGATGCTCCTACTTTATGATCCAATTCAGACACTATGGTTTGTAACCGCCGAATATGTGTTGTTTCTATTTGTCCGTGCATGTACACGGCTAAAAACATGTGTATTTTGTATGTAAGTCCGTGACCACGGCCAATTTTGTTATCTATTTGGAAACTTATGTATTTTGACTGTGTTGAATATTGTACACCAATACTGCATGATATGTCACGTCTTACACGCAAAGAAAGAAAATACATACAAGTCTATAATTTACTAGACATACGACGTGCGTCTTTACTATGCGAAGCACTGTGTGACTACGGCATATGAAACTTACCACAACGTCTTGTGAGTAAGGTGTCTAGTAAGGATACATGATCTGTGCGGCTGGGGTTGCATCCCTCTTACGCGGCAAGTTGAATTAGTAGGTTCACTTAATCCTCTTACCCCGCCTGGAGGCGTATAGTACATGTACAGTAGTTTGAATGAATGCATATGAATGAAACATGGCATATTACAATACAAGTAAAATTCATACGACTAACAAAAAATCTAAAAAATAATTTGCACAAAACAAGCCGTGGAGCTAGCTAGGCACCACAGCATTTTATTAGAACGCTTACATTTTTGTTTGAACGATAATGACAAGTCCTAAGAAACAAGAAAGGAAACTAAGCAAAACATAAGAAAAAACAGATAAACCGCATGGTTCTTTATTAAGGCCACATATAGCGAAGCACCTATGCGGAAGCCGTAGCTTTTTAAAGATAGCACCTTTTGAGATTGGAGATGTTCCATGTGCGCTCTAGGTCGCGGCCATCCATGTCACGTAACTTGTATGCGCCTCGTCCTAAGGCTTCCGTGACTTCATACGGTCCTTCCCACTTAGGGCCCAACTTTCCTGTATTCTCCGCTCGACTTGCCTCGTTAGCACGATAGACGTAATCTCCCTGACGGAAAGAAACACCCTTGACCCTGGCGTCATAATAAGCCTTCATCTTAGCCTTGGACTTAGCCTCATTGATAGCTGCTATCTCCCTCTTTTCTTTCAACAGATCCAGGTTGATTCGCAGCTGCTCGTCGTTCGTGACGACATTAACTTCCGCCGTGCGGATGGTAGGCATTCCTATTTCTGCTGGTATAACAGCTTCAGTGCCGTAAGCCAATGCAAATGGAGTATCTCCGTTTGCTGTTTTGATCATAGTTCTATGCGCCCATAGCACATGTGGTAACTCATCGACCCATTTGGCACTTCGTTCATCCAAACGCGCCTTGATGCCATTTCCCAAGCTTCTATTTGCTCGTTCGACGAGACCATTTGTCTGCGGATGCTTAACAGATGCGAAGCGCCGCTTGATGTTCAATGATGCACACCAGTCTTTGAATGGATTGTCCGTGAACTGTTTACCGTTATCCGAGATGATTTCTCCTGGTAGGCCAAAACGGCACACAATATGTTCCCAAACAAACTTTTTAACTTGTTTGCCTGTGACAGATTTGACTGCCTTGGCCTCTATCCATCGTGTGAAGTAGTCCATCGCGACAATCAAGAATTTAACACCCCCGCAACTACAGGAAATGGTCCTGCAATGTCGATTCCCCACTTATAGAATGGCCATGGGGACGCGATAGGTGTAAGCTCCTGCTGCGGGTGTCGCGGCACTGGCCAATGCACTTGGCAATCACTACACTTATGAATCATGTCGCGCGCGTCTCTGTGCATGGTAGGCCAATAATATCCTGTCCGTAAGGCTCTAGCTACCACGGATCGTGGACCTGCATGCATGCCGCACAATCCTTCATGTATGTCACTGATTACGTATGCGGCCTGACGTGGTCCAACACACCGCATCCACGGCTGCAAGAAAGAGCGCTTGTAAAGGACGCCTTCTCGAAGTTCAAAATGCTGCGACTTCCTCCTGATGCGCCGTGCTGCTTTTTCCTCGTCTGGAAGGGTCTCACTAGTCAGATAGTTGATAATCGGGGTCATCCATGTAGGTCCATCCTCCTCAACTATAGTAGCGACCTCCCCTTCCGTTATAGATTTCTTCTTGAGTATTTCCACCAAGACTTGTTTAGACAAGTGAGCGAAGCTTGTGGATGCGATCTTACTAAGAGCGTCCGCCTTCTTGTTCTCACCCCTTGGCACCTGCTTGATGGAAAACTTACTGAAAACTGCGATTAGCGACTTGACTTTTTCCAAGTACCTGACCATGTTGTCCTCCTTAGCCACATATCCACCTAGAATATGGTTCGCGACAAGCCGTGAGTCCACGTAGGCCTCAAGGTTGCGGACTCCCATTCTAGCGGCGATTTTCAAACCCGCAATTAATGCTTCATATTCCGCTTCGTTGTTGGTGGCCGTGAACTCAAAACGGAGGGCATACGTGAATTCCATTCCTTCTGGATTTGTGAGAATGAGACCACCTCCGGACCCGTCCGTACACGAAGATCCGTCCGTGAACAACACCCATGGTTCTGTTGGAGTCTCGTCTTGCTTAACGATTGGCCCTTCCTCATCCGGCTTCTCGATTAGGAAATCTGCCAAGATCTGGCCTTTCACACCCGTCCTTGGCCTATAAGATATATTGTGCTCCCCCAATAAGATGCTCCATTTCTGTAGTCTCCCTGCCACGTCCGGTCTAGAAATAACCTGCTTGATTGGCTGATCCGTAATGACTACAATTAGGTGCGCCTGAAAGTACCGGCGTAGCCGCTTTGTAGCAAACACTAGTGCTAACACCAATTTTTCCATAGAGGAGTAATTCAGCTCCGGCCCTTGTAGTGTTCTACTTATAAAGTAGACCAGAGTTTGCACTGTATCTCTATCTGTCATAAGTACCGCGCTTATTGCGCCATGAGTGGCTGAGAGATACATAATGAGTTCCTCCTTTGGCCGGGGAGCTACTAGCATAGGGACGGATGCAAGATGCTGCTTGAGTTGGCCGAAAGCTTCCTCGGCTTCCTTCGTCCACCGGAAGTCTCCCTTCCTAATGCACTTCTTGAGTGTCTTAAATAGGGGGAATGACTTTTCTGCGGATTTAGATAGGAACCTATTCAGCCCGGCTAGCTTCCCATTTAAGGATTGCACCTCCTTCCGTGTCTGAGGGGATGGCAGTTGTATCACTGCGTCCGTTTTCTCTGGGAAAGGTTTGATGCCGTTTGGATCAATCAAATATCCAAGGAACATTCCCTCCGTTGCCCCAAACGTACATTTTTTTGGATTTAACTTCATGTTAATCCTTCTTAGTGTGTCGAATGTCTCTTGGACATCCCGGAGAAGGGCCTCCTCCGTGTGACTTTTTATAACCAAGTCATCCACATAGACCTCCAAGTTGCGGCCTATCTGTGATTCAAAAGCTTTGTCCACAAGCCGTTGATATGTAGCACCGGCGTTCTTCAGTCCAAACGGCATTCTCGTATAGCAATATACGCCCTGGCTCGTATGGAACGCCGTTTTTTCTGCATCCTCCTCCGCCATCTGGATTTGGTGATATCCTTTATATGCGTCCAAGAAGCATTTAAAAGGATACCCACACAGGGATTCCACCTTCCAGTCGATTTCCTGTAACGGGTAACAATCCTGTGGACAGGCCTTGTTTAGATCTATAAAATCCACACACACGCGCCAACTCCCATCATGTTTTCTGACCATGACCGGATTGGATAACCACTCGTGGTAGTATACCTCGCGCATGATACCTGCGTCCACTAGTTTCTGTACTTCCTCCAATATCACTTGGCTGCGTTCAGGTGCCTGGCCGCGCTTCTTTTGCTTGACGGGTTGATACCCTTGGCGGATCTGGAGCTTATGCTCTGCTATCGCACGTGGCACGCCTGTCATATGCTTTGGCTCCCATGCGAATATATCCAAGTTTGCACTTAAAAGAGAGCACATGGCCCTTTTGCCGCTATCCGAGAGCGCCCCTCCTATGGATACCTCCTATTCCGGATAGTCAGGGTGAATTGCTACCTTCCAATTGGGAGGTGGTGATCCATCCTTGGGTGGAACAGGTGGAGCCGGTGTTGTCACGGTGTGACACTCGGATGCCGGTACGATTGTGTTGTAAATGGTAACAATTCCCCCCTCAACGGGGAATTTGATCATTCCGTGCGCCGTGGAGGGTACCGCCCGTATAGCCAAAATACCTGGTCTGCCTATGATCCCATTGTACGGAGAATGTGAGCGTATCACCATGAAGTTCATCCACGCCGTAGTGGAGTGTTCCTCATTCCCAATGGTTACAAGCAGCCGTAGTTGCCCTATCGGCCAGATAGTGTCTCCACTAAAGCCGGTGAGCGGCGCCGTGGCCGGTACTAATTGGCTTCTTATTTCTGGGCGTAACTGCACAAAACAGTGTTCATACAGTACCTCTGCTGACGACCCTCCATCCACATACATGCGACGAACATTATGTGTTCCAATGTTTATCTCAATAGTGAGAGGCGCATCGGTCACATCGCTCGCTGTGATGGGAGGGAACGAGATTTCCCTGCCGCGTGAAAATTTTTGGCCAACCTTCTGCCTCGTGCGGTGTTGTCTGGATTGGATCATGTATATAGTCGAAGGTTTGTCCTTTTGGGGATCCTTCTTATCGTACTTCTTGTTGTTGTCTTTTCCATCCTTCCAATCCTTAACTAGGTGCTTGAGTTTACCTGATTTGATCAGCGACTCAATATGCTTCTTGAGCTGGATACACTCCTCTGTACCGTAGCCTTTGTCATTATGGAACTCGCAGAAGCAATTTCCTTGCCGACGTTCCGGCGGAGTGGTCATTGGGGGAGGCCTTGGAAAGTTCGCCCCTTCCGTCAGCAAGATCTCCCGGTAGGACATCTTTAGGGGAGTGAACTTATCGTCCGGTCGTCCTCCTTTGCTCTGGCTCTTATAGTCTGAGCCCTTGCTATTGTTCTGATTGCCTTGACCGCCCGACTGTCTCCGAGACTGGTCATTTGACCGGTACCCATTTCCTCTGGATGGGTAGGCCGCGGCAACAGCTGTTTCTCCTTCTATGAAATTTCTGACTCTTTCCATGAGGTCATCATATTTCTCTGGACGCTTGTCATTGAGGCGCCTGATCAACTCCTTGTCTGTTATGGCGTGCATGTAGTCAGAGATTTTCAGGAGCTCCGTCATTGTTTTTGTGCACGTGCACTCATCATTGAAGCGTTCAGTGAAGGCTTCTGTGGACTCCCCCGGTCGTTGTTTGACAGTTGCCAATGAGACCGGATCCCTATTATACTTCTTCCTCTGAGTATAATTGTTCTCGAAGGCAGTGCGTAGTTCCGTGAAACTATCAATGCTCCGTGGAGGGAGTGCCTCAAACCAGTCACGGGCATTTCCGATCAAAGTTGAATTGAACATTTGGCACCATATAGGCATGGGCCATCGCTCAATTTTAGCCTGCGTATCAAATATCTTAAGGTGATCAACCGGATCACCAGTCCCATCATAGGTCTTGACACACGCCGGCATGCGACGCTTGGTGTCCTCAGAATAGTTCCGTATGCGGAGGGTGAACGGGTCTTCCCTGGGATCCGCCCATGGCCGGGTGAGCCTAGGGTCATCCCATGGTTCACACCATGGACGCGAAAGATCCTCCGCTTCTGCATCTCGATAATAAGGGCCACCATAATACTCATCATTGTTTGGTGGTGGTGGAGGAGTGCGCCTAGGTCGGCGACGCTTAGGCGGATGGTCATCTGAGTCCTCTCCTGACGGGTCTGGAGACGGTGGTGGTGCCCCATCCTTTGGGTAGGGGCCACTTTTTTGGGATGAACCGGAAGCCTTCTTCCCAGTGTTCATCCTGTCCCACACGCTCGTGCGACGAGCGGTTCTGGGAAACTCTCGATCTGGCCGCTCGGGTGAACCATCAGACTTATCTCCTCCTTCTCGAGACTGCATTAGTTCCTGTATGAGGCGATGTCCTATGCGCTCAAACACATTCCTGGGTTGAGGGGTTTTCTCAAAGATGCTCTGCTCCTGAGGCCGAGCTCTCCTTTTCCTCTGATTTTGGGAAGAGGTGATTGGTCCGGTGTCACCAAAGTTGAGTCGGGATTGGAGGTTCCTCCCCAGATTCAACCTTGACGCGATCCCCGGGACGATCCTATCGAAGTTCTGCGTGAGAACTCGAGTAAGATCCTCCTCGCTGAGTGGTAGGACCTCTACCTCTTCCTCTATCGATGGTCTACGTGGCTCCTTGTTAGGAGGGTTGGGCGCAGTCCCTGGGTCCGGATTGTCCAGGGTTGAAGTAGGTGGGGGTGTCATGGAGATCGTGCTCGTCACCCCCAAGGGCTGAAAGCCGCCACGGTTACCAGGTCCGCCTGTAAGGCGGCTAGGTGATTGATTGGGGATGAGTATCCCTTCCCCTTGGAACTTCCGATTTCCAGGATTCGTATTCCCGGGGTTGGCTTGCTGATGCCCCTTCGTCATTGGAAATTCAGAATGAGGTTTTGTTCTAGCTTAGTGTAATGGGTCCCACGGATGGCACCAACTTGTTGATGCAAAAGTTTGGTGATCCTTGCTAGACCTGAATTAGGCTTAATTCGGGTTGGCTGGGCTCCGGCTCCTGCACCAAGTGAATCGTTTGGTTGGGATCCTGCACACTAAACAACACGCGTTAGGCTTACCGTGGGAATGTTTCCCACGATTAGACTCCGGCGTGAGAGTAAGTAATCGATTAGGGTTTATGGGAGTTGAGAGTAGAACGTCATACCTTTGTGGAACCCTTGGGGGTTCCTTTTATAGGCAGTGGAACCCTAGTGGGCTGCCACTGATACTTCGGCCCCAAGGAAAGGATAACTATCAGAATTAGAATGATTGTTATCTTCTAATTTTGGTAGTGAATATCCTCCTCAATTGGGATAAAGCTATTCCTAGACAGAATATGATTCTGTCTAACCCTATGTCGGCCGCACCGGGCCGTGGGCCGCACACATATGTGCGGTCACTGTTCATCCAAGCCCATAATCCTGAATGACATTATCCCACCCATCTGTGATGGGCCGGATACGGGTAGTACCCATGGGCCGGGCTCATGACCCGGCTGGGGACTATACGTCATCAATTGGAATTAATGCTTATTGATCCATTAACTCACACGAAATATATATGGAAATAAGGTACGGAGTAGTAAATATATGAAGCTCATTCAAGTAATTAATATCCCGGACATCTTTCCATGCCACTCGAAACACAAAAAACCCAAACAAAGTTCTATGCAATTTGCTATGGCCTAGCAACAAACTCCTAAGTTTCTTTACATATAACTACACCCTCTTTTTTTATAATGTTGCAACATCAACAATCGCCCCACTAAATTTAACACGAATAATGACGAATTATTCTCGGCCAGCTAAGGCGGGAGGAGGGATACACAAGAAGACTAATACAGTCTCCCACGACACAATGATGTCCCACAGTGGCATGTCAGTTTCTGCACGTTGCCATTCTCGTCGACAACACGTTCTAGGACATAACCGTAATCATAAGTGAGTTCCTGATTCAAAAAAGCAACAGATTTATCTCGTTAGAAGCAACCCGATCCTTAAACATTCCCGGACACATATTAACATTAAAAGAACCAAGATTTACCTCATTTCGGGGAATGTTGTCAGCAGCAACAAGAATTATTTGGGCAAGTCTTAGCTTATGGTGCGAGCTTAACAACGCATGCATGATCAACTCAACCTCTTCATTTGACTTTCATTTTTTCTCCCCTTCAATGCATATGGCCATATGGCTTTGCTTTTCTCATTGAATCATTAACAAAAGACTCGATCGATGATTCCCATTATCGAGTTTTATTTTGTTTTAGGGATACTGGTGCCAGGCAGAAATAGAAAAATTTGTACCATTCAAAATCGCTATAACAGAACTTTTAACAATCGAAGCTTCTAATGCACATAATTTGTTAGTTAACAGTCCGACAATATGCAATTTTTGGATTTCTCACAAATGCTATCGTGCCATGAAGTAAAAAGATAAATATAAACCTTGGTTTGCGCTACTTGATGCCAAAATCGTTTTGACCCATTACCCAATCTGTCTAACCCACCCATCCAGTTAACTCTAAATTACAACAGCAATCTGGAAGAACGATTTCCGAATCCTTTCTCCGAGAAGTTCCAAGAAATACAGTCATGTTTTCTTGAAACTGAATAATCAGTTAGAAGAAGCACTCGGATCTGAAGCAAAAATAAAAAAGAAATAAGTCATTTGTTGTCAGTTTCACATAAGCCCTGAATGAAGTGGAAGACCCAATCAAAAGCAATATATGACCTGAATCGATCATACTCCAACAATTGTTCGGTTACAATAAATTAGCAGTATCTTCTTCTAGATTAGCTCCATATATCCACATTGTCGTACCTAATTCAAAATAGATATGTCAAACTACTCAAAGTAATAGACAACCTGACAACACTCTTCTGTTGTGCATACGTACCAAGACCAACACAGAAAAGGGTTTACAAAACAAATGACGATACAAATATTCGAGAGAAAAATCTTATTGTTGGGTCCTTTTCTTGAACGGGTTACTGTTATAATGTTCATTTTTGCATGGCAGAGTGATACCGTTGTATAAAATGAAACAACATATTGTAAGAACAAAAGAACATCACAGTATAAACAATCTAACATACTAAAAAGCTTTCGGTAGTTCTACAGTAAAATCCATAAGCACATAGAATAATATATAAAACCCAAAATTAACCTTCAAACTTTTTTTTCAAAAGATTTAGCTTCCTGGTTGACAGATTAAGCATTACAAAAGTAGATTTTCTTACCATTCTTTGACCTCTCCTAAAAAGGAACCAGTCAGTCCAATATTGTCACTGTGAAATCCTGCAGTCTAACATGAATCATGTCAGAATTACTTTGCATTTAAAATTGAGCTAACAAAGATAGGGAAAGGTGAATATGTAGAAATTACCTCCAATCTCAAGTGAGTTGTGACTTCCAAGAGCATTAACAGGCAGTCCTCTACGATCTAAATTTTAATAACACTCTACTGAGCCATATTTTCTTGTGTTTCTGCAGACCCGTCCTTAATTATATTACATTCATCTTTAATTAACATCCTTTTCTCCTCCATTGCCAAGAACTCCCGTTCCATGGGGTTTGTATAAACTGCCTGAGACAATCCATTTACACCAAATAATGGGCTCTCTTTACGCAACGATCCAGAACCTCTATAGCCAAGTATGGTTTCATCCATAGAAGCACCTACGTTGGAGCCATAAGATCCGATAGTGGATGAATGGTTCTGGTTCAGTCCTACTTGTTGATCCAAGATATTGAAAGAATTTTGCCTTATGGTATTCCACTATTTATACTCGATGGTTCAGCAGGCTGATTAGCTTGTTTCTGGTGTAGTAGTTCTATGAGCAGTCTTTTTGAAGTGTCATCACTGGTTCCAGTTGACATCCAAAGAGTTTGATCTTCTGGGTTTCTTCTTGTTTCCATATCCCTTTTCTACCTCTCGTTATCACCATGCAGTAGTTGAATCCTGGAGTTCCAGTCGTTTGAAATTTGCCCATCATGTCCTTCCATCATATCCAAATGTGAGTCATGATAAGTATATGGGGCTATAGGATGCTGAGATTGGTAAATGAGGACACTTGAAGAAAATCGACCTACTTGATTAGCATGGTGTAACCTAGCAGCTGAATCTTGTATACCTATGTTTTGAGCTCGAGCTAAAGAATTTAAAACATCATTATTCATTCCTAGACCACCGCCAGGCATTGACAATGACCTCTCGTACGGTAGCATGTTAGGTTCATACAGGCCCTGTCGAAGCCGTTCGTGCATCGGGAGATTCCATTCCATATAAGTCAATTTCTCATGAGACTGTCTTTGTTGCTTCTGATAGAATTCTGAAGCAGAGTTCGCTCTAGTAAGACCAACATTACTTCTTCCTCCATCTAGAGACCAGGCAGAAGCAAGATTCCTTTCTTCCTCCATTTCCACCCTCTGCCTCAAGTCCATAGACAACTGCCTACCTTGCAAGTGTTCACGTTCATTTGTTTCTTCTTCCATCTTAGCTAAAACATAACCAATTATCTTACCAGTAAGTACTCAATTTTGTATTTGATATCGATATAGTCTTCCATGTTAATCAACTTGGCTGTCATTTTACCTTTCTCCTTGTTAATTGCACATAACAAATGGAAACTTTAAATGTGGGTCAGAACAGGTCGGTTAATCCTTTAAACATTATTGTTGACTTACACCAACTTGAAGAAAAATGGTGATGCCAGATGACATGGTAAAAGCAAGTCTTCTCATTTCATTCTTCATCTGATATATGTTGCAAGAATAATGCTTCTACGTACAGTTAATGGAGAAATTATACGCTGATTATTATGTTTCTGTGGGTCCATTGTATGGTAAAATTACTGAGCATCTGTAATCGATTAGCAGTCACAATTGGTCTTCTTATACACTGTACAAAAGAAGGCAGTTTAGCTCAAACTCATTAAGAAAACACATCATGACAACCGATATTTTCAGTTTAACTAACCTTTGATTTCGTAAAAAAATTAAATGTCCCACAAACGGGGGCCTGTGATCAGAAAACCGTGAATGCCAACGTGGCAACAGTGTATATGGCTTCTGATGGATCCCTTCCCCGTACCAAAGTATTCTGTAGCACCTGCAAATTTTAGGTTCTCAGTCAAAGAATAAAAAGAAATTCACACTTCCATATTGAATGCATTTGGGGCTAAAGAAAACCACAAAAAAGGCGTTGCATGTTTGACTTTTGCAGTCTAATGATTTCTTTATTAGTTTGTAAGCGTAAAGTTATAACAGATGGAAAAAGTATACTTAAGAATAAATATAATATTATGAGTGGCAAAGGATAACAATATGGCAGTGGTGACAAGTTACTTCATAGTCCGGTAAGGTTTCACCTTCATTTCCTAGAATTAAGAAAAGTTGAGTTAGATTTCTATGTCATGGCCCTCAATTTGAGAACTTATGGGTCAAAATCATGTACAAACCCACAAATGAATGCAACAAAAACTATTCAAATCAGCAGACACATTTTCACGATGGTGCGCACACAACAGCTTGCGGTCTATCATCATCAGTTTGACATAGTAACTTGTATTAAGGTTTCTCTGGAATACGTACGATTGATCTGTTTCCTCATTTGCATGTCTCGACATATCAGATTGCTGGTTCAAAGCAACATTATCGAATCACAACAACAGATTGTCGTTGCAATCGTGTTGAATGCCTTATAACCTTTTTTGGTGTATCAAAACTGTATAAATTCTTACCGAGTTGCAGGAACTACATCATTAATAGAAAGAGCACGTGACAGCAAAATATATACTTTCTTCTAAAAAACTATGGAAGTACATATCCAACATACTCTAAATTGCCCCGTCGGCTTTGCTATGCAAAAGAGACGATAAAAGTCAGCTCACATCCCATATATCAGGTTGCTGTCTGTTTATGCCAAGTTTCGTTGAAGTTATTTGCACCAATTCCGAGATATGACAAATTTCCATACATATGAAACCTGAAGAGACACCGAGGGATTAGGTCTTTATGCATCAAAACATATCTTTTTGTTTTGGTAATGTGAAACTGTGGTTTTTAAAGCTTTCACTTTTTTTCCATTAATTGGTGCAATAAAAAAGATTCAAAGTAAAAAAAAATTAACTATGGGAAACTCAAATACCTTATATTTAGTTTACAATAAGTTAATTAAAGTCCTATCATATTACTTCTTGGTTGTTCATGAAATCATCCACATCAAGAAGTAGGTCGGATCCAAACTTGTAGCGATATCATGTTGATAATCATATGCCACATTCATCAGTTAATATCATATGATTATGGAACACATTAAACCCCAATTTGAAAATGCACATGTCAAAGGAACACAAACTTGGTTAAAGATCATACTTTCAATTTATCATCAAAATCCTAAGTTAAACATGCACATGTACAAACCTGGTTATTAAGGTTTATGAATCAAAATAATACCAAGACGTAATGTAAAACATAAGGTTTATACCTGCACATGAACAACAATAGATTACCAACAAAGAATTTATAGACGAATTCAAAAACCTTGTTAATTAATAGACGAATTCATAAACCTTGTTAATTAATAGACGAATTTATTACAAACCTTGATGATCGTTATGGTTTTAGGGTTTTTTCATCTCGTCGGTTTTAGGTTTTTTTATCAATGGCGTAACTGGTATATATTTTGCTTTTGACATAATAAAAAGCTTATATTGAGGTTAGGATTATTTGCAACATCAAAATATATATTTGGTTTTTCCATTGTAAAGCACAACTTCTAGCTTAGTCCATTGGTTGAAGGGATTGTCTCTAAATGTCAAGACCAGAGTTCGAATCTTGCCCTGTCTAAAACTTTTTAAATAATAAAATAATAAATATTTGTGCTGACGTGGAATTAGAGCATGCTTATGTGGCATTTCCCTCATGTTATAAATAATGTAAAGATATATATATATATATATATATATATATATATATAATCCCATATATATATAAATACTTTCATTCTCGTCCATTGGCAACTCGGAGGTTTCGCTTGAAACTGTTATAGTTAAAAGATTTCAAAATTTCATTTTTGGAAAATCTTTTCGTTCTCTATAACTTGAGCTCTAATACCAATCTGTAACACCCCCAAATTTCGGTCATAGCAGCGGAAGGGTCCTTCCAAAGAATCAAAACGGCCGGTGATTAATGGAATTCCTTGTCGGTTCTCGGTGAAATACTCCTTTGGCTGAGGGCTTCCCCCTGTTCTGCTGCTACCGCGGGCACTATCATGGTTGAATCTCAATATCATAGAAAACGGCTCAAAACGAGTCGTTTTAATAAACATCCATTCATTTTCATTCAATAAAGATAAAATTTCATACACGGTCCTAGATAACTTAAAGTTTACAAAACACAATAATGATAAAAATTCTTTGAATGGATATTATTTATAAAAGCGGACCAAAACATTTCAAATATGCAAGCTTCACGAAACTGCCTTCCTTGAGTGCCTTCCCTATGGACTTGAGATAAAACATGTTATAAAGTCAACATAAATGCTGAGTGAATCTATAGAGTTTAAATTAAATAAAGAGAACACAAGTTTAGAATAACCTTCCAAGGTTAATACTTCATTGAAAGACAATTATGTTGTACGGACATAATTATCGGTGTTATTACATAAGCCTTAAAACATTGAACGTTAACATATATTATTTCAGCCCAACACACCTGGCCAAGTGCGTATATTTCTCTTATACGTATGCATCCGATGTTTCATTACTAGTGTTTCACTACACCATGCGATAGCTAGTCGCGACCGGACTGGGCGTTACCCTGCTAGATCTATCCATAGTATTAGCGTTCTTTCGATTAACAATTCACGATTCAATGGGTCTTTTAAGGCTAAATCTAACTTATGTAATAACTTTCATTTAAGCATACAATCGGGCCCTTGTGTTCTATTTTAAAACAAAGAGGGTTTACCACAACTTCTCGTTGCACCCTTCGTTTATAATAAATGCTTTTCCAATAAGTAGGGTTTCCACAACTTCTCGTTGCACCCATACTTTTCCAATAAGTAGGGTTTCCACAACTTCTCGTTGCACCCTTTATTTTAATAAAACAAGCATGTTATCTCCCTCGCGGGTTTTATAAAACAAGTAAACATGTTAAATGTGAGGCTATAGACTCACCTGTAAAGGAAGATGTAGATGACTACAAAATCAAATCACTCTCGTAGCGCGGGAGTAGTCGATGAATCACAACCTATAAACAATTTACGGGTTTTAGTATCTAGTCGATACATAAGCACAATTATACATGTGCGTATATACATAGTATTATGTATGTGTTAGACATGATACTTATACAGCCCTCAATTATAAATAAGGTTTTATACATTCATTAAGTCATTCTTTAGTCATAAGAAAGACCATTTGATTGAAAAGTTTGTTCGGGTCAGTTAACGTTTTCACTAGGTTTTAAAACCTTAAAAGTGATACCAATTAAAATATAAAAGTCTAATTTTTGAGTTCTCTACAGGTTTGGAAAACTATTTGGGTCTATTCTTCAGTTTCATAACCCTCATAAGTTCAGTACCAACTTAAGTTATCCAAAAAGTCCATTGAACACTAGTGGGTCATTTTCGAATTTAAGACAAATTTTTCATGTTCATCATTTTTAATGCCATTTTCAAACCATAAATAATTGGTAAACTATCCAACTGGTTTAGAAAGTACATTACATAAGTTATATCCTATAGTTTTAGGTTTTTGGATGAATCCACAGTCTACTGTACGAAATGTACTGGTCAACAGAGCATGTTCTAGATTGACATGTTTTAATGATTTGATCATAAATCACTCATTTTTAAGAATTAATGCTTGACTCAACTCTAAAAATATTCAAAAAAATAGACCTATAGGAATATCAAATAAAAACCCAGGTTATGTTTAAAGAAACATTTCAATATATTTCCTACTGACCTAAAATTACAAGTTTATAAATCATATTTTAGGGCTTCTTTATGCTAGATCTTCATTGATCTTTGCATGTAATCATGTCTAAACCTCATACCTATATCAATACATATGTATATACATAGATTTACAGAGATTAACATGAGAATCAAGTTAATGAAATAAAAGATTATCAAGGAAATATGTAGAAAAACCTTCAATCCAAGTAAAACAGCAACTAGTGATGATCACCAATTTGTAACACTTGTATTTTTGGTAGAAATTTGAGATGAGATTGTATTTAGATCTGAGATTTCGTGTAGAATAGAGGAGAGGGAGGATAAAACAATGTTTTTGGGGTAACTATGTGTTTTTGGGAGGTGGTGATGGTTTATATATGATTGGTGCATGAGTAACATGTGTCACAAAGTCTAACACAAGGAGACACATAATATCCTTTGTTGGAGCAGATTAAGTGGGTGTGTGGGATGAGATTTAGTATAAATCTTGTCCTATAATTTGAAAAAACGGGTATTATTAAAGTCTCGTTATTTAAAAGATACGCGAAATCATCGTTTTTCGTAAAACGTAAATATAACGTTAGACGCAATAAACAAAAAAGAAGACAATGATAGTAACTCTTTGAGAATTTGAGAATTATATATCGATACCTAACGTATTCCTTGCCGGTCATATCAAAAACGACATTCTTACGCTAAGTTTCAAGCCATAACCTTCCCGGTTAGCCGATATTTCAAAATTCTCAATAAACTAAATACATAATACTTAATAGTCGAGATAAGAATAGCGACTTGAAATTGACGGATTGTCACATATATGAATTCTTAAAGAGATTTTATACATATACACAAGCGATACAGTCAACTCAACTTCCTGAATAAACATCAACTACATTTAATTGTGATACCACAATATAATGAAATGCTAAACAAAACAACTTACAATCGGAAAACATTCAATACATCTCCATGAAATAAATCATATACAGTAGATATCGCTATAAAAAATTCATCAACACCATAAGTAAATATGTTTTAACACATTGGGTGCAAAATAATTGGTAATAACACTAAACTAACCTTAGACAATACAAATCATTACATATGATGAATGACAGATCTACAACTGACTACAAGTCAAACTATCATTCAATTACACAATATTATTTCACGATGCATTTGAAATCATAAGATGTTACATAACATTCACTATAACAAAAAATAATCATGTAATACTACATCATAAAATGTTGATCTAAATCTTGAACAGATAATAAAATAAATAAAACAGTTCTTCAGTATATTATACAAGTAAATTAAAATTAAAGTACGAAAGATATAACCAAATAACTTAATGAAAGGGACAATCAAAGATACAAAAAATATAATAATATACATACAATTAAAGAAAATTAATTTTATTACCAGGATAAGAGATTTAGAATCAATAGAACATGGTTACAAGACTAATTCGCAAGTAACATGTTGGAGGAAATAATGAGACGGTGGGAGGGTTGTGAACACTTTACAAAGAAGTGTATATGGAGAAAGGAAAAGGATTTTTTTTCAAACGGAGAAAGGAAAAGGATTGATTGGACAAGTAATAGGGACTTATAGGTCAATTAAAAAAATTTAATTTTCGATGAGTGGGAAAACTGATTTGGAGCTATTCTTATTTTTGGAGGAGCGGGAGACTTAATATTCATCTTGGGGAGCGGGATGCGATTCATTTTTATAATTATGAAAATAGGCTGCACACTTTGCAACACTTTTAAAAAGATTTTGCACTATGTCTGCTAACGCAACACTTGTTAATAGAATGTTGCTTATTGTTTGATGTTTTATAAAAAGCAACATATTTAAAAATTGTTACTTACAAAATGTCGCATTAGCTACTTTTTGTTGTAGTGTCCTTCAAATGATTAAAAAGTTTTGCTCTTATAGTAGTGTGTATACCCATAATTAAAATTAGAACATGACTCTAGATATCAAACAATGTATCTAATAAACTTGTAACAATTTTGTGTTTTGAAAAGAAAAGTTACAAAAAAATGAAGTTTTGTTACTTTTAAAAGTAATTTAAAAATAAATACTACATATATTGCAATATGTCTTTTACTAAGAACTTGAATACTTGCAATGAGTTATGATGCTAAAATCAGGTTTATTGAAAACTTTAAAACATGTCGTTTTTTGTACATTCAATGCAAGTATCATATAATACATTTTATAAAATTCTCATGATTAATACCATAGTAAATGTAGGTTTAAAATATCAAGAGATAAAAAAGTAATTGATGTGGCATTCTATAAACCTTTTCAAAAAGTTTTGTTAGAAATATGTTTTTAACGTATATTAGAAGTATCAGTCACTCCAACAATATTGTAATACGTTTAGTAGCTCGTATTTAAAGGTTAAGTTATATTAATGATTAACCCGGCCCATGGGCTTGTCATGGGTTGGAGGCCCAAGTCCATTAAGGACTTGGGTATATAAACCCCTTTCCACCATGGAAAGGGGTGTTGGTTGTTTTACTTATTTCACATATTAATAAAGTTTCTTTGTTTCTCTTTCTACTCTCTCTCTAGAATAATAACAATCCTCTTGATTAGTTATAAGATTATCATTGTTCTACAATTGGTATCAAGAGCCATGGGATGATATAAGGTTTTTTGTTGTGTTAGTTTTTAGTTTTTATACTCTTTTAATCAAGTTATATCCGTGTTTTCAATTTTTTTGTGTTTTTCACCATAAAATCTATGCTACAAATTGCCTACATAGTTGTGGTAGGAATTTGTGTTATTCATATTGGTGATTTTTCATAAAAAGTTGGAATTTTTAGCTTGATTTTTGGGTAAAACTTAAAAGTTCAAAATTTTTCTTATACGGAATATAAGGGTTTTAGCTGTCGAAATACAAGGGTTTAAATCATTCAGGATAAGAGTCAGAAACTCCATTCCGGATAGGAGATCTGAAAGTATTCCGGATAAGAAGCTGCAAGAATTATTCCGGATAAGTGGTACGCAAGTTATTCCGGATAAGAGGTTGTAAGTTCATTCCGGATAAGAGGTCGCAAGTTATTCCGGATAAGAGGTTGTAAGTTCATTCCGGATAAGAGGTTGTAAGTTCATTCCGGATAAGAGGTTTGTAAGCTTATTCCGGATAAGAGGTCTGACAGCATTATTCCGGATAAGATCCGTAAGTTACTCCGGATAAGAGGTTTGTACGTTTATTCCGGATAAGAGGTCTGACAGCATTATTCCGGATAAGATCCGTAAGTTATTCCGGATAAGAGGTTTGTACGTTTATTCCAGATAAGAGGTCTCACAGCATTATTCCGGATAAGATCCGTAAGTTATTCCGGATAAGAGGTTTGTACGTTTATTCCGGATAAGAGGTCTGACAGCATTATTTCGGATAAGAGGTCTGACAGTATTATTCCGGATAAGAGGATCAGAAATCATTTTTCAGGACAAGCTTCAGATTTCTACATCAACTCACAACAAATTCCATAACCTTATTTCATTGCTCGATCAAAAAGATAATCTCTTTCAATCAAGTGTTCAAAAAATGAATCCTCATTCATTCATGCCTACAATGACTTCACTTACCGATATCTCAATCATCTCGGGTACCGACACTCGCCCACCTTTGCTCATCAAAGATTTATTTGAAGCATGGCAAGGTCGCATGAAAACGTACATCATGGGCAAACCCAATGGTCGACTTATGCTTCAATCAATTGAAAAAGGTCCATTAGATTGGGGAGAAGTTACCGTCAACAATGTAACGCGTGAAAGGTTGTATCATGAGTTAATTGATGCTAACAAAATCATTGACGATGCAGATGAAAGGGCTATTCGGGACAAGTGTACTAAATGTGAAGCAGAGTATTGTTTTAAAAGCAAAATTTCAGTCTTTTTAACTCTCTCAGACGCCTTAATTTACGTTTCAACCCTTTTAGACTCGATAATTTCGAAATCCGTTTGTAGTCTTTGAAAATTATTAACGACTGACTCTTTTTCTTTAAGTTCTTTCGAAAGATTTGCTCTTAAACTCTCAATTTCTAGCAGATTATCTATTTGGACTTGCCTAAACCTATCAAATTCAGGATTGGTTAAGGTAGTGGACACTGGAGTTAATTTCAAGGTTTTAACCTTTTCCTTATGCAAAGCAAGCTCGGCAGATAAAGTCTGATTAACACTGAGGGTTTCAAGGACCGCATTATTCATTTGGCTAAGCAAAGATGCCGAGACCATAACCAAATCAGGTTGAGCAAACGAATTTGTAGTCGTAATAGCTCCCGGTTGTGGTTCACTCAAAGTCTGGGTACTTGCATTGATATTGCTATCATTGTTTGTCTCCTCGATTGAGGTACTAACCACCAGAGGCTGTTCTGGATACTCAGACACGTGCTCAACTTGATAAGGTACAATACTAGTATCCGTAGCAGTATTTGGTACCTCAGAAATTATGTCAGCTCTATAAAGTGAAAGATTTGCCATGAGAGCTGCTTTGGCGGTATTAAGATCATCACAGATAGAGTCGTATGCATCCAAATCATCACATTGATATGCGACATTGTTTGTGACGGCTGCTGTGAGACCGTCAGTGTCCGCGACTCCCGAATCTGCGAGAAATGCCAACTCTTCTTCATCGAGCTCACGTCCTTGGGCTTGAGCATTCACCAAGTAGATCTTCTCCTGAAATCATGTGCTATCCCTTTTCCTCTTGGGCTGCTTACACTCTCGGGCCATGTTCCCTTCCCCATTGCAGTTGTAGCATATAATCATCTTAATTTTGCCAGTGCTATTACCTCTTGTAGCAGCAGTGTTAGATGAACGTGCACCAGCAGTAGATGAATTGGGTCTCCCCTGAAGTGGTTGCACCATGACTCTGCCATCTTGAATTGTAGCCTGTTGTCGAGAGTTAGAAGAGTTCCTTAACTGATAGTTAGTTGTTGTTGGCCCTCTGTAACCTCGTTTGTTCAATGTTTGAGTGAGATAAGAATACATTTGAGCAAGTATATCAGTAGGACTATCCCCTTGTCTAAACTCAGGGACAGGGATCTCATCATCACAATAGAATGCTGGTGCTGATTGAGCTACAAGCTAATTTGATGGAACACTAACTTGTCGTGAGATATGTGTATCGGGTATTTGCATTTAGGATAAAATGTTTAGTTTGTGTGCGAAAAGGAATAGTTAATATAATGGGTTAGGTCTAACGATTGTTAAATTGCTCAACGGATGTTTTTTTATACCTTGTCATTAACTAAAAACGGAATAGAGGAAATTAGGGGGACTAAAATTGGACAAAGTGTTATCTTTACCAAAAATTTGACCCAAGTCAAATTAACAGCCGCCCTTTCTTTTCTCTGGATTCGTCTTCACACACAAAAAACTTCACACACCTCCATTGTTGATTTCCAAGTTCTTTATCCGTTTCATTCGATCAATTTAAGGTGCAAATATTAATTTTCGTTTATAATTCGTCTAATTCATTCATTATTTACTTTAATTGATTCTTTTTTTAAAATAAATTCATAAGATTTAGGTTTTAAACGAGTTGCTAAGATTAATCAATTAGGGTTTTTGGGTGGGTTTGGCTCGGTTTTTACCAAAGATCGTTGAATTAAAACATCCGGATTAAACGGCTTTAGAACAAAGATTAATGGATTCCGTATAAACAATAGACCAACGGATTCCGTATAAGCTTTAGCACGTCACATTCCGGATAAGCTTTAGGAAATTATTCCGGATAAGCCTGGAAACCCACATTCCGGATAAGCTGTATGGAAATTATTCCGGATAAGCTTTAGGAAACTTTTCCGGATAAGCCTTCGAACACATTTTTCGGATAAGCCTGGAAACCCACATTCCGGATAAGCCGTATGGAAATTATTCCGGATAAGCTTTAGGAAATTAATCCTGATATGCCTTAGGGAATTATTCCGGATAAGCTTTAGGAAATTATTCCGGATAAGTCGTATGGAAATTATTCCGAATAAGCTTTAGGAAATTATTCCGGATAAGCCGTATGGAAATTATTCCGGATAAGCTTTAGGAAATTATTCCGGATAAACGTTCGAATCTTGTTTCTGGATAAGCCTTAGGAAAGTTATTCCGGATAAGCAAAAGGAACTTATTCCGGATAAGCTTTAGGTATATTATTCCGGATAAGACAGTAAACATGTATTCTGGATAAACATTGTGATCTGGTTTCCGGATACGAATGAGGAGATTTATTCCGGATAAGCCATCGAAACCTTATTCCGGATAAGTCTTCAAATTCTATTCCGGATTAAGCCTCAGAAACTGTTTTTTTTATAAGCTTTAAAACACCCTTATTCCGGATAAGACATACAAGTTGGGTTCCGGATAAACCTTTAGCTCAAGATTTCGGATAAGACTAGGAACTAGATTCCGGATATGCTTTAGAATTTGATTCCGGATAAGACTAGGGATAACTTGCATGTATTCCGGATAAGAGTTTTGATATGCTTGCTTAGTTGACTGATTTGTATGTGTTTTAACTCGATGATTATTTTGGGTAGTATTTGCATGGTATTTTGCTATGTTTTCGAGAAAGTGACATACGATGCTTTTTAGGTTTATACATTATGATATATTTATATTTTGTATCAACATGTATATTGTGTCTTAGCAGCTACCATGTCTCGCACTCAAGAGCAAAAAATTTCACTTGACAATGAACTCGTTCCAGAAGAAAACCGTCTTCCAGTCACCTCTAATAATCATCGATTGAAAGAAGACTTTGTTCCATCACAAGCAGCATTCAGAATTGCCATCGAAGTCCTTGATATCTCCCCGATAAAAAATGCACTACGGATGTCAGCAAGTGTTCCCGAAATCTACATGCATGAATTTTGGTCATCCATCAAAGCCATAACAAACACCAAGTTTTCGTTCAACGTCAACGGTCAAAAGAAGTAATTCTCTCTTAAACAATTTCGCGAAATTTTTGGATTCCCTCCTTTAGCTAAAGGGAAAACATATGATACTGTTCCAGACTCAAACAAAATAATTGAGTTGATTTTTTCTCTCGGTTATGATGGAGAATTGCCAATCATATCTAACTTTGCCACAGATAAGCTTGGACAACCATGGAAGGCAATCTTTACTATCATTATCCGATGCTGGATGGGAAAATCCAGAGGTGCAGATTCTTGTAGACTTTCTCAGGCTCGTATATTTTATGGCATCTACAAGAACCTCAATCTTGATTATGCCTCTCTCATATGGGAAGAAATTCATTATCAAGCCTTCCGAAATGTTAAGAAGAAATCCGAACACCTTCAGTTTCCACGATTTACAAAGCTTATCATAAATTACTTTATGAAAGCTGATAAAGCTATTGATCGACGTGGTGGATTCTTTTTTAACTCAGAAGATGATGATTTTTTCGTGCTAGCCATGAGACCTGAAGGACAAAAGAACACTTACTCAGGTATTTCAGCTCAACTTCCGGATACTATGCTCAATGACAAAATCAAGAAGAGTGCTACATATAGGACACTTCTAAAGGAAAATGAAGACCACATCAAGAAACTAGTTGCGGGAGAATCCAAGACACCAAAACCCAAAGGAAAAAGGAAGGAAACTGATTCTTCAGAAGCTGATACCCCAACACAAGACAAAGGCAAAAGAACAAAAACAGTGTCTTTAGGGGAGAAGAAAAAGGCCAAGGGAAAGAAAACACTTCTCTCCGATGAAGACTTGCTTGAAGACGTGGCCGAACAATAACAGGCGTTGAATAAGAAACAAGAATCTAAACAATTGAAGAAGGCCTTAATACAAAGCAGAAGGGAGACAGGAGGTAGTGGATCGAAACAACCAAAAACAGCCGAATTGCCTGACATTGATGAATTTGGAGAACCATATAATTTCATTGACGAACCAGTTCAGAGAGATGGAGAAGATCAACAATACGAACAACAAGATACGTTCATTGATGATGTTCAACCAGAGACAACAGTTACAGGGAGCATCCACAAGGACAAGAGTGTCACCAAATCCTCGTCTTTGTCAGATCCAGTAGGTAAGTACTTGAACTTTGACTCACTTGAATCTGAAGTTACTAACACTGATCTTTCAACAAACCCGAACATGGTAAATGTCCCTGTAACTATGGCCACTACATCGGTACTCAGCACCATTATCACAACTTATGTCACACCTACATAATCAACTGCTCATCCAACACCATTGCTAGTATCTCCACCCGTCACCCCAGATTTTATGCAAATCATCGAACAACGCTTGAAGGCTCAAGAGGATAAGACTATTCTAGTTACAGAGCAATTAGAATCTTCAAAGACAGCCTATGAAAAAGAACTCGCTAGTCTTCGTGATGAATTAGCAAGCAAGAAGGATTTTGAAAAAGAAATCGACCAGCTTCGAAAAGAATTAACAAGTCGTCAACAATTTGAAGAGTCAATAAGAGAAAATCTAGAAGCTACAGTGGAAAGGAAGCAAGAATCATATAAACGTATTAGCGCACTCAGAGACAAATACAAAGAGGAGAAAGATGAAATTGTTCAAGCTAATGCTACACTGCTTGAATCAATCAATGAAAAAGTTCAAGAATCTATTGAAACCGTACTTCCTCCCCTGCGAGATGAACTAAAAGACATCGCTGCAAACAAAATGATGATCAAGTCTTCCGACACTCTGCAATCCGACTTTCTCATAGCACAAAGACTCACCGATTACGAGTTGAAGAATCTGTTGCATGCTAAGATGATTCAAGTCGGGTCCTACAACCGAACGCCAAAACAACAAGCACTTCACAAAGCTTTAAAGACGGCAATGGATCAAGACACCGAGATCTTTAAAAAACATGGCACCGTCATCCCATACAACACTCTCGATCAAGAAAAAGACGATGAAGATGAGGATGAGTCAGACAAACCCGATGATTCTTCTAAGAATGAAGATGACGATGACGATGACACTGACGATGAAGATGAAAATGATGATGATGGTGACAATGATGATAAGGGTAAGCGTAAGGATGATGATGATGACAGCATGGACGAACGTATAAATGATGATGATGTCAACAATGATGATGATGGTGACAATGATGATACGGAAAAGAATGACGACGAGGCAAAGGATGACAACAACAAAGATAAGTCAGATGTTGATGCGGATCAACCTTCAGGAAAAGGTGACAAGTCTCAAAAGGAAAACCAAACAACTTCAACAGCCTAGGAAACTCCAGTATCTGAGTCACCTCCAACCGGCAGACGCACTAAACATCGTCATGATGCTGATGCTAATCTGATATCGGGTTAACTTCAATCACCTCCAGCTATCACATCTACAACACCACCACAACAACTACCCATCCGAGAACCCGATCAATCAATACATGAAACGTCTAAGTCTACACCAGTGAAGGACACTCAACGTACTCAGACACTTCGAGTAATTTTTCCGAATCGACCTCCAGCATCTGCGCAAAGTCATGATATTCCAGAATCGAGCGAACCGGCATGGGTGGATACAGTTAATGTAGATGAAGATGCACCCGAGCAACCTTGGGTCACAGAAGTTGTTGGCACTTGTCCGCTAACTCGAGAAGATGAACCAGATTTCTCCCAAATACTCAACAATCCCATCAACTTCTCAGCATATCTAATCTACAGGTATGGAACTGATAATGTAACTCCCGCGATGGTTACTCGAGCTTTTCATGATCCCACCATCATTCCTACTTCAAGAATCAGTAGAATGGAGGCTGAATACAATGCGAATGAGCTGTTGAAAGCAATGAACCTTCCTCAACGAACATGTCGTCACAGGCCTGAGAATGCTCCTCTCCCGATCGCTGATGCTGACAATCAAATCATACGTGATTTCTTTGTCTGCTATGACCTTGAGTATTTAGTAAACGGCTCCAACAAGTATGCAACTTCCTTAACCTTGGTCAAAGCTGCAAATTGGGGGTCCATACCCTGGATTGAAGAAAAAGTTGATCGTATATGGGTAAAGAAATTGATTCCTGAGTATGATCAGTATGCTGAATTGGGTGCTTCACACTGGGGAGAAACCTTACAAAAAGCCTACAGCTACGCATGTGGTTTCAAGTCAAAGACTCCAGTAAAATCCGAGTTCAGAATCAAGGCTATCTCTAGGAGTAAGAGTTGAACCCAAAGTCGGCTATCATCATGTAACAGAGATCCGATTAAAAAGAGAAGACGACAAATCCTATACCATCATGGAAGGAGACTTCTCGGATCTTCCTCCTGTTGACATTGAAGATATGTTACTGTTGATGACTCAAGACACATTCAAACACCTGAACACTGACGACTACATTGACTTGAATTCAGCTCTACGCATGTATACTCGTCGTATTGTGATCAAGAAAAGAGTTGAAGACTTGTAACTTGGCGTTGAGAAATATTAGAAGAAGCTAAACCTCACGGCTCCATACACAACGGTTCCTGCTATTTATCACGACAAAAGCCCGTACACAAGCACTACAAAACCGGTTCCAGGCACTTTCTACTTGAATGGATCCGGTGAGAAGAAATTCCTGAGAATAGCGTAACTCTCCAAGTTTAGTGACGGGACTCTTGAGCAAGTTCGGGACACAATGATTCAGATCAACAGAACCAAGAAGCATCCCCAACTTACCGTCCGGTGGCACAAAGGGTACGAAACAAGTGCTAACTACCTGATAAACAAGATCAATGAGAAGTTGCGGGAAAGACGGTTGATGAGGAGTATTGAGCGATTCGTTGGTGGCAGACCATATGGAGCGCACCACAAGCTGATGCAATGATCCATCTAATGGGTCGTACTATCTCAGGTCTATTCCATATTGGTAAATTTGTGAATATGTAAATTTTGTAAATATTGTGCTTTTGTGGCTTGTTGTAGTGTGAAAGTATGATAATGTTTCAAGAATTTATCACGAGATTCTAAATCTTTCAAAATCTATCATAATCAAGCACTACAACTAACCCTCATTAACTTGAGGGGGAGCATTAAAATGTTCTAAGGCCATAGATTGATTTCACTTTTACCCAAAGACCGGTTAATGCATTCAATATCCCAAATATTAATGGTTAACATTTTGGATAATGGGAGAAAATGGGATTAAGGAGACTTAATGATATTTGACTAAAATAAATGAAAAAGACTTAAAAGATAAACCAACTTAATATGTGTAATGCACATGTTAAGGGGGAGCGTTTTTGATGAACAAAACACTTAAGGCACAAAAACTTTGATTATTATATCACAAGTGCTTTAAGTGATTTTTCAAGGATTTTTCATGGAGACAATACTTACCCAAAACACACTTATTTCACGACGGACGTGGTGACAAAAGGGTGGTAGGATTAGGTATTAGTCCAATGATTCATCAGAACCGATGGAATCTTCCCAAGTACAATTCCCTAGATAGAATTAGAAGTCCTAGGAAAGATGGAGATGATTGCGAACGTAGAAGAGTACCGACTAATTATTGATGCTAGCACTAGAACAATCACAACAAGGTGCTAGTGATGATGTATTGGTAAGTACTGAAGGGGTTGAAGAATGAAAAAGAAATGTAAAGATAAAGGGTGTAAAGAAAGAAGCCCTCCTTACAACTTAGGACATAAATCGGGTCAACACATCTATTATTGGGATCATTTTTAATGATTCTCAATATTGAAGACAAGACATCATGGACCCAGTGATATCATGCACAACCCCTCCCAGCTAACTCAAATATCTCTCAAAAGATATTTGTTTTAATCACACAGAGTTCAACACTTTATCTATTGGTTTATTCACTCCGAATAGACTAGTATTGAATAGGTGGCAATCCTCTCCAGCCATCGATCACTAAATCAAAACGCACTATCGAGTCTAGAGCCACGAGATCATCAAAAGTCTCATTAGGACATTTTCCATTTATTCCTTGCTTCTTCACACACTGTGAAAAGTAAGATATCTTTATGAGTCCTACGCAGTATTTTTGTAATATTGCCAGAACATCCGAGTGACACGCAAGTATTACAATGAAGATGGAAATCCTGCTTGAGCCAACATCAAACAAGCTCATGGTAGGTGACACGTGCGGTTCTTTAAGAACCAATCTTGTGAAAAACTGGAAAGAAACAATAGTTTAATTCTTAATTGAACTTAAACTCGTTCCAGGCCTCTACGCATTATCGTATGATCTTGCCAGAACACTTAGAGTGACACTCTTTAGTCTTCACAGTGACGAGTGGAAATCCTTCTAGTGTTAACATCAAACAACACTTGGTAGGTGACGTGCAAGATTCTATATGAATCAAGCTCGTGATAACTGGAAAGCAACGATGGTGAAAATCTTAATTGATATTCACTTGTTCTAGGTTTCATGAATTGACGGCTTCAATCACAAGGATAATTTATCCAAGTGATTCACTCTTTATGTTCGCAGTCAGGCTTAGTGATCGTCGAATAAAGAGAACGGGTTTACCCGCGAAATCCTGTCAGGAAGTTACTTAATTGAAACTATCCGTCATAGGTACGATATCTAATATCGTCCAACGGTCTTCACCGATCGGAGGTAAAATGCTACTAATTTAAAATGAAATGTTCTAAGCTATTTCGTTCATGTCTTGTTATGTTGCGGCATTTGAAGACGGTGGCGTTGTGGTGTACCAAATGAAGTCGTTTCCACATGCTTACGTTTTTCTGCATCAATTTCAGTAAAATTCAAGAAAGTTCAAAATGAAGTCTTCCGCTGTACCAAACTCTAAAGCTTTCAAGAATTCGACAAAAATATAAGTGTGTGTAACATGGAGTCACGAGGAGGTAAGAATCACAAGAAGGCGAAGATCGCACGTGAAGGGTCAAAAGAACAATGCTCTAAAGCCAAAGCCTAAAGGATCAACATCAACATATTCACAACAAAAAGAAAAGATAAAAGAGAAAAGACTACGAGCTGAAGAACGAAGACTTAGTATAGTATGCTAGGTTTAGAAGTTTGTAATTTGGAGTGACCTCCCTTAGGGGGAGATTGTTAGAAATACGTTTTTAACGTATATTAGAAGTATTGGTCACTCCAACAATATTGTAATACGTTTAGTAGCTCGTAGTTAAAGGTTAAGTTATATTAATGATTAACCCGGCCCATGAGTTTGTCATGGGTTGGAGGCCCAAGTACATTAAGGACTTGGGTATATAAACCCCTTTCCACCATGGAAAGGGGTGTTGGTTGTTTTACTTATTTCACATATTAATAAAGTTTCTTTGTTTCTCTTTCTACTCTCTCTCTCTAGAATAACAACAACCCTCTTGATTAGTTATAAGATTATCATTGTTCTACAAGTTTCTCCCAACAAATGCTATTAAAAATGCATTTAGGTTGTAGGTAATGATAGTTCGATACTTGAAATGACATAGCTATATATGTACGGTCATCTAAGTATTACTACAATACCATTAAGTACGAGTTTGTTCTTCTGACATGAAATAAGGTGGGTGCATCACGTATTAACGAGATGCCTTTAATTATATAATAGTGTGATCCTCGCGTTGGGTATTGTTTGTCATATCCGAAAATCGTCACAACGTTGAATAAATAAGTATTACTACAATGCAATCAACACAAGTGTGTTCTTCCGACACAAGATACGATGCTTGTGTCAGGTGTTAGCGAGATGCATTTAATAATTCGATAGCGTAATCCTCTCCTTATGTAATATTTGTTGTATCTATAAATCATCACAACGTGACAAGATATACTGGGATATATATACGCGTTTTACTAAAAGGTTAGAAACATTCAATGATTTATGATAAATTCACGTTTGAGAGAGAAGTGATTATGAAATCAAATGTAGAGAAATGAAATGTCATGAAATGAAATAAAGTGTTGAGATGTGAAATGTAGAGATATGAAATGTTGAAAAATGAATTGGATCGAGAATTCAACAAATTCTATTGTTTAGTAACATTAGGGAATTGATATGCGAAATACGAATAAGGAATTTTGATTTTATAGTAGTGTGTATAACTTTATAATCATTCAAATGATTAAAGAGGTTTGCTTTTATAGAAGTGTGTATACCCATAATTTAAATTAGAACATGACTCTAGATATGAAACAATGTGTCACTACAAGAAAAGGTGGTTTTTAGGACGAAACTTTTTGGTACGGTAAAAAAAGCGTGCCAAATACACGTATTTGGCACTTGTTAGCTAACCGTACCAAAAAAGTAAGTATTTGGGACGACTGTTAAAATATCGTTCCAAATACGTACGCATTTAAAACATTTCTAACAATGGTGCCAAATACATATGTATTTGAGACAGATTGAATTAAGGGTGCCAAATACATGTGTATTTGGGTCTGTTAGTACTAAGCTGCCAAGTTTACATATGTATTTGGAACGATATTTGTTGTTGGTGGCAAATACTTACGTATCTGGAATGATTGGTACCAATGTTGGAAAATACTTATTGGCATTTGAAATATTATCTAATGCTAATACTATTTATGTATTTGAAATTTATCTTAAAGGTTGTAAAAAATTTGAAATTTATTTTAAAGGTTGTAAAAAATATGAATGTATTTGGGGAAATTTTTATAAACTGTGTTTAATTCTTATGTATTTCAAACATTTTTAGAAAACTAACTCGATTTAGGTTGTTCCTACACGTGTCGACTATAAATTCCTTAATATGATACTTGTAAAATGATTAAACTTAATTTATCAATAATTTTACAATATAAGTAAACAAGTAATAATGATGATTAAATAAAAAACATTAATAAAATAAACATAGTGTATAATACTATTCCCTCCGTCTCATATTAACAGTTCAGGTTAATATTTTTGAACGTCCTGTATTAATAGTCTAGTACAAAAATAAATAAGAAATATAGATTAAGTTTACAATATTACCTTCACTTGAAGGTATTATTACAAATAATAAAAAAGTTGTAAATTAATTAGTTAAGGGTAAAATTGTCATTGTGTAAAAAGTAAGAGAGAAACTTGAAAAAATAATGTTTTTATTAAATTACGTGTTTTTTGTTGGTGGATTATTATGGAACGGAGGGAGTATAATTTGTGTAAAGCGAATAAAAGAAAGAGGAAATATATGAAATTTATAATAATGGAATGGAATGGAAACGGTTAGCATTAATAACAAATCAAATAACTAGTCAAACCAAATATTGATAATCCCGTTATATTCTCCTCACTAATCGACCCAAACAGCTGTATTATACCAATGTATTTATCAATTTCATTCAAGATTATAATAACCCTAAATCTCATTTATGATAATGAAATAAGAGGGGAAATGGAGATGTGTCACATTGGGTTGATACTGGGTTGAGCTTCGGTTAAGGACTTAAGGTCCAGATGGGTTCACCAGGCGAATCGCTAGAGTTTCGAATTACTGTTCGTGATTGGAGTCCTTTCTTGGGGTGAATACCGCTGGTCTGTGTTTGGGTGATATGTCTGGTCTCATCTACTCAAGCTTATAGATGGTGTTCGGCTTTGAGTTTCGATTGGGTCCCATCGAATCACAATGATCATATTAATATTCGAATTATATTAGTTCATACTCGTGTTGGTTTTGACTTGTTCTCCATCGTTTTGTACGGAGGTAATTCGTGACACTTGACGTTATTTATTTTAGTAATCCTTCTCATATTTAATATAATCATTAAAATAGTTAACTCCATATTCAAAAAACCCTATTATTAATATCGAACGACGCGGCACAAGGCATTATAATAATCTCTAGATTAGTCGTCAGCTAATTCTGGTATATTTCTAATTAAATCCTAAGAATAGTTCATGGAACTGAGTCTTCGTATTCTATGACTAAGAAAGAAGCCGTTTATATATGAAGTTACTTATATAAATAGCTATTAAGGCATTGTTAATATATATATTTATGCATGAAAATATGAATAGTGATAAGTCATGCATTAAATTTTAGGAATGATATGAGGCGTGTAAATTAGTTGCTGAGTATGCGCAAATAGAGACCAAGGTAGCCGAGCGGGTAGAGAAAAATGCGAAAACAGAGGTCAAAGTAGAGGCATAGCGGTTTAAGAAATTATTGCTAAGAATGGAGGTTCTACCTATCACGAGTTATCAGGTAATTGGTTATTTTTAATTTATCACTTCATTGAATTTACATTGTACTCAATTGAGATAGTGATATATTTTTTTAATGTTGAAATATTGTATTATGCAGGTTTATAACGAAGATGTCATTTGCTGAGCTTTTTTTTTTTTTTTTGAAAAGCAAACTTCATTAACCAACGAAAGAAACATTTCAACAAAAATATTGGAGAAGAGTTCACATACAGTAGTCCAAGGCCAAATGCCCAGCAGAAAACCAACCCAAAACACAAACTACACAAAGCCTGCCAGACCAAACAGACACACATAGGATGCTGAGCTTTCTTCTATTCTCATTAGTAATAAGTCGTTTGAATGACTTTGCTAATGACCATAGTTTACAAGGACCTTGAACGTATTGTATTTTACTTTATAGCATTGAAGTGACTATCATTGACCTGATTTTATGAAATGATGAAAAGAAATTGAGTTTGGTTTATTTTTGGCTTTAATTCAATTATTGTTGCGAAGTTTAAGACGGTTGGTTTATACAGTTGTGCACTAAGACATATATGTTACGGAGAAAGATGATAATATACGTTAGCAATGATTATGAGAATGCTCCCCAAATAATTAATTGATGAATGCAAAACTGTGCCAAATGGTCTTTATGAGGAACGGAGAAACGTGCCAAATGTTTGTCGCAAGACGGATAAAAATGTGTCAAATAAGTTTGGCACAAAAAATAAAAACCGTGCCAAATACGTTTGTTACATTACATAAAACCGTCCTAATTAATTACAACACGGTAAAGTAAAAATGTGCCAAATACCATTAGACACGAGTAATAAGTTAGTACCAAATACACTTTTGGCACGGGATATAAAAAGTGTGACAAATGCCTATTTTCGAACGGAAAATCATCATTCGTGCCAAATACCTGGCTCATGGCACCCCAAATTTAAACCGTCTCAAGCACCGTACCAAATACTATTTAGCACGGTTTCAACCCGACCCAAATATATTTGGCACCCTCATATTTAGGACGGAGCTAAAAGTGTGCCAAAGCCGTGCCAAATAGCATTTGGCACGGTTTTTTGAGTATTTGACACAGTTTTTCCCCCTCCCAAATACAACTTTTTTTTGTAGTGTGTCTAGTAAACTTGTAACAATTTTATGTTTTAAAAAGACAAGTAACATAAAATATGAAGGTTCGTTACTTTTAAAAGTAATCTGAAAATAAATACTACATGTCATTTTTGTACATTCAATGCAAGTATCATATAATACATTTTCTAAAATTCTCATGATTTATACCATAGTAAATGTAGGTTTAAAATATCAAAAGATCAAAAAATAATTGATGGGGCATTCTATAATCCTTTCCAAAAAGCTTTCCCCAACAAATGCTATTAAAAATACATTTAGGTTGTAGGTAATGATAGTTCGATACATAAAATGGCATAGCCATATATGTACGCTCATGTAAGTATTACTACAATACCATTAAGTACAAGTTTGTTCTTACGGCATGAAATAAGGTGGTTGCGTCATGTATTAACGAGATGCATTTAATGATATAATAGTGTGATACTCGCGTTGGGTATAGTTTGTCGTATCCAGAAATCGTCACAACTTTGAATATCTAAGTATTACTACAATAAGATTTAACACACGTGTGTTCTTCCGACAAAAGATACGATGATTGTGTCAAGTGTTAGCGAGATGCATTTAATAATTCGATAGCGTAATCCTTGCAATATGTATTATTTGTCGTATCTATAAATCATCAAAACATATCTATAAATTGTCACAACTACACAACGTGACAAGATATACTGGGATATATATACGTGTTTTACTAAAAACTTGGAAACATTCTATGCTTTATGATAAATGCACGTTTGAGAGAGAAGTGGTTCTGAAATCAAAAGCAAAGAAATGAAAAGTCGTAAAATGAAATAAAATGTAGAGATGTGAAATGTAGAGATATGAAATGTTGAAAAATGAATTGGGTCGAGATGTCAACAAATTCTATTGTTTAGTAACATTAGAGAATTGATATGCGAAATACATATAAGGAGTTTTACTTTTATTGCAGTGTGTATACTTTTATAATCATTCAAATGATTAAAGAGTTTTTCTTTTATAATAGTGTGTATACCCATAATTAAAAATAGAACGTGAATCTAGATATCAAACAATGTATCTAGTAAACTTGTAACAATTTTATGTTTTAAAAACAAAAGTAACAAAAAAGATGAAGGTTCGTTGCTTTTAAAAGTAATTTGAAAATAAATACTACATATATTGCAATATGTGAATCCGGCTATACTAAGTTGTGATATAATGAGTAACCTAATCAACCGGTCACCTACATGAGTAACTTAGATAAACGAAATAAAACATTAGCAATTTAGGTGAACTTTTTGAGAATGTTTAGAAACTTTCGTATGTATTAACCCTTTATATTATACGTATAACTTAGGGCATATGCAATATTTAATAGCTAAAAGTTATATAAAAGATTTGGTACATGTCAAGCTTTTGTAAAAGAAGAATGTTACACTCACAAATTTTTTTATAAAAACTAATTCACATAATGATGTGTTGCTTAATTTGTGGATGTAAACATGTGAAAAGAACAACAACAATTAACTAAAAACTTGAAAACTTGCAATGTGTTATGATGCTAAAATTAAAAACTTGAAAACATGCTATTTTTGTACATTCAATGCCAGTATCATATAATATATTTTATAAATTTCTCAAGATTTATACCATAGTGATTGTTGGTTTAAAATATTAAAAGATCAAAACATAATTGATGTGGCATTCTATACACCTTTCCAAAAAGTTTCCACCAACAAATGCTATTAAGAGTACATTTAGGTTGTAGGTAATGATAGTTCGATACTTGAAATCGCATAGCCATATATCTACGGTCATCTAAGTATTACTACAATACCATTAAGTACGAGTTTGTTCTTCCGACATGAAATAAGGTGGTTGCGTCATGTATTAACGAGATGCATTTAATTATATAATAGTGTGATCCTCGCGTTGGGTATTGTTTGTCATATCCTGAAATTGTCACAACATTGAATGAATAAGTATTACTACATTGCAATCAACCCAGCTGTGTTCTTTCGACACAAGATACGATGCTTGTGTCAGGTGTTAGCGAGATGCATTTAATAATTCGATAGCGCAATCCTCACCTTATGTAATTTTTTTGTATCTATAAATCATCACAACTACACAACTTGACAATATATACTGGGATATATATATGCGTTTTACTAAAAGGTTAGAAACATTCAATGATTTATGATAAAAGCACGTTTGAGAGAGAATTGCTTATAAAATCAAATGTAGAGAAATGAAATATCGTAAAATGAAATAAAATATAGAGATGTGAAATGTAGAGATATGAAATGTTGAAAATTGAATTGGATCGAGAATTCAACAAAGTCTATTGTTTAGTAACACTAGAGAATTGATATGTGAAATACGTATAAGGAATTTTGATTTTATAGTTGTGTGTATAAGTTTATAATCATTCAAATAGAGGTAAAATCTATAAAATAGACACGTACTTTTCATTTTGTTCCAATATGGCAAATGTACTGTTTTATGTACTCATTTGCCCATTGAACTTGTTATTTTGGCACAATATCACCAATATGACCGGATCTATTTCCATGTCATTTTTTATAACGTGAAATGGCTAATTTACCCTTATCCCCTTTCCTACTATCTTATGTGTGTGATTGTGTGTATGGCCTTGTCTTATTTATATTCGTATGGGCTTTAAGAAAATTGATAAGATACTAAAGATAAAAAAAACAAGTTAAATTGTCCTCGTTTACTAATACCAAATGATGTGCGGCGCGCCACTTAAAAGGAATTACTTGGGGGAGTTTGTTTAGGCTTATAGTTGATACAGATGACGCGTCATCTATTGTTGAAGTTTCGAGATTAGGTGGGCGTTGATGATTGAGGATTGAAGGGACACGCACATTTATCCATTGAATCGAGTGGTGACTTGATCGAGTGATGAATCGAGTGGTCACCGGAGAACTGTCGGATGGACACCTGTGCAGGGAGGGTTTTGAAGGAGATCAGTGAAAGTTTCTATACGTGGATTGTGTGTGCAACCATGTAGATCATTTAAAAAAGATGATGATGAAAAAATAGTACTATAAATAGTGATAGTAAGTTATCTAAATCTTGTTTTTTTCCAAACATAATTCCATCGAAAAGCTGGAAGTGGATCTGTCTAAGGTTAGTTATGTGTGTTAATGATTGAATTATCTGCTTATGTAATTGTTCATGTAGATTTATTTCTAGAGTATAATATTGTAGAAGACTTCCCGTTGTCCATTTGGCGAAAATTGTACTATGGGAAACTATGGGTATGAAACATCTCTGAGAGACAAAACTCAAGTGATCTCGAATTCTCGATGGATGTTTTTCGCTTGACTTTTAGCCAATAGTTTGCGCTAGGGACGGTTTCAGCCAATGTGATTCTTTCACGGGTTGTTGTTATGAAATGTGTATGGAGGGAAGCAGTCACCGGAATTTGCTACCGTCTTGCCGGATTTCTGAAAAGGATCAAGGAATGAACGGGATAAGGGTAAATTAGTCATTTCATGACTAATATTGTGACTAATTTACCAATAATACAAAAAAACCGGTATAGTCGGTAATATGTGACCCATATTGGTGATACTGTGACAAACTAACAAGTTCAATGGGCTAATGAGTACATAAAATAGTACATTTGTCATATTGGAACAAAATGAAGAGTACGTGTCTCTTTTATAGCTTTTACCCTTCAAATGATTAAAGAGTTTTGCTTTTATAGAAGTGTGTATACCAATAATTTAAATTAGAACATGACTCTAGATATGAAACAGTGTGTCTAGTAAACTTGTAACAATTTTGTGTTTTAAAAAGACAAGTAACATAAAATATGAAGGTTCGTTATTTTTAAAAGTAATTTGAAAATAAATACTACATATATTGCAATATGTGTTTTACTAAAAACTTGAAAACTTGCAATGTGTTATGATGCTAAAAGCAGGTTTTACAAACTTGAAAACATGTCATTTTTGTACATTCAATGCAAGTATCATATAATACATTTTCTAAAATTCTCAGGATTTATACCATAGTAAATGTAGGTTTAAAATACCAAAAGATCAAAAAATAATTGATGTGGCATTCTATAATCCTTTCTGAAAAGTTTTTCCCAACAAATGCTATTAAAAATGCATTTAGGTTGTAGGTAATGATAATTCGATACTTGAAATGGCATAGCCATATATGTAAGCTCATGTAAGTATTACTACAATACCATTAAGTACAAGCTTGTTCTTCCGGCATGAAATAAGGTGGTTGCGTCATGTATTAACGAGATGCATTTAATGATATAATAGTGCGATCCTCGCGTTGGGTATAGTTTGTCGTATCTAGAAATCGTCACAACTTTGAATATCTAAGTATTATTACAATAAGATTTAACACGTGTGTTCTTCCGACAAAAGATACGATGCTTGTGTCAGGTGTTAGCGAGATGCTTTTAATAATTCGATAGCGTAATCCTTGCAATATGTATTATTTGTCGTATCTATAAATCATCAAAAATGTATATATAAATCGTCACAACTACACAACGTGACAAGATATACTAGGATATATATACGTGTTTTACTAAAAACTTGCAAATATTCTATGCTTTATGATAAAATCACGTTTGAGAGAGAAGTGGTTATGAAATCAAATTTAGAGAAATGAAATGTCATAAAATGAAATAAAATGTAGAGATGTGAAATGTAGAGATATGAAATGTTGAAAAATGAATTGGGTCGAGATGTCAATAAATTCTATTGTTTTGTAACATTAGAGAATTGATATGCGAAATACGTATAAGGAGTTTTACTTTTATAGCAACGTGTATACTTTTATAATCATTTAAATGATTAAAGAGTTTTGCTTTTATGACAGTGCGTATACCCATAATTAAAATAAGAACATGACTCTAGATATCAAACAATGTATCTAGTAAATTTGTAACAATTTTATGTTTTAAAAAGAAAAGTAACAAAAAAGATGAAGGTTCGTTTCTTTTAAAAGTAATTTGAAAATAAATACTGCATATATTGCAATATGTGAATCCGGCTAAACTAAGTTGTAATATAATGAGTAACCTAATCAACCGGTCACACATACATGAGTAACTTAGATGAACGAAATAAAACTTTAGTAACTTAGGTGAACTTTTTGAGAAAGTTTAGTAACTTACGTATGTGTTAACCCTTTATATTATACGTATAACTTAGGGCATATGCAATATTTAATATCTAAAATTTATATAAAAGATTTGGTACATGTCAAGCTTTTGTAAAAGAGGAATGTTACACTCACAAAAGTTTCACAAAAGCTAATTCACATAATGATGTATTGCTTAATTTGTGGATGTAAACATGTGAAAAGAACAACAACTATTAACTAAAAACTTGAAAACTTGCAATGTGTTATGATGCTAAAATTAAAAACTTGAAAACATGCTATTTTTGTACATTCAATGCCAGTATCATATAATACATTTTATAAATTTCTCAATATTTATACTATAGTAAATGTATGTTTAAAATATCAAAAGATCAAAAAATAATTGATGTGGCATTCTATAAACCTTTCCAAAAAGTTTCCACCAACAAATGCTATTCAGAATACATTTAGGTTGTAGGTAATGATAGTTCGATACTTGAAATGGCATAGCCATATATCTACGGTCATCTAAGTATTACTACTATACCATTAAGTACGAGTTTGTTCTTTCGAAATGAAATAAGGTGGTTGCGTCATGTATTAACGAGATGCATTTAATTATATAATAGTGTGATCCTCGCGTTGGGTATTGTTTGTCGTATCCAAAAATTGTTACAACATTGAATATCTAAGTATTACTACAATACGATTTAACACACGTGTGTTCTTGCGGCACAAGATACGATGCTTGTGTCAGGTGTTAGCGAGAAGCATTTAATAATTCGATACCATAATCCTCACCTTATGTATTATTTTTCGTATCTATAAATCATCAAAATGTACCTATAAATCGTCACAACTACACAACGTGACAAGATATACTGGGATATATATACATGTTTTACTAGAAACTTGAAAATATTCAATGTTTTATGATAAAAGCACGTTTGAGAGAGAAGTGGTTATGAAATCAATTATAGAGAAATGAAATTTCGTAAAATGAAATAAAATGTAGAGACGTGAAATATAGAGATATGAAATGTGGAAAAATGAATTCGATCGAGAATTCAACAAATTCTATTGTTTAGTAACATTATAGAATTGATATGCGAAATACAAGGAGTTTTGCTTTTATAGGAGTGTGTATACTTTTATAATCATTCAAATGATTAAAGAGATTTGCTTTTATAGTTGTGTGTGTACCCATAATAAAAATTAGAAGACGACTCTAGATTTCAAACAATGTATCTAGTAAACTTGTAACAATTTTGTGTTTTAAAAAGAAAAGTAACAAAAAATAAGAAGTTTCGTTACTTTTAAAAGTAATTTGAAAATAAATACTACATATATTTCAATATGTGAATCCGGCTATACTAATTTCTAATATAATGAGTAACCTAATCAACCGGTCACACAAACATGAGTAACTTAGATGAACGAAATAAAATTTTAGTAACTTTGGCGCACTTTTGGGGAAAGTATAGTAACCCGCGTATGTATTAACCCTTTATATTATACATATATCATAGGGTATAAGCAATACTTAATAGCTAAAAGTTATATCAAAAATTTGACATGTCAAGATTTTGTAAAAGAGGAATGTTACACTCACAAAATTCTTACAAAAACTAATTCACATAATGATGTTTAGCTTAATTTGTAGATGTAAACATGTGAAAAAAACAACTATTTACTAAAAACTTGAAAACTTGCAATGTGTTTTGATGCTAAAAGCAGGTTTATTAAAATTTTGAAAACATACCATTTTTGTATATTTAATGCAAGTATCATATAATACATCATATAATATTCGCAAAATTGATACCATAGTAAATGTAGGTCTAAAATATCAAAACATCAAAAAATAATTGATATGGCATTCTATAAGATCAAAAAACATGCCATTTTTGTACTGATGCTAGTAAATACATTTAGGTTATAGGTAATGATAGTTCGATACTTGAAATGGCAAGTCATATATGTACGGTCGTCTAAGTATTACTACAATACCATTAAGTACGAGTTTGTTCTTCCGACATGAAATGAGGTGGTTGCGTCATGTATTAACGAGATGCATTTAATTATATAATCGTATGATCCTCGCGTTGGGTATTGTTTTTCATATCCAGAAATCGTCACAACTTTTAATATCTAAGTATTACTACAATATGATTTACCACACATGTGTTCTTCCGACACAGATTACGATGGTTGTGTCAGGTGTTAGTGAGATGCATTTAATAATTCGATAGCATAATCCTCGCCTTATGTATTATTTGTCGTATCTATAAATAATCAAAACATATTTATAAATCGTCACAACTACACAATGTGACAAGATATACTAGGATATATATACGTGTTTTACTAAAAACTTGGAAACATTCAATGCTTTATGAGAAAATCACGTTTGAGAGAGAAGTGGTTATGAAATCAAATGTATAGAAATAAAATGTCATAAAATGAAATAAAATGTAGAGATGTGAAATGTAGACATATGAAATGTTGAAAAATGAATTAGATCGAGAATTCAACAAATTCTATTGTTTAGTAACATTAGAGAATTGATATGCGAAATACGTATAAACAGTTTTGCTTTTAGAGCAGTGTATACTTTTATAATCATTTAAATGATTAAAGAGTTTTGCTTTTATAACAGTGTGTATACCCATAATTAAAATTAGAACATGACTCTAGATATCAAATAATGTATCTAGTAAACTTGTAACAATTTTGTGTTTTAAAAAAAAAAGTAACAAAAAATATGAAGTTTCGTTACTTTTAAGAGTAATTTGAATAAAATAATAAAATAATTATTATAATAAAAATAATAATAATAAAATAATAACTATTGTATATCATTCATGTTATAAACATTTGATAAGGACATATTAAATTTGATGTAAATATGTTTGCATATAAAATGAAATGGCTTAATACACCCCACCAAAAAAGTACTATTAGACTATTAGAGTGCTAGGAATGTATCATAGAGTGTTAACTTATCCATAGGTCAGGTAAATACATGCTCAATTTTTTTAAACTCATGTCCAGCATCTTGAGATTATATTTTAGTAATTATAAAAGCTTTCATTAACTTTTATACCATATAAATCTTATTCTCTAAAGTAACTTATTTTAAAATTGAAGCTTTTTGTTAAATAATATAAAAATTGCTACATCCGCAAAGGAATTACAAATAAATATTCACAAAAAGGAGGTGACATGTTTTGGTTAGTTTAATTAAATAGAAGAGACATAAACAATTCAAAAATTCGTCAATTAATACATTACACCTTTTATTATGAATATTTTTTTTGGTTTATTTGTAGATGTAGAAAAAATTTGCATTCAAAAACTCCCATTTGTCTATAAAAGTTTTCTACTTTCTCAAATTCTTCCTCCTTTATTTACAAAACTTTTCTACTTTTTCATATTCTTCTCCCAGCAACCCGCATTTAATTTATCACATTTAATATCCCACTAACTAAACCTTGTATTTATATTTCTCATTCATCACCTTCTCATTTGCACCCTTTTATTTATTCTTTTAATAGGTCAAAAAAGTAATTGTTTCACCATGGCACCACCTTCACTTTCTCCTATGTAACCTCCATTAATTTTCATCAATATTTACATAATCTGCATTGTTTTTTTTATTAAGTTGATAACACCACATAACATGTTTACTTTTGTTTGCAGTGCTGAAAATGGCATTGTTGAGAATCCTCAAAACCAAATGAACAACTCATCTTCATCACCTAAGATCGTGCAACAACAAAATAGGTATGCGAAATAAAACAAAAAGTATATATACCTTTGTTCAAATTTTTGCATGGGTATTTGATTTTGTTTTTTTATCACAGTCAAGGAGGAAAAAACACAGGTGAACGAAGACACTGGGAGAATTGGGAGGATATTAGACTAAAAGAGTTTGTTGCACGTCATGGCACGAAAGACTGGAAACTCATATCCGAACAACTCCCAGGAAGATCTGGTGATGCTTTTAACGAAAAATAACTAAGTGAATTATATAATCAAACTTTCACATTTTGATCACTTATTTTATATTGTATAAGTTAAAACATATGTTTTCTTTTACAATTTTATGCAAGATAATATTACTTAATTGCAAAAGATATTTCATTATTTTAGCATACATGTTATAATAAATGCAGTTACTAATAGAAATGCTCCAATGCATTAAATAACAAGTTGTTAATATGCATGGATCCAGGTAAAAGTTGTAGATTGCGATGGCATAATCAACTCGATCCAAAAGTAAAGAAGACGAGGTTCACTGCTGAGGAAAATAAAGTTTTGATAAAGTACCATGAGATTTTTGGCAACAAATGGGCTCAGATCGCTGTGTTTCTTCCGGGAAGAACCGATAATGCGATCAAGAATCAATGGCATATCTTGATGACATCTTTGAGACGTAAAAATGTCAATGCATGTGTTTCGGCTTCTAGTGCGTATAATCATCATGTTTCAGTTGATAACGCTAATAATAGTAGTGGTAGTACCATTACTTTGTTTGGGCAATCGATTGTGATTAATGAGGGTACAAGTGTTTCATGCATGCACAAACTAGATTCACCTTCAGGTATACTAGTTGTTGTATGCATGGTTCCATTATTATTCACGTGCGTACACACAAATGTAAATATAATTGATTTATCGTTCGTTTTTGCAGGCGTTACAGTGGCTTATCATGGTCCTAATTACATAGCAAGAACTAACACAATCGTACCATCAGCAATTGTTGCTCCACCAACACAACCAAAGTTTATCGACTTTCTTGGACTTGGAGATCAGTAATTACAATGTGTTACCATGAAAGGAAAAAAGCTTAGTATAATTAGTTAATGTCTAGTTTCCATCTTCGTTAATATACCAAACAGTATAAAAGTACGAGATCGATCTTATAAGCTAGCTTATCTTGATTCAAATAATAAAGAACAAATTTTAGTTGTACGAGGAGCTGTAACAGAAAGGATAGAAAGACAAGGTGTACGCCCTTCCTCAAACTAACACAACAAACATATTACAGTACATAACAAGAAAAAATGACATTTTTTAGAACAACCAAACACACATATAACATGCATGTTTTTGTTTGTGTTCCATGTCATTTATCGATTAAAGTTAGACACATTTGGTATGAGTGGACTATGTTTGATCTTCGCTAAAAGTGTCATGAATTGTAAAGCTCGATTAAATTCTAATATGAATTTTACGTTCCAGAAAAGATTGAATGTTACGGTTCGATTTAAAATACAATCTACTAATTATAGACGACAAATAATAGTAAAATGCTCAAAGCTTTACGTATGTTATGAAAATCCTTTTTTAAATAATGTTGCTACAACTAGTAGAACCATATTAAATTTTTGAATATCATGTCGCAGCTACACAATCATAATTTGACAAAAAAGATGGCGAAACATAATGTCAAACTAACATGTATTCAAATATGACTGGTACAAAGGTAAAACATTTCAAATGTGACAAAAAAACATAATATTTGCATATTCATAATCTCATTCACAAAAAGATAGGAAACGTAATTTATGTGATATACATTTAAATGAAAATATGTTTAACCATCACGAATGGGTGGGTTAGGTAATGATACAATGATATGATACTTTTTGGTTGTTTCTACCTGCAGTCACGTGATAGAGACTCACATCACGTGTAACCTCAAAATCATCATAGCCCTTTTTTCACTCACATTTTAATCCACCGTTTGTATCTTCTTCTTTGTAACGGCTTTTGTTGGAACTATATAGTGATGTGTGCATGCATCTCCCACTCACTTACTAGCGCGTGATTGTTACGAATTAACATTTCAAAATAAAAAATACCAAATAATTTATACACTATCATTAACAAGATTGAAATCCTATTTATAATTATTTTCATTTTTTTAAGATTGAAGTTGTAAAAACAGATCGTGATCTTAAAATCATATTATAAAGTTATTTTTCTAATGTTACTACTATATAAACTAACTAGGACTTGTATTGATTGCTTAGATCTCACATTTTTAGAAAAAGACTTAGTTAACATTAAAAGATGCATAAAGTAACATTAGCAGAGTATTCGTGTGTTGCGGTTGCGGACAACGTAAAACTTATATTCTGCGAGCGTAATATTTTATGAGTATACATATTTTTTGATAACAACTTTACAAATAATGATGATAGTTTTAAGTTAGATAACTCTAAACAATAATAAATTACTTCATATAAAAATAGTATTACGAAATTGTGATTATTAATCCTGAAAGGTATTTGCTAATCTCTCTGTAACATTCGTCATAATATTATATAACGTGTAAATATAAAATATTTCGTAGTTTATATGTGTACAATTTTCATATATTATAATAAAATTAAAATCTTCTTATTTTGATATGTACGATTTAATCGAATTAATTAGCAAAAAATTAGTATTTCATTAAATTTGTACTAAAATACATACATAAACGATATGTGTTTTCGAATATGCAAATTTATAAAAAAAATTTGAATGATTCAAAATCAAACGCACGGTTAATATTAAACTTACGTTTGTGAATAATTTATATAATTTTATGTATAAAAATTATAATTTATCGCAACAGTTATTAATTTTTATTAACTTTGTATTAACTTTGTCATTTAATGTGTATTACTCCTCCATTAATATAGAAATAAATTTATAAAATTTTTCTTTTGTACAAGTTTGTACCACAAAAGCTTGTAATGGTGTACTAGTTTAAATTTTGGAGACAGAGTGCAATCTCTATTATAAGTAGTACAAATTTATAGGCCGTTAAAAATAATACATATTTATGTAATGGGATTGTTTTTATCAGTTTCGATGAAGCCTCTTCGGTTCTTATTCTGACGGATTTTTTGCTAGCTGAACAGATTGTGGCTCGTTGGTCCGATTCAGTTTCAAAACTATGTACCCCATTATTTTAGAAAGACAAAATACATACAATCTTATGAATATATGCTTTTAATTGGTGTACAATGTGTATATATAATTGTATTTTAAGTAATAAGGTATATTAGTTAGTATTAATTGATTTTATTTTTAAGTGTGTATTAATTAATATGTATTAACTAGTTTTAACACGAGTATTAAATTAGGCTTTTATGTTTTAATTGATTTTAATTATGTATTAATTTTTGTATTATGTGTTGTTTAAGTTGTAAAATAGGGTGAGAGATGTTCTAATTATAAAATTTAATGTGATATGTTGTTTTAATAGCATAGTTACATGTTTTAAGTTTTCTACTTTTAGAATGCATGATTATTTTACTTGTACAAATAGCATTATGCATTGTAACTTAAAATGTTCAAGTATTAATACTTGTACCATGTGTTACTTTAGTTTAAAATAGGATGATGGGGTATTTTAATGATAAATTTTAATCCAGTATATGTTATAATTCCATGTTTCAAGTATTTTAAAAATGGCATAGTGTGTTGTACAAATAGCTTAATGTATTATAACTTGAAATTTCAAGTATTCTAAAAATAACATGTCAATATGCTTTATACGAAAATATGATACTTCCATCATATAACTTTTTTTATTTGAATAATATTATTTTCTTAATAAAATTATAAAATTCTACAAATTACTATATATAGCAAAAAAACTGTTACTAATTTTTAATAAAAATGTTGTGCAAGATTATCATTGATGAATGCTTAGACATGTTATTGTTTAAACTTTATGAAACATAATTTGTAACTTTAGAGTTTTTACTTGTGGTTCATGAAAAAAGAAGATTTGATCGGTGATATTAGAGTTTTTAGATGGTAAATATATAAATACGATTACGATTAATGAAAAGCGTAAAAGATTTAAAATCTTTAAGATTTCATTGTGCCCAAAGAGAAAGATGGTCGTTTTCGTACGCTTTTGGATTAGAGTGACTGTTGGCAAGATAAGGGTTAAAAATAAAAAATGATTCTACACTAATAGAACTAAAAACAAAGACGAATTACGCAATGACGTAAATTGAAGAAAAATAATATTAAAATAATCAAAAATATCAAAATTTTAAAAAATTTCAAAATTTTAAAAAACTTCAAAAATACTTCTATACTATTTAAAGAAACCGAAAATGAAAATAAAAATTAATTGAAAAATATTAATAGGCCTAAAACAGCCCAAAACCAAAATGGGCTTAAGGTTTAATGGGCCAATAAGAAAACATACAAAAACAGAAAAAGAAAAGTGTTACTAGACATAACGTTCAATTGTAAACAACTTTAAAACTTAGAAAAGGGGCTAAAAAAGCTTCTATAAGCTTCAAATAAGCTATAAGCTATCTTATTAGGCCTTATAAGCCAAATAAACCAAAACTTAAGCTTATTATAAAACTCATGGTTGCAAAGTTATTTTTTTAACCTAATAAAGACTATTTCTAAAAGAAAATCCTAAAAAGTGAAGGATTGCTTTTCTAAATAAGCTATAAGCTTATTTGAAAAAGCTCATAAGCTCAAATCAAAAGCTATGAAGCTGAATTTGAATAGACCTTACTTTTTTAGATTTAATAACAAATGAAAAAAGAGTTTTGAAATAAGATTAATAAATAAGATATGATAATAAGCAAAGAACGTTTCATAATAAGAGAAAATAGTCGTGTTTATTGAAAATATGACTATAGAACTTCTAATTTTGCAAAGATGATGGAAATATGTTTAAAAAGACTCTAAGACACTAAAATGAAAATAAGCTAATTAAAATAAGCTAGTATTAGAAATAAGCAAAAATAAATAAGTAAAGTCAATCGTTTTCTAGTAAAAAGTTTAACACAACGTTTAAATGCATAATGTTGGGAAACTAAGTCTGATGACTTTCCCTTAATCATAGATTTAAGCATAAATACGCTATGAATGTAAACTTGCTTGTGCCTAGGAGACAGGAAAGTAGTGAAAGATTCATAGAGGTTTTGACCCCTATGAGCATCCACATAAAAATCCAAGTTAGAGACATTGTCAAGGAAATCGAAGATTACTTGAAGACATACTTCTTAGCTGTGATCGATAACAGCTAAGATGCATCAGGGACTCTTGGTGGTTGAGAGTTAACAGGGGTGACAATACCCTTTTAACTCTCTGTAGCCGTTGGATATCTAGAAGTATTTAGGCAGGAACTATTTGTGCGGGACAAATAGTAGCTTTGAATTAAAGCTGCCTAAAGTATGAGAATATGAAGAAAAGGGAAACTGTGTCAGCTCTGTTTCCTTAAAGTATTGTAGCAACTTACCAAGAATAGAAGAGCATCTTTAACAGATGTTTGACCCCCACAAGTCTTGTTAAGTTGCTATCAACTCAGCTGGTCAAGTCAACCTAGTACCACTATAAATAGATATTGTGTCCTAGAGTTAATGTTTTTCACTTTGTCAGTATTAGTACATTAAATCTTTCAAACTCATTGAAGAAACAGTTGTGTCTGTGTTCTTGAGTTTGGTAGTAAAATTATCACTTTTGTTAAGTTTACTTCTCTGAATGGTATCTTACACATTGTCACTCAAATTATGCGATCCATAACACATTGTGATACTTGTTATAAAATAATAAAGTCTTACTTTTAGAAGTATATCTCGTGTTGTTAGTCCTTGTTTAATCGTTTCAGTCATGTATTGGGGACTTTCACCTAAGAGTAGTAAAAAGGGACATATGAAGAAGATTAATCTACAAAGATAAAGTGTTGCACGACTGGATTAAACTTAAAAAGCAAATAAGCTAAAAACAATATATTATCAAACGGAAAAGAAAATTTGCTATATTAAGAACGCACCTTGGGACTATAACAAAAAAGTACAAAGGGCAGAACATCATGGTGAGGTCGTAGGTTCGAGTCTCAGCCTTACCTTTTTGATGATTTCTTTATTAGACAATTACCCAATAAGTTGTGGCTTATTCGTGGGTTAGTACTATTATAAAAACACCAAGTAAACACAAAACACAAGCACAAAGAAACCACAAAGATCAATTAAGCATAAATTAAAATAAAGCTATCTATGAACTATAAATAGTGTAATACCCATAAACTTTGTATAGCAGCGTAACGGACATTAGGTGCTATGGCATAATACACACTGCATGATCGTAGAGAACGACTTAAAAGAGGCCTTTTAAACATTTATCCATTCGACAAAGTCATAAATATTTATATTACAAACTTGGTCCCATCATACTTAACAAGTATACAAGAAGTTTAAACAAATATTTTAGCCAAATGAAATATATATAAAAGTAGGCCTTCAAAATATCCAAGCATCTTCCAAATCTGTCGCCAATAAGGACCTGAGATAAAACATGCTAAAAATCAACATAACGTTGAGTGAATCCGTAGAGTTTGACTCTATAACAAAGTTTCCAAACACATGTATGTTAATCATCGGATACCTATGTTGTACGGACATAGATATGTTATATATTATTTCATAAGTATATGATATTGAAGCACTGATGGTTTTTCCCCGTCCATATACTCTTGCCATGTATAGTAACTCTACATACAAAAGTGTCCGCTATGACAAACACATACCGGCGATAGCTGTCGCCTTCAGACGGGGCTATCAACCCAATAGATCTATTCCATGTACAAGCGCTTACTTAATGAAGTAATTAACAATTCATAATATGGGTCATTAAAAGGAAAGCGTCAATTATGAAGTTAATCAGTTATCCGGACAAGCATACAGTCGGACCACTTGTGTTCAGGTTTTAGAAAACTAGCATGTATCCCCCTCGCGGGTTTAAATTAACATTGAAGTATTAAAAGCGAGGCTATGAACTCACAATCGATCAAGAGGAATAAAGTCACACTGTTCTATAAAAGCCGAGAACGTCAAAGACAATTACACGTGACCTGGAATGATGACGCGTCTTAGATTCGAGTCGGTAAAATTATGTGTAATTACATAACATAAATAATATGTTATATGTGTTTACAAGGTAAGATATTGTATAATTTTCGATTATTATAAATACCATTTTGGTTTTATAAGTGTTTCATATTTAACTTTTATATGTAAAATATAAGTAAGTTAATAAGCCCTAAACAAGCTCAACTATGGCACAATAAAGTGGTTTACTTATGGAGATGTCCAAGACCAGAATCTAAGTAGGTATTATGGTCTACTATAATAATCTAACATATCCCAATGGGATAAACATAAGTCAATTGTCCAAAAAATTTCCTCACGTGGCTCTAATGGGCCTTTACAAAAAGTTAACCAATTTTATGTCACAAAAGTTGTAATAATTCCTAATCCGTTAAGGGTCTTGTTTTATTATTTATATTTCTGGGTTCATACAAGAGTTTATTTTACAGATTTAAGCATCTCAATACCTAAGTTTTACCAAAAAGTGGTCAAATAGTCCAAGTACTATACTAGTGTCAAGGATGATTTTGGGCAGTCAGTTTCGAGTTTATCGTTTTGACCGCCATTTTCAAACCGTAATGAACTAGAAAATCATCCGAATAGATTAAGTTCCATATAAGTATATCTACAAATTTTAGTTTTACACTTTTGGGGTCTGTTATACAAATGTTCAGAGTTATTGGCTGTGCAAGATAGCATGTCTGTTTTTTGACTAGTTTTAATGTTCTAGCCGTATCTACCTCATCGGGAATCGTCACAAAATATCCCGACCGGACAAATTACCACAAAAGAATTGTCTATAATCCTAAGTTTTCAAATCATATTTAAAACCTACGGAGATTCCTCAGGTCATACGTTTTTACTACTGGTCAGAATCCATATGCTCAAAAACTATCATAGAGCTTGTCCAGTCCCATTTATGTTATAAAATGTATATAAAATGTCACCAACTTCATAAAATCCATACATATACATATATTTACAGGAATTTAGTGATAATAACAAGTATGAAGAATATGTATTTACAAAGATTTTGATAGAAAACAAAAGATCACCAATTGATCAAATCTTCAATACCGACGACACCGACTTCAAAACAAGCTTATTTAAGCCAAACTTTTTGCTCCTATAAGCATCTTATTTATCCAAGATCAACCTGTTGAGTTTGATTCTTGAAGGATCTTTGAATACTTGATAAAAATACAAAGAGTGTGTGGAAACCAATCTTTATATATAAGAAGAACAATAAAAATAACCAAACGTTCAAGCCTCAATATATTAATACAATCACTCTAAATAGTGACAGGGTTTAAAACCTTAAAGCTATAACAAACAATGAGAGAAATGTGTAGAGATTATGTGTGTGTGTGTATAAGTGTGTTCCTCTCTACACCCTAGGACCTCCTTTTATAGTGCAAGGGGTCTTCGGCGGTTACAATAAAATTAATACTTGCCTATGTATTATACATTAATACCATTTAATTATTTCCTCAATAATCTTGTAACCTCCTCATCATAATCAATGTATTCAATACTTTCCATAAAATAGGAACACTAAATATTTGATCATATCTTCTACAATCTTCCTTGATCATATCTTCTATAATCTTCTTTCAACTAATAATACTATCAGAAGTAACTATATGCTGCCAGGAGGAACGAATACTTCAGGAGGAACTGTATGCTACCAGTAGGAACGAAGTACTATAGAAGGAATTGTATGCTACAAGTAGGAACGAAGTACTGCAGAAGGAACTATAACTCACTAGGAGGAACGAGGTACTCCAGTAGGAACCGTCATATTACCCGAGTAACTTCTAAATACATTATTCCTAACAATCCTACCCTAAACTTGAATTTAACCCTGTTGAATTCAAGATTCCACTGTCATGCGACTTGATCACCAGGAAGATGCATCCAAATACTTCTTTGTATAGAACGTAGTTTCGTTGTCAGTATCACTTGAAATTTTGGAAACAAGCCTCCCCTGTTTGGATGCACAAATACGTTGAACAATCAATAAATCTCCAAATCACGAACCATGGTAAGAAAAGTGGTACCAAAAATCATCAATACAATAAGTTCGAAACTATCATCATCACTTTAAATTGAATCACAGAAATGTATAGTTTTTGGCAAACTATTACAGCTATCAACGGATTTGAGAATGTCTTTACCATGATCCGTTTGCTATGGACTAGCCACTCTTCATTCCAAGAACATGGTGAGTGATTACCATCCAGTTTGGGGTAACTTGGAAACCATCAACGGATTTGATATGGTCTTTACCAAGCAGCCGTTTGCTCTTGGACTAGCCAGTTCTTATGTTTGTTAGACATGGTGAACTGATGACCATTTGCTGTATGGTGGTTAACCAATACCCAAGCCTTCCTCAACTAGAAATAAACGACTCACAATAACCTTCTTCTTTTTCTTTTTTTTTCTTTTTTTTGTTTTTTCGATTCTTTTTTATTTTTTTTTTGTTTTTATTTTTTATATATATTATTTTTCTAACAATTCAGAACCTATGAGTCAACCAGCAGGAATGTAGGATGCACTAGGAAGAACAATGGTCCACCAGAAGCAAGATGAGTGCAACTAGGAAGAACCATGTTTGACTAAGAACAACTTAGTTCTACTAGGAGGAAAAATATCCACCAGCAGCAATGCCATCCTGCATAAATTGTTAGACGAAAAACACAAAAATGCACACAATAATACATACAACAAGCCTTCCCGTAGGTAAATACCTCCCCTCATACGAAGCTAAGTATCCACCATCAAGGAAATCATTTTTTAAGACTTTTCTTTTCCTATAAAAAGTTAGTTCACAAAAATATAGAAAATACAAAACATACCAATTGACAATCACACTCGCTGAAATGAACACAAACCAAGCAAAGATTAGTGTTTATAGAAGTCCCAAGCCAAAACAGACTTGAATCTTCCAAAAACATCAACATAATCATATATTGTTATGGTCTTTGATGCATAATCTGATTTGGAAACATAATTTAAAACATCTTGTTTAGGTTTCCAAATCAACTGAGCTAAAGCATTAACAACATTAACCTTTGTTTTTTACAGTGCAGACTCAGCCCTTGTACCCTTAACATTGTTAAAACATCTTTGTTGTGGAATTATCTTACTTTTTGGATTTGGCTGAAAAACTCTCCCAATGTTCTTATGATTTACTCGTCTTGAGTTATTCCACACCGGTTTAACCTGTTGTTGATCATTAATCTTTCTCTTGTGTTTACAAGTATATTGTAAGTGATCAAAACTACCACACACATAGCAATCCCTATTTTTTAACTCAAAGTTATCTCCTGATTTATGAGTCATCATGCCATTCCAACCTATTTGATTACCTCTAGGACTCTTATTTTTTTTCATAGGGTTATCTGATTTCCTATTACTTGCATTCTTAGCACAAACAGATTGAGGATAGAACTTAGGTGATTCAACACTTAAGGTAGACTTACATGAGGCATATTTACTAGTCATGGGTTCAACTATAACAGGTTTAGACATAGAGTTAAGTGTTTCAACACTAAAGTCGAACTCACAAGAGTCAAGGTCAATGGTCTTAGGTTCTAAAATTTTTTCACTAGAGTTACAAGAGACAAAGTCATTAGACACAAAAATAGGTTCAATAGAGCCAATAGACTTTTCGCCATAAGTAATTTATGATTCATCAAAGTCAGAGTGGTTTGAGGTAGGTATGAATTCCCTAGTGATTGGTAGGGGAAAATCATGCATGCCTACAAATGTGGCATACCTATTGAAAAGAAGTCTTCCTTCCACATCGTCAGGGGTAGTGTCAAACACACTAGACAAAGAGGAGTCAAAAAATCAGTTGACCCAATATAGTTTTTAAATCCTAAACCAATTTTAGTCCTACCAGACATGGAGCTATCTACTAATTTTATTAGGTTTTTAGAAGAACTTGTCCATTTATCAAACCTAGCCAAAGCACTACCTAATTTAGCTTGTAGCTCCTGCTTTTCTTTGTTTAAATCAACATTATGTTTTTCAGAATATGACAATAACTTAGTTGTGTTTTCTAAGTCAATACTTAATACCCTATTCTTTTCTTCATATTCTAATTGAGTATTTTGAAACCATTTCTTCTATTGTTTTAATGTTTTTATAGCAGTTTTCTATGCTTGAACTTCTAAGAAATATTTGTCATTTTCAGTAGTTAGATCAGCATATTGTTTTTGAAGTTCTAAATATTTATGTTCACATGTTTCTACACAACTACTTTCCAAGTCATTGTTATTATAAACATGCATTTTATTCTTTAGTTTAGAATTATATTCTCTAACTTTAGATTCAGTCATATAAGTTACCTCATCGTCTGGAATTAGAGTTATGCACGCCATGTCTTCTTCAGCAACACCTTAAGTAGGAGTTTCTTGAAAAACCATAAAATCAGAACCTTTAGCGACACTAATTCTGTCACAGAACTGCCAAAGAAATGGAAAACCGTCTCTAATCTGTTGCTAAACTGTCACAAATTCGGAACAACAACTTTACTTCATAGCAACACAGATGTAGGAATCTTTTTCTTCTCGATCAAATCTTCTCAACGAGGCTCTGATACCAATTGTTGAGTTTGCTTCTTGAAGGATATTTGAAGCCTTGATCACAATGCAAAGAGTGTGTCGAAACCAATCTTTATATATAAGAAGAACAATAGAAATAACCAAACGTTCAAGCCTCAGTATATTAATACGATCACTCTAAATAGTGATAGGGTTTACAACCTTGAAGTTATAACAAACAATTAGAGAAATGTGTAGTGAATATGTGTTTGTGTAGAAGTGTGTTTCTCTCTACACCCTAGGACCTCCTTTTATAGTGCAAGGGGTCCTTGGTGGTTACAATATAGTTAATACTTGCCTAAGTATTATACATTAATACCATTTAATTATTTCCTAAATAATCTTATAACCTCCTCATCATAATCAATGTATTCAATACTTTCCATAAAAATAGGAAGACTAAATATTTGATCATATCTTCTACAATCTTCCTTAATCATATTTTCTATATCTTCTTTCAACTTTATAATACTATCAGAAGTAACTATATGCTGCCAGGAGGAATGAAGTACTCCAGGAGGAACTGTATGCTACCAATAGGAACGAAGTACTACAGAAGGAATTGTATGCTACCAGTAGGAACGAAGTACTGTAGAAGGAACTATAACTCACTAGTAGGAACAAAGTGCTGCAGAAGGAATTGTATGCTACCAGTAGGAACGAAGTACCGTAGAAGGAACTGTAACTCACCAAGAGGAACGAAGTACTCCAGTAGGAACCGCCATATTACCAGAGTAACTTCTAAATACATTATTCCTAACACAACCACAATACCAACACCTTATCACAACCCTAGTTTACCCATAATCAACACCTTTGATGCATGTCCAAAGCAAACCAAGGTATAGGATGATCACTAGGCAGAAGTATTCACTAGTATCTTGATTATTCAACAAGGAAAAGTGTATGAACTTTGATGGTATGATGGTGAGTATTTCGGCCAAGATAGAGTAAAATGGAAAAAATGGTGTTGCATGTGTGGCATAAGATAAATATGAAGTATGGTTAGAGGTGGACAAGTGTTGGTTGCATGTGTGTCGTGTAACACATGTGTAACACTTCAAACCTTGTTATTATCTCCCAATAACATATACGTCAAGTGGAATTGAATGGGGTGAGTATATATTACTTTCCCCACAATTTGTATACTCGGATATTATCTAATCCCAAGATTTAAAGTAAAATACGAAAAATGCACGTAACACGAAAAATAAAAACGACGAGACTAAAAATATTTCTATGTCAATAGGAGAATATTTTCAATCGATGTTTAACGAAGGCATTACTGATAGATAATAAAAGACACATAATCAATACGTGTACATCCTTAACCTTGCAGGTTAGTCGACAAATCAATTATATTCATAGAAATGAACATTGTAAGTAAAAGTTGAGAAATCTATGATATTCATATTCATTGAAATGAAAATTATAAGTAAAAGTGGAGTAAATAATAACCTGAAAAATACGGAATGTCACATTATCTCCTCCTAAAAAAGATCTTCGTCCCGAATATCACCTTGCCTTAACGTTCAACAACTTGTTTGAAAAGAGGTGCGGATACTTGCTTCGCATTTGATCTTCTCGCTCCCACGTATATTCTGGTCCTCGACGCGAATTCCAACGAACCTTGACGATAGGGACCCGATTTTGCTTAAGTTGTTTCACTTCTCTATCCATAACTTCGATAAGTTCTTCGATGAAGTGCAATTTGTCATCAATTCGGAGTTCGTCCATTGGAATTTTTAGAATCTCATACGACAAACACTTTTTAAAATTGGAGACATGAAAAGTGTTGTGGATTCCTTGAAGTTCTTTGGGTAATTCCAACTTGTATGCTACCGAACCCACTCGTGACAAAATCTTGAATGGACCGATATAACGTGGACTTAACTTCCCACTTTCTCAAAACGTACAACGCCCTTCCACGATGATACTTTTAACATGACCTTGTCATCGACTTTAAATTCCAAAGGCTTACGCCTTACATCGACATAACTTTTCTGGAGACTTCGAGTGGCTAACAACCGATTCTTTATTTGCACAATCCTTTTGTTGTTTCTCGAATAGTCTCCGGACCTGTGAGTTGAAAATCTCCAACCTCACTCCAGGAAACCAGTGATCTACATTTACGTCCATAAAGAGCTTCAAAAGGTGTAGCTTTTATACTCACGTGATAACTATTATTGTAAGAGAACTCTGCCAATTGTAAGTGGTTATCCTAGCTACTACCAAAGTATATCACACAAGCACGCAACATATCTTCCAGAGTTTGTAACATCCTTTTGCTTTGACCATCCATTTGAGGGTGATAAGTGGTGCTCATATTCAAGTTCGTTCCTATGATCTCCAAAACCCAGATGAAAAATGAATTTCTCTATCAAATATGATTGATATGGGTACACCATGTTTACAAACGACTTCCTTTAGATATATTTGAGTGAGCTTCTCCATCTTGTATGTTTTGCTCATCGGTATGAAGTCAGAAAATGTAGTCAATCGGTTAACAATGACCCGAATCGAGTTATACCCATTTGATGTCCTCGGGAGTTTAGTAATGAATTCCATAGTAATCCTTTCCCATTTCCAAATAGGAACCTCTGGTTGTTGAAGTAACCCCGCCAGATTTTGGTATTTTGCCTTGACTTTGGCATATGTTAAGCATTTTCTCACGTAAGTAACCATTTCTGCTTTCATGTTTGCCCAACAGTAGAGGTGTTTCAAATAATGGTACATTTTATCCGATCCTAGATGAATGGAATATTTGGATTTATGAGACTCCAACATAATGAGATCCCTCAAGCCTCCATAAAATGGTAACCAGATTCGGTTCTTGAAACACCTCGTACCATCGGGTCGAGTCTCAAACAACTCACCCATCCATCACAACCTTTCGGCTTCTGAGTTTTCCTCTTTTCTCGCTTCAATTTGTGCGTTACGGATTTTCTCAGGTAGGTTGGCATGAACCGTTACTACCAAATCTCTCGGTAGGATTAGTTTTACCCTTTCCTTTTGACTTAACGTGTCAGCCACAACAGTCGCCTTTCCCGGTTGATAACGAATATCACAATTGTAATCACTTAGGAGTTCAATCCACATATATTGTCTCATATTAAGCTCTTTTTTATCCAATACGTGTTAAAGACTTTTATGATCGGTTAAGACCGTGCACTTGGTGCCATACAAGTAGTGTCTCTATAACCCTAAGAGCAAAAACTACCGCACTCAATTCCAAGTCGTGGGTCATGTAGTTTCTTCATGTTTTCGAAGTTGACGAGATGCATATGAAATCACCTTTTCCCTTTGCATTGAGACAGCTCCAAAACCCTTGAGAAATGCATCACAATAAACATCAAAGTCTTAACTTCCTTCAGGTAGTGCCAAGATTGGCGCGCTACATAACTTTTGCTTCAAGGTTTAGAAAGCTTCATCTCCGTCCTCGCCCCACGCATACTGTTTATTTTTCTAAGTTAGTTTGGTGAGGGGCTTGGAAATTAGAGAGAACCCTTCAATAAACATCCGGTAATAACCAACGAGTCCTAAACATTATTGCACCTTCGTTAGTGTTTTAGGTGCAGCCCAATTATTAATAGCTTCAATCTTCGTAGGATCAACAAGAACACCATCACTATTAATCACATGACAAAGGAATTGCACGGAGTCAAGCCAAAATCAAATTTTGAGAACTTGGCGTACAATTTTTCGTTACTTAGCAGCTCCAAAATGATCTTCAATTGTTCACGGTGTTCTTCCTTATTCTTGGAGTAAATTAGAATGTCATCGATGAAAATGATTACGAACTTGTCAAGATACGGTTTACACACCCGATTCATTATATCCATGAATCATACTGGTGCGTTAGTCAACCCAAAGGGCATCACTTGAAACTCGTAATGACCATACCGAGTTCTAAATGTTGTAATTGGGATATCTTATTCACGAATATGAAGTTGATGATAACCGAACCGTAAGTCAATCTTAGAATATACACTTGAACCTTGAAGTTGATCAAATAAATCATCAATCCTCGGAAGTGGATAGCGATTCTTGAACGTCGACTTGTTCAGATCACGAAAATTATTGCACATCGAAACGTTCCATCCTTCTTCTTAATGAACAATACCGGAGCTCCCCATGGCGATGAGCTCGGTCGAATAAATCCATTATCCAATAAATCTTTCAGTTGCTCGATAATTCATTCAGTTTGGATGGTGCCAAAGGATATGGTGCACGTGTGACAGGTGCAGGACCTGGTATGAGATCAATCCGAAATTACACTTGGCGATGAGGCGAAAGTTCGGGTAACTCCTCGGGAAACACCTCGAGATAATCACATATGATAAGCACGTCTTCCAATCGTGTCTCCTTTGGTTCCTTTTCAGATAGTCGAACAAAAAATAGCTGACAACCCCTTTCAACGTAATTTCAGGCCTTAATACAAGATACAATCTTTAGTCAGGAGTTGTTTCTATCATATTCGATAACCAACATCTTGCTGTTAGAGGGATCCTAACCTTCCTTTCTCCGCATATAATAGAAGCATTATATTTGGATAACCAATCCATTCCAATAATGGTATCAAAACTTCCAAGTTCCATAGACATTAGGTCGATTTGGAATAAGTGATTCAAAAGATTATGAGTGCAACCTATTAGAATAGTGTTGGTACTAACTATATTTCCATTGGCTAGTTCGACCATATAACTAGTATCTAACTCAACAGGATCAATATCAATTAAGATACAAAAACTTGTTGACAAAAAGCTTCTATCGGCACGCGAATAAAATAAAGCAGCTGCATAGTGATTGTTGAGTAAGAACGTATCGATCACAACTTTCGGATCTTTTTTATGCTCATCCATGCCCAACTGATAAGCTTGACCACGAGCATTCCTAGCTTGCGCATTCCCTTGCAAAAAAGGACAATATTTATTGAAATTCCCTTTACCCTCACACTTATAACAAGTGCGAAATTGGTTTGCCTTGCAATCCGTAGTCTCGTGCCCCCTTCTTTGATACTTCCCACACTTAGGAGGACAGTCACCTTTCATGATGATAGTTGAAATCTTGACAATATGGGCCAGTTCCCTAATATCCCTTCTTTTTCTTTTGATTCGCATTAGTCATTGCTTTTGCATTCGCCCTACTTTGAATTTATTGTTGATGGTGGTTGTAGTTTCGGTTATTGTCTTGGTTTCTAGGGTTGTACTCCCATTTCTTTTTATTGCCTTCAACAACTAGATCAGTCTTGTCTTGTACAATTTTCCCCATTAGTTGATGATCCATTCTGACGGCTTCATCAATATTCGCTAGTCTCCACGAATGTATTTAATCAGTCCTCGAATGTATTGCTCAACTTTCAAATACTCGGGCTCCATAGTTTTCGGCACAACAATGCCAATTCATGAAATAGGTTTGTGTAGCCTTTGATGTTAGTACCTTTGAGCCTTAGGTTTTATAACGCATGCTCCAGTTTCTACAAAACACTCCTTAGGAAAAACTCTTAGGTCATACCCCTTCTCAACTCAGCCCATGGTATAATATATGCCACATCAATGCCCCTTGATGCAAGACACCCATTCCACCACGTTAAGGCTTGACCTAGTAGAGTGGCCATGGCAAACTTCACTTTGTGGCCCTCGTCATATTTACTGAACCTGAAGACGGATTCCAAACGCTCGAACCAACAACAAAGACCATCTGCCACTTTAGTAAAATTCAAATGAGGAGGGTTACACTTCATGAAACTTGTGTAAGAGCATCCACGAGTAACGGGAACATATGGAACATTAACCGGACCAGCTCCTCCAACTCCATTAACTCCTACATTCCCCAAGTTATTTCCATCTCCACCAATTTCTCCAGTACCCCCAGTTGCACCAGCACCACTAAATGTGCCAACACCACCGGCTCTAATGTTCATATTAGCCATAAAATTTGCCATTGAGGCGGCGACTTGTTCAACAACAACTTAGCGAATATTTTCCTGAGTCTTCTTACGTGGTGGCATGATTCTGTCTCCAACACAAATAAAATCATAATGAGTATTCATTCAATGATTGTATAAATTCATAACATGAATAGTAAAAACATGAAGGAAGGAAAGGTATATAATAATATTAAACTAATAAATATAGTTCATCGATAATTATATGTAAGAAATATATATATAATCCATATATATATGTAAGCACACTTTCGGAAATTAGTGTAAATGAGTATACTATTTAAATACATATACTTGGAGACTACGGTAACTATGGAGATTTCGCTTGTGAATGTAATAGTTAAAAGATTTCAAAAATTCATTTTTGGAAAATCTTTTCATTCTCTATAACTTAATCTCTTGATACCAATCTGTGACACACGTAAATTTCGGATAGCAGCGGTAAGGGATATTGGGTGTTAGGTCATAATACACAAGGCATGATCATAGAAAACGACTCAAAATAGAGGTTTTAAACATTTATCCATTCGACAATGTCATAAAACATTTATATTACAAACTTGGCCCATCTAGTTTAAACAAAGTTTTTAGCTGAATGATATATATATATATATATATATATATATATATATATATATATATATATATATATATATATATATATATATATATATATATATATATATATATATATATATATATATATATATATATATATATATATATATATATATATATATATATATATATATATATATATATATATATATATATATATATATATATATATATATATATATATATATATATATATATATATATATATATATATATATATATATATATATATATATATATATATATATATATATATATATATATATATATATATATATATATATATATATATATATATATATATATATATATATATATATATATATATATATATATATAACGAAGTACCTTCCAAATCTCCCGCCAAGTTACCTTAAGGACCTGAGATAAGACATGCTAAAATCAACATAACGTTGAGTGAATCAATAGAGTTTAACTCTATAATTAAGTTTCCGAACACAATTATGTTAATAATCGGAAACCTAGTTGTACGGACAAAGATATGTTATATTATTTCATAAGTCTATGATATTAAAACATTGACGGTTTCTGCCCATCCCTATTCTCTTACCAAGTATAGTAACTCTACATACAAAAGCGTCCGCCATGACAAACACATACCAGCGATAGCTAGTCGCCTTCAGACAGGGCTGTTAACCCAATAGATCTATTCAATGTACAAGTTCTTACTTAATCAAGAAATTAACAATTCATAATATGGGTCTTTAAAAGGGAAGTGTCACTTATGAAGATAATCAGTTACCAGGACAAGCATACAGTTGGGCCACTTATGTTCAGGTTTTAAAAAACTAGCATGTATCCCCCATGCGGGTTTAAATAAACATTTAAGAAGTAAAATCAAGGTTATCAACTCACAATCAATCAAGAGGAATAAAGTCACACTGTTTAGAAAATCCAAGAACGTCAAAGACAATCACACGCGACCTGGAATAATGACGCGTCTTAGATTCGAGTCGGTAAAAGTATGTGTAATTTCATAACATAAATAATATATAATATGTGTTTACAAGATGACATATTGTATAATTTTTAAGTCTTAGAAATACCATTTTGGTTTTAGAAGTGTTTCATGTTTAACTTTTATATGTAAAATATAAGTAAGTTAATAAGCCATAAACAAGCTCAACAGTAGCCCAATAAGGTGGTATACATATGTAGATGTCCAAGACCGGAATCTAAGTAGCTATTATGGTCCACTATATTAGTCCAACATAGCCCAATGGGCTAATTTAATTCAATTGGCCAAAATTTTCCCTAACTTGTCTCTAATGGGCCTTTATAAAAAGTTAACCATTTTTATGTCACAAAAGTTGTAATAATTCTTAATCCGTTAAGGGTCTTAATTGATTATTTATATTTTTGGATTCATCTAAGAGTGTACTTTACATATTTAAGCATCCCAATACCTAAGTTTTACCAAAAAGTGGTCAATAATCCAAGTACTATACTAGTGTCAAGGCTAATTTTGGGCAGTTAGTTTCCAATTTATCGGTTTTAACCGCCATTTTCTAACCCTAATGAACTGGAAAATCATCCGAATATATTAGGTAATATATAAGTTAATATACAACTTTTAGTTTTGGACATTTGCGGTCAGTTATGCAAATGTTTAGAATTATTGGTTGTGCAAGACAGCATGTCTGTTTTTACTAGTTTTAGTGTTCTAGCCGTATCTACCTCATCAGGAATCGTCACGAAATATTCCAACCGGAAAATTTACCACAAAATAATTGTCTATTATCCTTGTTTTCAAATCATAGTCACAACCTACAGAGATTTCCCAGGTCATACATTTTTACTACTGGTCAGAATTCATATGCTCAAAACTATCATAGGGCTTGTCTAGTCCCATTTTATGTTATAAAATGTATATACAATGTCACCAACTTCATAAATCCATACATATACATATATTTACAAGAAGTTAGTGATAATAACAAGAATGAAGAAGATGTATTTAAAAATATTTGGATAGAAAACAAAATATCACCAATTAATCAAATCTTCAATACCGACGTCACCGACCTCAAAACAAGCTTATTTAACCAAAGCTTTTTGATCATATAAGACTCTTATTTATCCAAGATAAACCACAATACCAACACCTTATCACAGTCATACTTTACCCATAATCAACACCTTTGATTCATGTCCAAATAAAAGAAAAGTATAGGATGATCAGTAGGTAGAAGTATTCACTAGTATCTTGATTATTCAACTCGGAAAAGTGTAAGAATTTTGGTGGTATGATGGTGGAGTATTTCGGGAAAGATAGTGCAAAATCGAAGAATTTGAAGCATATATATTATCTATGTGTGTTGCATGTGTGGGATAAGATAAGTATGAAGTATGGTTTGAGGTGGAAAAGTGTTGGTTGCATGTGTGTGGTGTAACACATGTGTGACACCTCAAACCTTGTTATTATCTCCCAATAACATATAAGGTAAGTGGAATTCAATGGGGTGAGTATATATTACTTTCCCTAAAATTTGTAAACTCAGATATTATCTAACCCCAATATATATAAAGGTACATTACGCGAAAGGTTAACGTAAAATACGAAAAATGCAAGTAACACGAAAAATAAAAACGACGAGACTAAAAGTATTTCTATGTCAATAGGAGAATATTTTCAATAGATGTCTAATGAAGGCATTACCGACAAATAATAAAAGACACGTAGTCGATACGTGTAATGCCTTAACCTTGTCGGTTAGTCGAGAAATCAATAATATTCATAGAAATGAACATTATAAGTAAAAGTCGAGAAATCTATGATATTCATTTTCATAGAAATGAACATTATAAGTAAAAGTAGAGTAATAAAAACCTGAAAAATAATGATTGTCATAAATTGTGACTAAGGCTATAACAAGGTAGTTCTCACCTTAATCCTAGCTTATTTTTAAGAAGCAAACAAGCTTTAACCAACAAATATCCTAACACAGATAAACTAATAAACCTAAACTATTTGTGTTCTAGAAATCAAAATCCTAAACCTCAAAACCAAGCAGACAAAGTTGTTCATGCTTATGACCTTGAACTTAGTCAAGAATGACCAAGTCAAGTGCTTGAATTTCAATACCAACACAGCCTAAACTACTAAGGCTATCAGATAACAATATTAATCAGATAACAAAGCAAAATAAATCATACAAATATATAAACAACATAAAAAGGCAGAGATCTACACTTACTAAAACACTAAAGCAGAAAGCACATGAACACCTATATTTTGATTTTTAACTACAAGACTGAAATAAAAGGCAAATTTATGACTCCACAACCTCAAATATATGCTCAAATCAGCCTATAACCTATCTCAAGTATTTGCTTGGAATATATGACTGTCCCATACAACCTTTTTAGTTAAGTAAAAAAATTTAAACTAACACTTTTGAAATTAATGAAAGAAACAAGAAAATAAAAGCATGCAAATAAGCAAGAAAACAAATAAATTAAGCAAACAAATAGCAACAAATAAGCAGTGATAAGCAACAACACAATAAGAAATTTTAGAGTAGAATAAGTACCAAGGATAAAGTAGACTTGCATTGAGTTGATTTACTTCCAAACCAAATAATCTTACTATAAGCCAACCTTAAACCTTTTTTTGAACTAACACTTACCCCAATAATCAGCTTATAAGACAGCTTATAAACAATAATCTACACAGGAACAATGAAATTTAACCAAGAACTTGAAATGAATTTCTTGAATTTGGTACCTGAAACAAGGGAAAAACTACTATTATAACAAGAGCGATAAGCTCAATAAGTACAACTTATTTGTCATATAGGCTTGGCTTATGGGCTTATGCGATAGTAAAGAAAAAAATCAAAAAACTTGATTTTTTTATAAAAACTTTGAAAGAAAATCTTTTGCAAGGAATGTAAGTGACGATAGAAATGTAACCAAACTCAAATAATCTAATGTTAATAGCTTAAGTGTGAATTAAGCTATAAACCAACTTATTTGAATGATGGTTCTCAAAAATACAAGAACTGAATTTTTGACAAGAGACTTGAACTAAACTGCACGTAACAAAAATTTAACATGAAAATAAATGACAAGTTAAATTAAAATAAAACTCAATGAATTCATTCAACCAAATTCGTATCAAGTTAAAAAAGGTAAAATGAAAAATTGGAACAAAAGATGCTACTACTCCATCCTATTTTTATTACAATGAGACGATCACAAAACCTTAAACCTAAGGTGGAAATCCCAAAAATGCCCCAAGATATTCTCAATCGATATTCCAAAATGTTGAATCGTCTTTGAGGTTAACATGTGATGTGCAAAGTCCTTTGTAATAGTACAAAACATAGTATCCGTCACACTCAAAAAGAGTGACCGTAGGCCTACAGTCACACGCATTTTTTTAGCCTTTGTGACCAAAGGTTTCGCGACCGTAGGTACCATACGGTCACAAAATGGTCTAAGCGACGATAACCAGCAAAAACATGTGACCAATACTCGAAAATGTGTGGCGAACTAGGTACAATATATGGTGTTTTAGTGCATATGTGTTACGGTAAACACTCTACAGTTACACGAGTTTTGTTTAAGAGTGACTATTGTTTATAAGTTTGCCACATGAATATACAATATGTGTGACATTTACTATGTGATTAGTGTATTTTGTGTGACTATATGCATCTAATAGTCACATGAATTGTATATTTGTGTGACCTTTTATGACATGTAGTCACACAAATCATGCTAATGGTACTGAGTTTGTCACATACAATTAACCAAAGAGTTGCCAATAGTAGAAATAAATGTGACTGTATGCTTTGTCAAGTCAAACAAATTATATTTTGTGTGACTATATGCATCAAATAGTCACATGAAGGGTATGTTTGTGTGACCTTTTATGACATGTAGTCACACAATTTATGCTAATGGCTCTGAGTTTGTCACATACAATTAACCAAAGAGTTACCAATGGTAGTAATAAGTGTGACTATATGCTTTATCAAGTCAATCCAAGTGTATTTTGTGTGACTATATGCATCCAATAGTCACATGAATTGTATGTTTGTGTGACATTTTATGACATGTAGTCACATAAATCATGCTAATGGTACTGAGTTTGTCACATACAATTAACTAAAGAGTTAACAATAGTAGAAATAAGTGTGACTGTATGCTTTGTCATGTCAAGCCAAGTGTATTTTGTGTGACTATATGCATCCAATAGTCACATGAATTGTATGTTTGTGTGACCTTTTATGACATGTAGTCACACAAATCATGCTAATGGTACTGAGTTTGTCACATACAATTAACTAAAGAATTACCAATAGTAGAAATAAGTGTGACTGTATGCTTTGTCAAGTCAAGCCAATTTTATTTTGTGTGACTATATGCATCTAATAGTCACATGAATTGTATGTTTATGTGACCTTTTATGACATGTAGTCACACAAATTATGCTAATGGCTCTGAGTTTGTCACATACAATTAACCAAAGAGTTACCAATAGTAGAAATAAGTGTGACTGTATGCTTTGTCAAGTCAAGCAAATTGTATTTTGTGTGACTATATGCATCCAATAGTCACATGAAGGGTATGTTTGTGTGACCTTTTATGACATGTAGTCACACAAATGATGCTAATGGCTCAGAGTTTGTCACATACAATTAACCAAAGAGTTACCAATAGTAGTAATAAATGTGATTGTATGCTTTGTTAAGTCAATCAAATTGTATTTTGTATGACTATATGCATCCAATAGTCACATGAATTGTACGTTTGTGTTCCCTTTTATGACATGTAGTCACACAAATCATGCTAATGGCTCTGAGTTTGTCACATACAATTAACCAAAGAGTTACCAATAGTAGTAATAAGTGTGACTGTATGTTTTGTCAAGTCAAGCAAATTGTATTTTGTGTGACTATATGCATCCAATAGTCACATGAATTGTATGTTTGTGTGACCTTTTATGACATGTAGTCACACAAATCATGCTAATGGTACTAAGTTTGTCACATACAATTAAACAAAGAGTTACCAATAGTAGTAATAAGTGTGACTGTATGATTTGTCAAGTCAAGCCAAGTGTATTTTGTGTGACTATATGCATCAAATAGTCACATGAAGGGTATGTTTGTGTGACCTTTTATGACATGTAGTCACACATTGGAATGTGACTAACAATGATAATAAGTGTGACTATGTTTCATCATCTAGTAACCTCTCAGAATTTAATAAAAACAAAAAACAAAATTCTGGAAATCAAATTTCAATTGCATTAATATATAAAATTGAATGTACATAAGCAAATAAACAACTGTAATGTCGTATTATTCTCAAGTAACATACTGAAATGTGTATAGTTGAAGTTCGTTTTTCTCAGTTCTTAACAAACTGAAAATCCTAACAAGATCGATTTTTTAATTGTTTTTGGTTGGTAAAGTATTTGGATATTCTATATCTAATTCAAACAAAGCCTTGCAAAAATGAAAAATACAGTCTACTTATAAGTAAAACAAAGTGCACAAACCAAGTTTTTATTCAATTAAAATGCTAAAATCTAAATTCTACAAAATATAAGGACTGAAAATGTAAATTCTATGGAAATTAAATGCTAAAAATACAAAGTCAACAAGTCTAGTGACTATAAATGCAAAATTAGCTAACTAAATGGACTCAAAGTGAAACTTTTTCAAACAAAGTAACTAATTTTGAACTAATTGAAAACTGACTAACCACTTTTTAACAACTTGAAAATACAAGGACTTAATCTTTGCAAACCCTAATAAGTTGAAAGTTTAGCTTGAATTAGAAACTTCTTAATACCAAAAGGACCAAAGTGCAATTTTTAAAACTTTTTAACCAAAAACGGGTTTAAGAGCAAAATAAGCTCGTTTGAGCTCGTTTCTTGACCAAATAAGCTCAAACCACTTTCAAAAGTCTTAAAATCAAAATTAAGCTAGACTTGCCAAAGGAATTAAGCTGAAACTCTCTAGAACTCTTATAAGCAAATTCTAATAAGCTCAAAATAAGCTAACTGATAAGCTACTCATGCACAACTTGATTTTAATGAAGAAACTTGTTAAACAACTCAAAAGAAGAATGGGAAATCTAGTTTCAAAGAAAATGATCCAGTAATAAGCTCTAAAATTGAAAATAAGCTAAAATGAGCTTATGTTGACTTTTGTTGACTAGATTTTTCAAAAAACTCAAAATCTCAAAACTTACTCAAGAAGACTTTCTAAATGGAAACATGAAAGAAAATCAGCAAGTTTCTGAAGTGGAAATTAAGATATGAGAAATCAGTCCATGTTTTTATCACAGGGAAATGCAATTGCTCAAGTGCTTAATAAAGTGCTTATTTCTCACTCACAACTAGATACTGTATAATTTTCTTCTATAAGCTAAAAGTTCATATGTTGAGTGAAAGATGAGAACTGGTTTCAAAGGATTTCATCCAAAATTAAAGAAATGCTAAGCAATTGAAAATCACTACTTTCTGAAAATTTTCTTAACAAAGACTGACCCAAACTTTTGTGTATACCAATTGCCTTTTTGACTAAAACCTTGACTAGAAAATGACTGAAATGTTTATGCTATGACTAGATGACTTGAAATGAATCAGAATTTTCCAAAATCTAACCCTTGAATATAACTAGCAAGCTAATCCCAAACACTACTTTTTTGAACTTGAACAAACTTTTATGAAGGAATTTTGAGCAGTTGGTTAAACTGAGTGAGAAATAATATTAGAACAAGTTTTATGGCTAGAATGAGATGCAAAGTAACCACAAGCAAACTGTACAAAAAGCTAAAACTCAATTTGACTAGTTAAGCTAATATGACTGATTAAGCTGAAAAACAAGTCAAGTAAAAGACTAATATAAAAAAATTTTAAGCTACAAGTAACTACTAAAACACTGAAATCAGATCAAATACAAGCTAAACACACTTTATCATGCAGACAATCAAGAATTATCAAGGAATTTAACAGGTAAGCAACAATTCAGTGGAACTAAAACTCAGAAATTGAAACCTTCTAGCTTAGGCCTCCATTGGGGAGTAGAGAAGCGCTGAGCTTTCTAGCTAGTGCTAACCACCACCTTAGCACTAGAATACACCAAACATCTACAAATCAGCAGCTACAATCACCATAATCTCCATTAATGAACTAAAAATCTTCAAAATCAACTAGTACTGGAACTGGATGAACAGAACACTTCAACAGCTACAATATCTCCAAAACTTAGCTAATCATGATCATATATGATCACAATAAGCTAACAGTAACACAATGAGAACAAGAACCAAGGTATGAACAGTAATGAAGGAAGATGAAAGTGAATTTGTATTGATTTAGGAATTGAGTTGGTTACAAAGCTGGTAAATTGGTTACAACTAATAACAGACTCAAGAGTTTGTCAGACTCTTGAATTGTTATGCTAAAAACTAACTGAGATGAGAGAAAACTAAAAAGTGTGTATGTTTTCACACTTTTCTACATTACAAGAAATGAAAGTTACTCTAGGGTATTTATAGAATGCAGATGTGAAGTAGTTGGGGATTGTGACGTGTCAGAACCAATCAAAAGTTTCCACGTGGACAATTCTGCTTAATTGAATTTGCAGGTGAAGAACACTTTTGGGGATTTTTGATTGAGATGTTGTCACGTTAATTGAGTTGTATGGTTGTATTCCTCTCTAAAAAACGATCACTTTTCATGTTTATATCATCTTCTGAAACGTATCCTAGCTCAATCGCGTTCCTGGTAAATTTGTTGAAGAAGATGACACGTGGCAGATTCTTATTGGGTGAGAGATTAGCACACGGATTGCTATCCAAAGTGGATAAAAGGATTATTGCATGACGTTGTTTGATTGGTGGAGAACTGGTGAGTGCGCTGCACTGTTGGGATAAGGGCATTAAATGCCAAATGAAGTTAGTGGCCAGCTGGCGCTATTTTGGCAATCCATGTTTATTGTTTCCTTGCTTCCCATTGGTTGAGAGTATTTCACACGGATCAAGCACATATAACTTCCAACAAATGGCAGAATTAACCCCCCAACTTTGGCAGTTTGAACTTTTGAGCTATAATTTTTATTTCTTTGGAAATTTTAGTCCTTCAACTTGCATTTTTAAAAATTTAAGCCTTTTGACTTGATTGACTTGAGAGTTGACAAGATTTGACTTTGATCTTGACTTTGACAAATTTACACTTTTGGTCCTTCATCTTTGGCAGATTGTCAAGATAGGTCCTTGCACTTCAAAGTCTTGTCACTTTTGATCCTTCTTTGTCTTTTTCATCCAATTAACTTGATTTTTCCTTTGTTTGCTTGAAAATGCATCCTTCTTACCTATTTGCACACAAACACAAAACATACCACATAATTCCGCTTTATAGCACAAAGTTTAGGTATTTTTCATCGTAATAGGCCTTAAAATAGCCAAAGTCATTTTATACAAATCCTTATCGAAATCATAATATAGGCATTTGCCTTAAAAATCATTATACGAACCATTGTCGTAGAAACATCATACAAAACGTTTTACGATGTTGAATAGATTAAACAAAAACCGTTATATGAATATGGTTATGAAAAAACAAAACACAAACATAATATCAATAACATGACCCCGTATTGCTAGTCAGGCAATTTATCGTAATTCGGTGCGTATAGCAGTATTTCGTTATTTTTGGATTATTATAAGCTGCATGACATTGTTACCTTACTATAACAAACAACGGGTAGCTAGCCCGAAACTCAATTTGCCCATCTAAATTAGCGTGTCGTCACAATAATCACGCTTGTGTAAGTCTTCTCATACATAAATTCGCTTACCAATCAATGTGGCGCGACGGGGATCAACCATCAAGGCGCGAACTGGGGTGATCGTCCCCAAATAGTACTATTATATGCATAAGCGTCTACCAAATCCCGGTAGTTCACAATTCATGCTAATGGGACTTTTAGTGACATAACCTAACTTTAATAATCCATTTTATTTCATCTATCGGGTCATATATTCATTCATCGGGTCATACAATCATTCGGGTCCAAATCAATAAACAAACAATCGGGACAACTAGTGTCCTAATTCATAAAAACTAACATGTTATCTCCCTCGCGGGTTTATAAAACATTTCATAAAAACATTTAAAAGTGTGCGAGGCTATGAACTCACGTTGATGTGGGAAAGCGTGTTATCGGCAATTCAGATGTACGGTGCGTGCTTCAATCACGGAAACCTAGACAAATAATACTCGTCTTAGACTCTTGTCCAATGACTTCACAAAAATAACAATTATCTATACATATGATGATTTTATATATATTATGATCAAGTGGGTTTACATATTCTCTTTTACACATTTTAGTGTTTATGTATTGGTAACTTCTTACTAGTTTACTAGTTTTACTTATTTACATGTTTTAGGCCCAATAAGCCTATTATAAACCCAATACTTTAAATTAGTCCATTTTATAATTTTATTATCAGTATTATACTTTAATGTTGTGCCCAAGTGGGTTAAGCCCAATAAGTAAATTTATAAGTGTTTAGCCCATTTAGTTGGATTAATAGTCCAATAATGCTAACTTAGCCCGTTAATGTCCATATGTTATTTAGTTCGGGTTTTATCGGTTTTTACTTGTATTAAGTACTTATATATCAGTATATGACTTTTAAAAAGTTTACATTAGACGGGTCCAATCGTCTAAGTTTTAATTGACGAAAAATGTTAATTTTACGGTACTAGCCGAAAAGACGTAAAAATCATGTTTATAGTTTTTATAACTTATATAACTTACCAAACTACCATTTTTATATAATTTCCGTTTATTTATCCTTATACATAGTTATATAAATGAAATATATAAGTTAGTGGGTTTTAATTTCACATTTTATACTATATTATTTTGAGTGCTTATATAATACTATTAAACTTTAATTTCACAAAATCTGATTTTTAGTTTCACTTTCACCATTTTTATCATTTCTTGAGTTCTATAAGGAGATAGAAGCTCATTTTTGGATGACATAAACTTCATATTATGTGCTAAAAATAAGTTAGTTATAGCTACTTCTCAATTCATGTCTAAGTATCCTTATCAGACCCTACAAAACAGACTATTCAGATTGGTATACTAATTTTGTTTTGATCATATCTCACTCATTTTGATGATTCCATTGCATGGCCAACTCTCACATGTGTATGACATCTAATACTTACTGTAAATTGATTCCATCATGCCATTTTATCAGTTTATCATTTGGTTACTTACTGTTTTTATACAACCATCATATTTAGCAAGATTTTAACCTTGTTACCTATGGTTTTCCATCTTTTTAACCATATTTATCAAATCTATCAACACCAAATCCCCACATAATATTTTTAATCATCATTCATCATCATATACATATACATAAATAAAGAAATTACAAGATTACATAATCAAAATAACAAGAGGATGGGAAGAACAATCTTTATACCACCAAGGTTGTGTAGGTTATGATCAAGGCTTAAATTTTTGATGGCAAAACTTATGATAGATCAACACCAATCTTCAAGACCACCAATACTTGTAAAATTCTTGTAGAAATCAGCCCTATGACACCAACAAATCTTCTCCTTGGATGTTAAAATCACCACCAATCATTAGAGCTTGAAAAGGGCTTCATCATATGTGTGAATAACATATGATTTCATGGTTAAATTTGATCAAATGAGGGTGTTTAGGGGTGGTTCTTGGACGAATTTTAGAGAGAGGAGAGAGTTTGGTGAGTGGTTTGAATGAGTGAAATGTGCAAATGGTAAGTGTGTAGTGGTTTTGTAGTTTTGGGTGGAAAGTTAGCTTACTTGTTAAGCTTTGCTTAACAAGTGTAAGCAACTAGCTACAAATTGGACACATCACATGTTGTGGTGTCAAGTTTTGGCCTTCCCATATGAGTGGGGTGGGATAAACTTTTTTTGTCCCATCCCGCTAATTTACGGGTATTCCTCGATTCTAGTTTCCTCGATTTGCGTGCCCTCGGGTCGTTTTACGAAAAACGTTTTTATAAATTATGAATCAACGGTACAAAACGAATCTAATAAAAATTGTCTCATAAAAAACGGAGTTCGAAAATATTACCGAAAATCATTTTGTACAAATCATCATAATAGGCCTTAAAATAGCCAAAGTCATTTTATACAAATCCTTATCGAAATCATAATATAGGCATTTGCCTTAAAAATCATTATACGAACCATTGTCGTAAAAACATCATACAAAACGTTTTACAACGTTGAATAGATTAAATAAAAACCGTTATATGAATATGGTTATGAGAAACCAAAACACAAACCTAATATCAATAACATGACCCCGTATTGCTAGTCAGGCAATTTATCGTAATTCGGTGCGTATAGCAGTATTTCGTTATTTTTGGATTATTATAAGCCGCATGACATTGTTACCTTACTATAACAAACAACGGGTAGCTAGCCCGAAACTCAATTTTCCCATCTAAATTAGCGTGTCGTCACAATAATCACGCTTGTGTAAGTCTTCTCATACATAAATTCGCTTACCAATCAATGTGGCACGACGGGGATCAACCGTCAAGGCGCGAACTGGGGTGATCGTCCCCAAATAGTACTATTATATGCATAAGCGTCTACCAAATCCCGGTAGTTCACAATTCATGCTAATGGGACTTTTAGTGACATAACCTAACTTTAATAATCCATTTTATTTCATCTATCGGGTCATATATTCATTCATCAGGTCATACAATCATTCGGGTCCAAATCAATAAACAAACAATCAGGACAACTAGTGTCCTAATTCATAAAAACTAACATGGTATCTCCCTCGCGGGTTTATAAAACATTTCATAAAAACATTTAAAAGAGTGTGAGGCTATGAACTCACGTTGATGTGGGAAAGCGGGTTATCGGCAATTCGGATGTACGGTGCGTGCTTCAATCACAAAAACCTAGACAAATAATACTCGTCTTAGACTCTTGTCCAATGACTTAACAAAAATAACAATTATGTATACATATGATAATTTTATATATATGATGATCAAGTGGGTTTACATATTCTCTTTTACTCATTTTAGTGTTTATGTATTGGTAACTTCTTACTAGTTTACTAGTTTTACTTATTTACATGTTTTAGGCCCAATAAGCCTATTATAAGCCCAATACTTTAAATTAGTCCATTTTACACTTTTATTATCAGTATTATACTTTACATGTTGGGCCCAAGTGGGTTAAACCCAATAAGTAAATTTATAAGTGTTTAGCCCATTTAGTTGGATTAATAGTCCAATAATGCTAACTTAGCCCGTTAATGTCCATATGTTATTTAGTTCGGGTTTTATCGGTTTTTACTTGTATTAAGTACTTATATATCAGTATATGACTTTTAAAAAGTTTACATTAGACGGGTCCGATCGTCTAAGTTTTAATTGACGAAAAATGTTAATTTTACGGTACTAGCCAAAAAGACGTAAAAATCATGTTTATAGTTTTTATAACTTATATAACTTACCAAACTACCATTTTTATATAATTTCTATTTATTTATCCTTATACATATTTATATAAATGAAATATATAAGTTAGTGAGTTTTAATTTCACATTTTATACTATATTATTTTGAGTTCTTATATAATACTATTAAACTTTAATTTCACAAATCTGATTTTTAGTTTCACTTTCACCATTTTTATCATATCTTGAGTTCTATAAAGAGATAGAAGCTCATTTTTGGATGACATAAACTTCATATTATTTTCTACGAATAAGTTAGCTATAGCTACTTCTCAATACATGTCTAAGTATCCTTAACAGTCCCTACAAAACAGACTATTCAGATTGGTATACAAATTTTGTTTTGATCATATCTCACTCATTTTGATGATTCCATTGCATGGCCAACTCTCACATGTGTATGACATCTAATACTTACTGTAAATTGATTCCACCATGCCATTTTATCAGTTTATCATTTGGTTACTTACTGTTTTTATACAGCTATCATATTTAGCAAGATTTTAACCTTGTTACCTATGGTTTTCCATCTTTTTAACCATATTTATCAAATCTATCAACACCAAATCCCCACATAATATTTTTAATCATCATTCATCATCATATACATATACATAAATAAAGAAATTACAAGATTACATAATCAAAATAACAAGAGGATGGGAAGAACAATCTTTATACCACCAAGGTTGTGTAGGTTATGATCAAGGATTAGAATTTTTGATGGCAAAACTTATGATAGATCAACACCAATCTTCAAGACCATCAATACTTGTAAACGTCTTGTAGAAATCAGCCATATGACACCAACAAATCTTCTCCTTGGATGTTAAAATCACCACCAATCAATAGAGCTTGAAAAGGGCTTCATCATATGTGTGAATAACATATGATTTCATGGTTAAATTTGATCAAATGAGGGTGTTTAGGGGTGGTTCTTGGACGAATTTTAGAGAGAGGAGAGAGTTTGGTGAGTGGTTTGCATGAGTGAAATGTGCAAATGGTAAGTGTGTAGTGGTTTTGTGGTTTTGGGTGGAAAGTTAGCTTACTTGTTAAGCTTTGCTTAACAAGTGTAAGCAACTAGCTACAACTTGGACACATCACATGTTGTGGTGTCAAGTTTTGGCCTTCCCATATGAGTGTGGTGGGATAAACTTGTTTTGTCCCATCCCGCCAATTTACGGGTATTCCTCGATTCTAGTTTCCTCGATTTACGTACCCTCGGGTCGTTTTACGAAAAACGGTTTTATAAATTATGAATCAACGACACAAAACGAATCTAATAAAAATTGTCTCATCAAAAACGGAGTTCGAAAACGTAAATACGTAATCCTAAGGTTTCCGGTTTAGTCGTAAAGGACGTTAAATTATAATCGTAAGTCCTAAATCTCTTCTCGTAAATTTGTGAGTTTATGAACCAACACAAATTTAAAACTCCAATATAATATTCACGGATAAATTTATTTCCTGAAATGTCGGACTGTCACCAATGACGGTGTATGTAAACGTAAGCACGTAACGTAGAATCCTCCGGTTTAGACGTAGTCGATGCTACTTTAAGACGTAAATCCAAATTTCTTCCCAAAAATAAGTGAGTTCATAATATAACATTAAAATAATGTTTTTAAATAATACTTGAGAATAAAATATCAACCATAAATTGACGGATTGTCACATTGGAACAATCTATTGAATCCCCGCAACCCGTCAAGGTAATACTGGAACTCAATAGTCACTATAATTAACACCACACCGCCCCTCTTGGGAGTCTTGTATATATATATTTTTTTCTTTTTCTTTTCTTTTTCTTTTTTTTTCTAGCCACTCATTTTTTTTCATAAGCCGCTCTTATTTTTCTTTATTCCTCACAAAGAATGTTGAAAAGAATAAAAGGAAAAACACCCGCTAAATATTGAGCATGACATAAGTCTTGTACACATAAAACATTCTAACTCAGAATCTTAAGACGTACTTATACCAACCATGAATGATTAGACAAAAATGCACAAGAGATTACAAACCGATTAGAACCGTTCTTGATTATTTATAAACATATATACATGCGAAGACAATAGAGGTAAAGAAGAGAAGGGTTTAGCCACAAGTAATTATCATGAAGTTTATCTAGCCCTTTTATACTTGCTTCAACTCTATCATTTCCCAGTCTCCACAAATTTAAAATCTCAAATAATGAGATTGGTGGATGCTTAGCCTAATAGACCAATGAAGGACTACATGGTTAAGGATACTAGCTAGAGAGTGCTTGGTTAAGCAAACTCGGGTTGAGTCAAAATATCCATGGCGGGTCTAATATGTCAAAGAAGTCTAAACTTGTTAAACCATGTCCTTATTATATTTTTCTTCCTTTTTTCAATATTTTTATGAAAGATAAAAGAAAAGATATATACAATGCAAATGTGTTATGCAAATGAAAAATTATTGATGCAAAAATTATGAATGCATATTTTTAGTGGCCAAAGTAGATCAAAAATTTGAAAAATGTTTGAAAAATTAATTTTCCAAGTTATCATGAAGATCAATGACAAGTTCTAGGTAAGGTCACTTTGATAGAAGACCCCCTACACTTAAGCTAAACATTGTCCTTAATGTTTAAGAGCATGGAAGTATAAAAACTTCCCCTACACTTATGACAATGAATAGACTTTGCTTAACCCAAATTAAGGAAAAGTCAACTATTGGTGAATTCATGTTTAAGCACAAGGTGTCAATGAAAGATCACAATAGTAACGAAGTAAACCGGATACAAGGGCCTCCTCCATAAGCTCCAAAGCATGAAATGAGTGAGCAACCCTACAAACATCATGAAGACAAAAGAAGGTCTCCCCTACACTTATCTCCAATTCTATACCCTTATTGCTAACCTACAACACTCTAAACCTAGTTATACGATGCTTGAGTTAAGGAGTCTCTAGCTCGACTCATCCCTCAATGAATTAATCCATGGGGAAAATGGGGATCTCTTGGACCATTTTAACGGAAATGTCCTCCCCAAAATAATGTTTCACACGGTGACCATTCATTTTAAAGTTTGGACCATCGGGTTGTGACAACTCAATAGTTCCATATGGAAACACTTGAGCAATAGTGAATGGACCGGACCATCTCGACTTAAGCTTGCCCGCAAAAAATTTCAACCTTGAGTTAAAGAGGAGAACCGGCTCTCCAACTTTGAAATCACGGTTCTTGATCTTAGCATCATGCAATTTCTTAGTCTTTTCCTTGTAAAGCAAAGAATTTTCATAGGCATTGGCTCTCAATTCATCCATCTCATTAAGTTGATCTTTCCTATGTGAACCAGCTTGGTTTAAATCAAAGTTAGCCCACTTGAGAGCCCAAGATGCCTTATGTTCTAACTCGAATGGGAGGTGGCACGCTTTTCCATAGACAAGCCTATAAGTAGTACAACCAATTGGTGTCTTAAAAGCCGTCCTAAAAGCCCACAAAGCATCATCAATCTTATCCGACCAAGAAGCTCGATGCTCTCCCACCGTTCTCTCTAAAATTCTCTTTAAACCACGATTTGTGACCTCGGTTTGACCATTAGTTTGAGGGTGATACGCGGTAGAAAGTCTATGATTAACTCCATATTTCTTCATAACTCTCGTGAATTGATCATTACAAAAGTGCGTACCACGATCACTTATGTTGGCCCGAGGTACACAAAATCTAGCAAACAATTGCTTTAAGAACTTCACAACAACTCTAGAATCATTGGTAGGTAAGGCTTTAGCCTCCACCCATTTCGACACATAATCCACCGCCACAAGTATATACTTGTTTCCCTTGGAAGATGGAAAAGGTCCCATGAAATCTATGCCCCATACATCAAAAATCTCACACTCTTGAATAAAATTTTGTGGCATCTCATCACGTTGCGTAATTTTTCCTTGTCTTTGACACACATCACAAAATTTCACCATTTCTTGGGCATCTTTGTAAATGGAAGGCCAATAGTAACCCGAATCAAAGACTTTCTTGGCGGTATAGTTGGGCCCAAAATGTCCACCCGTAGGTCCTTTATGACATGCTTCTAAGATTTTAAATGCCTCGGGCCCATCTACACACCGTGTAATGATTTGGTCCGCACATTGCCTAAAAAGATAAAGAATCATCCCAAAAGTAGTACTTAACTTCCTTAAGAAATTTCTTCTTTTGTTGGTAAGTAAGACCCTCAATAATCACATTCCCCACAAGATAGTTTGCTATATCCGCAAACCAAGGAGTGGCATCCTCTTGGGATGAGATAGACATGAGCTCCTCTAATGGAAAGGATTCATTGATTTCTTGATTTGGAAAATCTCCTTGAAAAGGATGCTCAAGTCTACTCAAATGACCCGCCGCTAAATTCTCGGCCCCTTTCTTATCTCGAATTTCTATCTTAAACTCTTGAAGCAACAAAACCCATCTCAAAAGCCTAGGCTTAGCATCTTGTTTTGTCATGAGATACTTGAGAGCGGAATGATCCGTATACACTATGGTTTTGGATAGCACAAGGTATGGTCTAAATTTCTCAAAAGCATAGACTATAGCAAGCAACTCTTTTTCCGTGGTAGTATAATGAAGTTGTGCACCGGTCATGGTTTTACTCGCATAGTGTATAGGTTGAAAATGCTTATTCACTCTTTGACCTAAGACGGCCCCCACTGCATAATCACTAGCGTCACATATAAGCTCAAAAGGTAATTCCCAATTTTGAGAAACCAAAACGGGAGCCTTTGTCAATTTCTCCTTAAGAGTCTAAAAAGATTCCAAACAATCTTGGTTAAAAATGAAAGGAGCCTCTTTTTCCAAGAGGTGAGTCATCGGTCTAGCTATCTTAGAAAAATCTTGTATAAAGCGCCTATAAAACCCCGCATGACCCAAGAAACTCCTTACACCTTTAACCGAAGTGGGTGGGGGAAGCTTAGCAATCACATCAATTTTAGCTCAATCCACTTCTAATCCCTTGTTGGATATTTTGTTTCCTAAAACAATTCCCTCTTTCATCATAAAGTGACATTTCTCCCAATTAAGCACTAAACGTGTTTCCTCACAACGCTTAAGCATCCTTTCTAAATTGGTAAGACATGAGGTAAATGAATTTCCAAAGACGGAAAAATCATCAATAAAGACCTCCATAGTTTGCTCTATCATATCATGGAAAATCGCCATCATGCACCTTGAAACGTCCCCGGTGCATTACATAAGCCAAAAGGCATCCTCTTGTAAGCAAATGTACAGTAGGGACAAGTGAATGTGGTCTTTTCTTGATCCTCAGGGTCAATGGGTATTTGGAAATAACCCGAAAAGCCATCAAGAAAGCAATAGTACTCATTTCCCGCTAATCGTTCAAGCATTTGGTCCATAAAAGGTAAGGGGAAATGGTCTTTCCTAGTAGCCTCATTGAGCTTCCTATAGTCAATACAAACTCTGCAACCAGTAACAAGACTCGTAGGAATAAGCTCATTGTTCTCATTAGGCACTACGATGATTCCACCCTTCTTTGGAACACAATGTACCGGGCTAACCCATGGAGATTCGGAAATGGGGTAAATCATGCCCGCATCAAGGAGTTTGATCACTTCCTTCTTAATGACCTCATGGATTTTTGGGTTAACTCTCCGTTGACTTTGAATGGCGGGTTTGTAATCATCCTCCATAAGGATTTTATGTGTACAAAAATGTTGATCAATTCCCCTTATGTCGGATATTTTCCATGCTAAGGCTTTCTTGTGTTTCTTAAGGACTTCAATGAGTTGCTCCTTCTCATCCTCTTTCAACTCTTTAGCAATTATCACAGGTAATTGGTCTTTGCCTTCTAAGAAAGCATACTCAATTGGAGGTGGACTCTCTATGGAAGGTTTTACTATGGAAGGATTCTCATTGGTAACTTCTTGTGGAGTAGGAGAAGGAATAGGGTCCTCATTGAGCAACTTTTGGATAGTAAGAATATCTTCTTCCCAATTAATGGGAGAATCATCATCACCAAGAAAGTTAGACTCAAATTCCTCCAAGAGGAAATCACTCTCTCCAAAAGGTGTTAAAGAGGGAGCAATTGAGGCCACGGTTTCAACATGGGGCATTTCATCACTAGTAGTCTTGCAAGCATCATGAAAGTGTTCATCACACACCTCATCTAGCACATCAACTATGTTAATAGTCTCACATGGTCTAGACGCCTTAACCTCTTTCCTATCACAAACTTTCCCTAACTTAAACACCACTTTCTCATCCTCTACTCTCATAATTAGTTCTCCCTACGCCACATCTATCAAAGTACGAACCGCTCTCAAAAACGGTCTACCAACAATCAAAGGAACTCTAGGATTCATGTCATAATCAACCACTACAAAGTCGGCCGGAAATGTAAACTTATCCACACCTACAAACACATCCTCCGTGATACCTACGGGGTAAGATATGGTTCGGTTGGCTAATTCAAGGGTCATCCTAGTGGGAGTGAGCTCGGGAAGAGAGAGTTTTTTCCAAACCGATAAAGGCATGAGGTTAATGCTTGCCCCTAGATCTGCTAAAGCCATGCAATTTTCTACACCGGGAAAATTACAAGGTATCAAGAAACGCCCCAGATCTCCAAGTTTTATTGGTAAGGTTTTAAGTGTTGATCCCAAACTTAGATCGATTTAGCTTTATGTATACGAGATTAGATCAAGTAATACACTTAGAGAAACCTTTGTATATGCTTATGATAATCTAAGTGTTATGCGGAATTAACACTTAAACAAGAACACACAATGATATAAACAAACTTTCACTTTGATTAATGATATCAAACTTGCTTACAATGAAAGTAGTTTACGAATGAAAACTTATATGAAACATTAACCTAAAGGTCTTCTTTTATAGACATAAGAAGCCTTGTACAATAATCTACGTATCAGCTATTCTAGGTAAAGATAAATATAGAAAATACATTGTTTTTCCTATCTTTACTAGAAGTAATCTAGAATACAATAAACGTGTAGAGTATATCTTCCCATCAGTGCTTGTCTTCAATGTATCAACGCTTGATTTATCTTGTCAACGTTTGAGCTGTCAGCATTTGTTTTACTCCTGTCAACGCTTGATTTCCTCTTGTCAGCGCTCAAGTGATCTGACCATAATTTATTCCCAACAATCCTCCCCTAAACTTGATATCCACTCTTATGATCAAGTTTCTGAATAAACATTAAGAACTAGGAGGAATCTTACAAACCTTCTCATATTGGTAATAAATAAATCTGATCAAGTCTTTTGCCACGTCACTTGAATAATCAATTTCCAGCTGAGTGTTCTTCATCTTTTCCAAGATATCCTTGGATATGAAATACTGACCATCCACAAGTAGATACTCAGCAAACTTTGTAGAACTCAAATGGTAAACACCAGCAGCTGAATATAATCTCCATTGAAGACCACTGAGGTCATCTTCAAGATCCTTCCAAATAGCAGGATCCTCATCTTTTGGTCCACACATTCTCTTGAATGTGGACCACAGTTTTATTCCATTAGCTGAAGTTGGTGCTTCAGCCTCATACTTGGTCTCTAGCAACCTCCATAGGTCTACCAAGTCTTCTCTATCACAACTTGCAAACAAAGATATGAGAGTGGTAAAAGTGTGTACCTCTTTGCCATACCTGCCAATTTTCCAAAACCCACATTCATCTTCTTCATAGCTCACAATTGGGTTTCTGGAATCTAGTGGTAACACTTGCACCATATCTGAAGCTTCTAATGGTGAGAGCTTGAGGCTCTTTCTTATAACAGCTTCACTTGGATATAGTGGATCCATATCTTTGGGAAACTCAAGAGAAACTCCCTTTTTCACTGGTCTGGGAACAAACATTGCTTTCTTGAGCTCCATTTCTTCTGCAAGTTCTTCTTTCCTTTCATCAGAAAGAAGTCTTAGAGTGTTTGCTTCCTGCACTCTAACCCAGATGGGATAAGCTTTGCATTCCAACTCATCAAATGTCAATGCCCTCAATTTTTGATAAGTCCATCCAACTCTATGACATCTGAGCAACATGCAGTATAGCTCCCTTCTATCTCTTTTCAACTCTGAGAGAATATTGCTTGCCTTGTGTTTCAAAGTAACCTGGCAGTCTTTTTGTACTCTGAGGAGAATCTCCAAACCCCATATCTGATCTAAAATGGTCAAGTGTGGATTCTCTATACATCTTTCTTCCCAAGCATGATACATTTGAACCACCTCTGGCATATCAAAGTCAACCTGCAATTTTAACTCTCTCAATTTTTCCTTGGCCAACTCATCTCCATAGTCAAGTCTCTCTGGCTGTTCTATGATCATAACACTTGAGTCTGAGCTAGCTTCATCACTTCCTTCTTTTTCTTCTGAAGTGACAACAAATGGTGACTCTTTCACCTCCTTTCTATCTTGTTCCATGATTTGTGCAGCCAACCTTCTATCAAACTCAACTTGAGCTACATTCTTTGGAACAATCTCTTCTACCATAATACCCTTACCCTTATCTAATGGATCAATTGTTGGTAAAGTAGATGGTGATACCTGTGAAGAAACCTCCTTGATGATGGATGATGACTGGGATACATCACCCTCATGTGCAGGTCTGTCAACGTCCAATTTTGCTATGTCAGCGCCCAAAATATTTCTGTCAGCGTCCAAATTCTCCTTGTCAACGCCCAAATTTCCTGTCTCAGCGCCTTTTGCAATCTCCTCCAACATAGTTGTAAATGATAAATTTAAGTTGGTAGGAGAGACTAAGGATGCATCAAAACCTGTCTGTTTCTTCAAACTTGTAAGGGCCTCAGCAACATCCAAAGATTGACCATCATGGCTGCCCTTATCACTCACATTTATTGGATCTTCCTCCCCTTTGGAAGATTCCTCCATCCCTCCCCGTGCACTAGCAGTCTCCAAAACAACAATCCTCTCCCTCAATTGCTTGAGTTCAAGGCCTTGTGAGCTGACAACTTGTACCAAGTCTGCATTTTGCTTTTGCAAGCTCATGCAGACTGCCGTCAATTCAAGTAGGGTCATTGGTTCCAATCTGCCCTCTTCTAAAATGGGGATGTGACCTCCCAAGTCAGATTCATTGGGCATGGATGAGGACTTAATGATGGTGGGACTTCCTTGGCCATCTTCTAAGCCAGAACCAATAGTCCCAACCTCATCCATAGCACCAGCCACACTTGTGGTGGTGGTTCTCACTGCTACATGGCTAGGACCACCAGAGGAGAACAATCCAGTAGTCCTTTGGCGTTTCATCAACCTATATTCAGGGGGTGTAGAAGATGATGTGGAGTGGGTGGATGTGGGTTGGTTAAGGGGTGTTTGGGTTTGTGAAGGTTGTGTGTCAACGTTGGAAATAGGCACATCAACGCCAACATTTAACGTGTTAGCGTTGAAGGGTTCTTGGTCAATTTGCATATGTTCAGGAGAGGGTAATGGTTCAGGTATTGGGTCAATTTGGGGTTGGGGGTCTGGTTGAGGTTGTGCTGCTGCAATGACAGCAAGCATAGCTTGGGTTAAGGGTAGGTCATGATGTGGGGGTGAGTTCATCTTCATAAAAATAGCTTTCTTTTGCACAGGGATCTCATAAAAATCATTATGATCCCTTGTGCAGTATCCTTGAACATCAAAAACCATTTGCTAAAATCGGGGATAAGCTAAAGTCATTTTGTTCCCCTTATTTTTACACATGCCCTCAAAAATCATTTTAGAATAATTAAAATTTTGCCCTGTTGCAATGCACACAATAGCACTTGCAATAGATCTATTGATCTCATTGTGTGCAGCGCATTTGGGACTCAAACATTGTAAGAGGACATGTATGAGGTACTTCCAGGCTGGGGGAAACTCCTGTTTATGATATTTGTTTAGAGTTCCTTCATCAGGAAAAGGATAACCCAAAGCCCTTAGTCCTTGTTCTATTTCTCTAATGGGAAGGGTGGCTATACCATCAGCATCATCAAGATGCAAGGCTTGGCGTACCAAAGCCTCAGTAACCACCCAAGGTCTCCCATGAACAATAGAAGTTAATGTAGTCACTCTATTAACTATTGAGGAACTAACAGTGTTCCAAAACTGTTTAATATGTGTGACTTGAATGAGTGGTGCATGAGAAAGAGCATACCTAAGGGGGATGCGTTCAAATACGCCACCATTTGTGTATATTGGGGAAACAGAGTATCATTAGCTTCAAGATACGCGATCATGTTGTGTTGGCTTCTGAACCCCAATTCCAATTCTGATGGTTTAAACTTTGGTGCCATTGTTGAAAGCTGTTAAAATTGTTTGATGAAGATGAAGATGATAAGAGAAAGTTATGTTAGACAAGAATAATAGATACCCTGTTTAAAAATAGGAGCCAAATTTATAGGAGAAGAAAATGCATGTGATTGGCCCAAAAATAGGCAAGAAGTTTCAAAATGTAATCATGAAAATATTGAAAAAATATAACTTTATCTCATGCATTAAATGAAAGGTAACAACTCCCAAAATTACGGCCGAAAAATATGTCAAAAAGTAACAACTGGGTAGGACCCATTGAGTGTCAACGGTAAAAAATAACCTATCAACGCCCAACGGCTATAATCTTGTCAACGTTTGCCTATAGCCATGTCAGCATCTAAATTGGTCACAACAACGCTTGGAAAAATTCTTGTCAGCGTCCAAAAATAAAAATGTTTAAAAATGAAAAATGACCTTAACAAAGTAATTTATCCTAGAGAAGATAACCAAAAAGCTGATAATTATTATAGGGCGGCAAGCACTGTCCAGTTATACACACTTGCTTAAGAAAGATAGACATAACAGTCCTCTAATGTCCCTTGCTAACCAAAACTCTTAACAACCAAGTTACCTTATAAAATTCCTTGTTACTCCCAGGAAACCCCATAACAAAATTATTCCCAAGTCTCCCAACAGACCACAACCAATTCTAGGCCAAAAATGTCTTGGCAGCATGCATAGTATATCAACTTTGCATGCTACAGTGCCTCATGATTTAGTAAAACTAACTCATACTCACCTGTGGACACAATCTAGAATTGTGATAAGAGTATCATATGGATACCCAAACATCCTAAAGGTTCCTAAAACCTCCCCTTAAACTATGATACATAAGTTTCTAAAAACATGCATGAACATAAAAATTTATGTCAAGATAGGAATTAAAAATTCCAACCATCATCCATAAACAAAAACATGTCCAAACTGACTCATTCCTAGTAGCTTCAAAGATCCATAAGCAACTCTGTATCCAATGGTATACTGCTAACACCATCTGCACATTTAGATTGAAAACCACAAAACTAACATTGTTGCTGACAACGCCCCGATAACACATGACAGCGTAGAGGGAAGCTTTGTCAGCGTTAGACAATTATATTGCTTACAACGTTACAAAAACACTTATCAGCGTTCAAGCAACCCTTGTCAGTGTTAGAAAAATATAGTGGAAAATCTAAATCATCAATAAGACTAATAACAATGCATCATCCTGTACATACTTTTACAAAAAGACTCTAAAACACATATTATGTGAGATTGACCATTCCAATACTTGTTACCAAGTATTGAAACCTCCCAGCATCAAAAGGTTTAGTTAGTAAATCTAACACATTCTCTTCAGTGTCCACCCTATCTGGTTGTATTAACCCTTTTTCAAAACAATCTCTTATAAAATGATGTCTAATTTCTATGTGTTTAGTTTTAGAATGATGTATAGGATTCTTAATGATGCATAAAGTGCTGTTATTGTCAACAAATATCTTGGTATGCATGAAATTATACCCATAGTCCAACAGTTGGTTATGAATCCACAAAACTTGACCACAACAAGCAGCTGCAGCCACATACTCAGCTTCAGTTGTAGAATTAGCCACCACTGTTTACTTCATACATTGCCAAGATATCAACCTGCTCCCAAGAAATTGACATCCACCAGTTGTGGATTTCCTATCAAATTTATCACCTCCATAGTCACTATCTGAATATGCAATCAGCTCCAATGGGGAATCCTTTGGGTACCACAAACCAAGACTAGGATAGCATCTTAGGTACCTAAAGATCCTCTTCACAGCATAAAGGTGGCAGTCTTTGGGAGTCACTTGATGGCGTGTACAAGCACACATAGTAAACATGATGTCAGGTCTGGAGGCAGTAAGGTACATCAATGATCCAATCATGGATCTATAGTGCCTGACATCAACATCTTTCCCATCTCCAATCTTTCCCCAAGGGTGTTCTCTATCCATAGGAGTAGTAGCCTCTTTTCATGTGGAGAAAAGCCAAACTTCTTCAAGATCTCAGCCACATATTTATCCTGGGAGATGAAGATACCATCTTCTTTCTACTGAACTTGTAAACCAAGAAAGAAGTTCATCTCCCCCATAGCACTCATCTTGAATTTGTCTGTCATAAGCTTGGAGAAATCCTCACTCATCTTTGGATCAGTAGACCCAAAAATGATATCATCAACATAGACCTGGACAAGAAACACATCCTTGCCTTTCTTCTTTGTAAATAGTGTCTGATCTATGGTGCCCCTTTTGAATCCATTGTCCACCAAATAGGTAGACAAAGTACCATACCATGCTCTAGGGGCTTGATGAAGTCCATATATAGCCTTTTTGACTCTATACACATTGTCTGGATTCTCTGGATCCTCAAAACCAGGAGGCTGCATCACATATACCTCCTCAAAAAAAGTTCCATAGAGGAAGGCACTCTTGACATCCATTTGATAGACAGTGAAGCCCATGCAAGATGCATAGGCTAAAAAGATCCTGATAGCTTCAATCCTTGCAACTGGTGCAAAGACTTCCTCGTAGTCTATCCCCTCCTCTTGTGTATATCCCTGAGCCACTAATCTTGCCTTGTTTCTGACCACAATGCCTATTTCATCTCTCTTGTTCCTTAGAACCCATCTTGTCCCTATAGGTCTGACATATCTGGGACAATCAACCAGCTCCCAAACATCCTGAATTGCAAATTGGTGAAGCTCATCCTGCATTGCTTCCACCCAACTTGGTTCTTTGAGAGTATCAAATATCTTCTTGGGTTCCTGTTGTGACAGAAAACAAGCAAACAAACATGCTTGCACAAGAGGGGTATCAACCTTCTTATGAATATTGGCAATAAACCCACCAAGACCTTGATGAGATCTTCTAGTCTGAACTGGAGTCATAATATCACCAATGATTTGAGAAGTGGGGTGATTCTTCATAGTGGAAGTGAGAACTCCTCCTTCAAAAAGTCTGGTGTCCTCAACCTCATTCTCCATGTTGCCAATATCTTCTTCATCAGACTCTCTTTCATCAATATCAGGATGAACCTCTTCATATAGGTTGGAAGGTTCTCCTTGTTCAAAAATGGAAGAGAAAAGATGTGCAGAAGTGTTGTCAACGCCTGAACCTTGTTTGTCAGCGCTTGGGCTAACAACGCTTGAACTGTTGTTGTCAACGTCTAAGCCATCAACGTCTAAATTGGTCTTGTCAGCGCTGGATTTGCCTTTGTCAGCGCCTGAAGGACCATGCATGTTTGTATCTGGTGGTACTTGGAGACCACCATTATCTTTACCACCAGCAGCAGCAGCAAAAGCATCTGTCCAAATGGGAATTGTGACATATTCTTGTATAGGAGATGTCTTTTCTGCTTGTGATCCAACCTTTTCATGAACCTGTGTACCTGAAACATCAACAATTTGTTCCTCCACAACATTTGAAGTTACCTTCACAATGTCTGGATTAGTGACAGGCATATAATTTAAAGTTCTAGATAAAGGTTCCAAGTCAAACAACCAATTCGGACCACTTTCAGGATCACTAATTTTATTTTCTAAAAACCTAACATGTACTCTTGCAAGTATACGTTTTTCCTTTTTAAGATAAACCCTATATCCCTTGCTCTGCACTGAATACCCCATGAATTTACCTAAGGCATCACTAGTTTCTAAAACTACTACATGACAACCAAAAGGTCTGAGAAAACCAATATTAGGTTTTCTTCCCCAAAGTAATTCATAAGGTGTTTTGTTCTGAATTTTGTTAACCAATGCTCTATTTTGAACATAACAAGCTGTATTAACAGCCTCAGCCCAAAAGGCTATAGGAAAATGAGCATCAACCAACATTGTTCTGGCTGCTTCAATTAGGGTTCTATTTTTCCTCTCAGCAACCCCATTTTGCTGTGGGGTTCTTGCAATACTAAATTGTCTAGTAATTCCTTTCCTGGCACAAAAATCATCTAGCTTCTTATTCCTAAATTCTCCACCATTATCACTCCTAAGCATTTTAACTTCATTGCCAGTCTTTTTCTCAATCTGTGTGATAAAATCAATTAGAATATCAGCTGTGTCACTCTTCATAGCTAGAAAGAATGTCCAAGTAAACCTAGAAAAGTCATCTGTGATAACAAAGCAATATGACTTACCATTTAAACTTTCTATATTGGTTGAACCAAAGAGGTCCATATGAAGCAAATGAAGAGGTCTAGTACTAGAGTGCACCTGTTTGGACTTGAATGAGACCTTGTGCTGCTTGCCTTTAAGACATGCAACACAAGAGTGGTCATTATGGAAGGCCTTCTCAGGCAAACCATCAACCAAGCCAAGTCTCACAAGCCTATTTATATTTTTAAAATTTATGTGCCCTAGTTCTCCTGTGCCACAAATTACTCTCATCTACTGAAGCTTAAGCATAAAAACAAGACATATTGTTATTCATTCTAATCCCATTCAGATTTACATTGTATATGTCCTTATGCCTAGGTGTTCTATACTCAATATATTTCTCATCAGGGATCTTATAATCCTTGCTTAACACCAAACACTCAGTATCAGTAAACAGAACTTTATTTTTGTTATCACAAACTTGTGATACACTAAAAAGATTGTAATCAAGTTCTTTTACCAAAAATACGTTTTCTAAACGTAAATTCTTGGTGAGAAGGGTTCCTTTGCCTGTGATAGTACCATATCCGCCTCCAAAGTAGACCTTATCACCATCCTTTATGGGAGTGAAGTTTGTCAAATAGTCTTCCTTCCCTGTCATGTGCCTTGAGCATCCACTATCCCAATATCCATAATCATTGACCTGTTTTTGAATGCCCTGCACATAAAGAAAACAAATTAGTTTTCTTTGGGAACCCAAGCCTTAGAAGACTTGGATTCATCTGGTTGTTCAATAAGAACAGACTTAGTTCTCATAACAACCCCATTTTCATCCTTCTTAGGATGAAATACCCAGTTAACCCCAATAGGTTTTGTAATGACCTTTGAAATGTAATTAAATCTGTTGCAGGTCATTGAAATCCTATTATCATTAGGGTTTTGATCTTTCTTAGGTCTCCATGTTAAGCTTGAAGAAGCTTTAGACCCCTTACCCTGTGGTTGCAAATATTTAGGTCTGGTCATGTTTCTGTCAGCGTTGGAATTGGTCTTGTCAATGCTGAAATTACCCTTGTCAGCGTTGAACCTAGGGTTTGCTACAGAAACCCATTGCCTATTAGACCAAGTGTTTGTCTTTTGAAATGGTCTTTGTCCATGAGTGTTAGACCCTCTAGTAAAGAATAGGGCAGCTCTAATCACTTGTGGACTTTGCTGCACACAAGGTTTGGGTCTGACAACGTTTGACTTCCTAACAACGTTGACTTTGTTCCTGTCAGCGCTGAATTTGTTCCTGTCAGCACTGGTTGTGGGAGCGTTGACACACTTATATGCTAAATGTGAAAAGCTACCACAAGTGTAACAAGCTTTTCTAGACACAACCCTAGGTCTAGAAGAGAAGAAGCCTGTTCCATTATTACTAACTTGGCTATTGGGTGACCTAGTATTCCTATACATCTCTGCATACTTAATGCTAGGTTTTCTATCAGTGTTGGAGCCAAGATTAACAGCTTTACCAGTGATTGGGTTAGTAACCTTAATGGGAGTTGACTTATTAGGACTTTCACATAGCAAGCCACCCTTAACAAATAAAGTAGGGTTAGCTTTCTTCCATTCATTCAAGTCAGTCAACTTTTGTTGGTACTCTTCAACTGGAGTGACAACTCTTGGTCGAGGAATGAATTCCTCCCTTGGAATTCTGGCAAACCAGTCCAAGATAGGTCCTTTTGTTGGACACCATAGAAGTCACCATCTGGTGGTGGAACCACAGAGTAATCATTCATCCCAATCCCAGTCATGTCCTTAGGATCTCTTTGTTTACTCACACAGTCTCCTAGGGTTTGTGTGGCTCTATCAAATCTTTGAATTTTAAGGCCAACATTATCTTTATTCTTAATAGCCTCTTCTAGCTTAGCCTGTAACTTACCATTAACCCTTTCCATGATGTTTCTAATATCCATACTAGCATTTAACTCATGTTTTAAAATATTAATTTTATCTTTTAAGTCAAATTCCATTTTCTTGTATTCAGAAACAGTTTTCTTAGTTTGAGTGAGAGCTAGTTGGTAATTAGACAATTTGCACTTTTCAGTACTCACATCACTTAATAATCTTAACACCTCTTTGTTAAGTTTCTCAGTGTTTAACCTATAACCTTTACTACAAAAAGCATCATTGTATACCTCATTATCAGATGAAGAGGAGGAGTGTGCCATGAGAGTATATTCAACATGCTCTTCTTCTTCAATTTCAGCAACCAAAGCTTTATCCTCTTCCACATCCTTAGTCAGATAGCTCCAATCCCATCCCACACCATCAATTCTTTGAACTGCAACCATAGCTTTAGGATCCTGAGCTTTAACAATTTGACTTGAGGGTTTACCAGCATCAGATCTTCTAGGAGATCTGCATTCCCTCATGAAGTGCCCCATACGATGACAGTTGTAGCATTCAACTTTGGATTTATCAAATCCAACTGTATCTTTTGCATTGAAGGTCATCTTCTTCTTAAACCTTCTGTTCCACCTGTTTGCTCTTATACTAGCAAGAGCCATGTTCCACTTAATGTCCATCTCTTCCAAATGCTCATCACTTATCTGCTCAAGGTCCTCATATGTAATCACTGAACCATTGGGCAAAGAAGCAATATAAGCACATACAGTATCCAAATCCAAACCAGTAGGTTTAACTCTTGGGGAGTCACTTTTGAATGTGTCAGCGTCTGAAAAGGAGACGTTGACAGGACTTGTTCCAGCGCTGACACATGATGATCTAGTAACTGGATGCATGTAAGAGTCCTTCTGATTGAATTGACCTTCACTATGAGAGAAGAAGGCCATGTTACTGTTGGTAGACTTGCTTCCATGCTCTAAAAGAGTTTCATCTTCCAACAACCTCAGTTTGTTGTAGATGTCATCAAACGTGGAACTTTTGTAAGTATTGTTGGCAAGAATAGATCTTGCCTCAATCTTCCACGCCTCACCAAGACTTTTAAGAAAGGTAGCATTAATGTCAACATCACCAAGTTGTGTCCCCATGAAGGACAATTTGCTTGTAATGTCAAGCAATCTGCTTCTCACACTACTCAGCTTCTCATTGGGTTGAGCTTTGAAAACAGCATAATCATGCATGAGCTGTTTCTTCTTTTCTTCCCTGGTATCTGCATTGCCACCATATGCAACTTCAAGAGCTGCCCAAAGGTCTTTAGCAGAATCATAACCTCTGTATTTATGCTGGTTCTCTTGTCCCAAAGAGACTTTCAGAATATTTAGGGTTTTCATGTCAACCCTTTTCTTTGCTATGTCATCAGCAGACACAGCTCTACTATCTTCAGGTTTTTCTTTCTTATCTTCTTCAGAACATCCAGCAACAACTAATCTTTGAGTAATAGCATCAGCAATCTTTTGGGCTTTATTGAATGTGTTTCCATATTCAATGATCTCCCAGAGTGTGTAGTCATAGATCCCTAGATATTGTTCAAAGTTGAATTTCCACAATTCAAAGTTGGTTACATCAAGCATGGGAATCTTGATGTTTGGTAAAGGTGAGAAGGAGGAGGTTATTGTTTCTGACATGATGTTGTTTGGGTTTTTGAGAAAATTAGGGTTTTGGTGATTTTTAGGGTTCTTGTGTTCTTTAAGATCAAAAGTTCCTCAACAAGCTCTGATACCACTTGTTGATCCCAAACTTAGATCGATTTAGCTTTATGTATACAAGATTAGATCAAGTAATACACTTAGAGAAACCTTTGTATATGCTTATGATAATCTAAGTGTTATGCGGAATTAACACTTAAACAAGAACACACAATGATATAAACAAACTTTCACTTTGATTAATGATATCAAACTTGCTTACAATGAAAGTAGTTTACGAATGAAAACTTATATGAAACATTAACCTAAAGGTCTTCTTTTATAGACATAAGAAGCCTTGTACAATAATCTACGTATCAGCTATTCTAGGTAAAGATAAATATAGAAAATACATTGTTGTTCCTATCTTTACTAGAAGTAATATAGAATACAATAAACGCGTAGAGTATATCTTCCCATCAGTGCTTGTCTTCAATGTATCAAAGCTTGACTTTATCTTGTCAACGCTTAGGCTGTCAGCGTTTGTTTTACTCCTGTCAACGCTTGATTTCCTCTTGTCAGCGCTCAAGTGATCTGACCATAATTTATTCCCAACATTAAGTAGCACGGCGAAACAATTTTCATTAAGGGATGTGTTGGGCAAATCAACCAACTTTTCCTTGTTTGAGAGTAAATACTTGAACATCTTAGCAAACTTTGGCATATAAGTAAGAGCTTCCGCAAAGGATATGTTGATATTGAGTTGCTTGAACATCCTTAAGAAATTTGAGACTTGGATGTCATCCTTGTTCTTTAACTTGTCCTTTTTCAACCTTGAAGGGTAAGGAAGGTTTGGTTTTGGTGTAGGTGGAGTAGGTGTTGTAGTGGAAGATTTGTCTTTGATAGCTTCTTCATTGGGAGTTGTGGAAGGTAGAGGAGAAGTAGGAATAGGTTGAGAAGGTGTGTTTGATTGAATGGGAGCATTTTGAGGTGGTGAAGTAGATGTAGAAGGCTTGTCACATGTAGGAACAAAAGTGGGTGGAACAATAGGAGGCTTAGGAGGTGAAGGATCCTTTGTTGTCTTTCCACTTCTTGTTGTAATAGCATTGAAATTTGCTCTTGGATTTGCTTGTGTGTTAGATGGTAAAGCTCCTTGTGGTCTTTGATTATAAAGCATCATAAACTTCTTATTTGTTTCTTCATGCATTTCTCTCATTCTTTTCTCATTAGCTTCATGCATTTCTCTCATTCTTTTCTCATTAGCTTGGAACCTCCTTTCATTCTCTTGATTCATTTTGTGAAGAAGCTCAATTGTGTTATAATCTTGTTGTACATTTCCTTGAAAACCTTGGGGTTGGAAAGGTGGAGGTTGATTGTAAAACCCTTGGTTGTTACCTTGAAAGGTATTTCCTTGATTGTTAAAGGTATTTGGTGGTCTATAGTTATTCCCTTGGTAAGGTGGTCTTTGACCTTGATTCCTTTGTAACACTTGAGGAGGATTTTGTTGAAGTTGGGTGGGTGGTTGGGGTGGGAATCCTGGTGGAGTAAGGTAATTTTGGGACTTGTAAGAAAGGTTATTGGGATTGATATTTGGCTTGAAGTGTTCACGATGTTCTTCTTGGTAAGCATAACATTCCCCTTGATAACCTTGCACCTTATCACATTGTTCATAGGAATGGGGACCTCCACAAGTCACACAAGAAAGATTAATGGCATGCACATCATTTGAGGAATGATTTCCCATAGAAAGCTTCATCAATTCATTCATCATTGTTTCTTGCATATTTTGAGAATTTTGCATGAATGTTTGACTTTCCTTTTGAGCTTGAGTAAATGCTTGCATGCATGAAATGAGTTGAGTCTCCAATGGATTAGAACTTCCTTCTTGAATGACATGGACTCTTTCATCAAATTGTGTGTTGGTTTGAACCATTGCTTTGGTCTCAATAATATCCCAAGCCTCTTGAATGGATTTAAGAAGAATATTCCCTCCCGCGGAAGCATTGAGTGAGTCTTGGTGATGAGGTTTAAGGCCATTGTAGAAAGTATTGATTTGGTGAACTTCATCCAATCCATGGTTAGGGCATCTCCTCAATAACTCTCTAAACTCCTCCCAAGCATCACTAAAGGTTTGGCTAGGTTTTTGTTGAAAGCCTATAATTAAGTTCCTCAAAGCCGTGGTCTTAGATGGGGGAAAGAACTTGTTCAAAAACATAGTAGTGAAACCATCCCATGTGGCGATACTATCGGGTGGTTGTGTGTGTAACCAATGCTTAGCCAGACCCTCTAGTGAAAATTGCACCAATATCAACTTAATGGCATCATGGGGAACTCCATTGTACTTAATGGTATTGCAAAGAGCAAGGAATCTCTTAAGGTGATCATGAGGATTATCATTAATGTTACCATAGAAAGGTGTGTTTGAAACCAAGTTAATCATAGCCGTTTTTAGCTCAAATGAATTTGCGGGAATATCGGGTATCTTGATAGCATCGGCATATCCGTGAACATTGGATTGCAATCGTTCCATCAAAGAACGAGTATCAACTCTAGCCATGGCTTCTTGTTGTGGATGAATTAAAGCACGATTCTCGTGATCGGCTTGATAGACGGTGGTGTTCCTACTCTTTCTCTTTTTCTTCCTTTTTGGAGGAAGGGGTTGTACACCAATCGGTATTTGTGCACGCCCGCGAGTGAGCATGCAACTCAATACGAGGAATGAGAGAGAAGCTCTCGTGTGACTTTGAAGAGAAAAGGATTATCCCCTTCGAGTTTCAATATGAAATATCCACAAGAAAATAATAATATACGTATGTACTACTTGGGTGCAAGACCCCCAATGAAGCCTTCCTTCTTAGAATACTCACAAGTGAACGGGGGGTTAGGTGGCGCGAAGCACTTAAGTACCTATTGACCCTTAGATGACATTTTATAGCACATCGCCTTTCTATTCACTTAATTGTTTGTATTCTTCGAATTGTTGCTTATTGGAAGTATTTATCTATTCTTGCTTTATTTTGTTTGATCGATACACGTGTCAAGGACCGGAACGCCCCCTAACAAGGAGTATTGCCTCGGCAATACTTATGGAAGATATGTGTATTGGTTGTTCTTATACGTATACGTATTTACTTATAATAATATATGGAAAATATTTTTGTATTTATTTGATTTTTTAAAGAAAAATACTATATGTACGTAAAAATGATGAAAACCGATATAATATATATTTTTGGGTGTAATATTTTAGGAAAAAGATTACTTTTTAGATTTTTTTATTTTTTTGGTTCAATTCTTTAGGAAAAGAATTGTCTTGTGGTTTTTTTAGTTTTTTTTTTGTATTTTTATATTTTTGATTTTTTTTTATGTTTTTGATTTATGATACGTAAAAATAACGTTCACTAGGTGAACGGATCCCAAAAGCCAATGAAAACCGTCAATCAATAGTCTCTCGTAAAGTCAAAGAACCGGCAGCGGCGCCATTTGAAATGTGTATAGTTGAAGTTCGTTTTTCTCAGTTCTTAACAAATTAAAAGTCCTAACAAGATCGAGTTTTTAATTGTTTTTGGTTGGTAAAGCATTTGGATATTCTATATCTAATTCAAACAAAGCCTTGCAAAAATGAAAAATACAGTCTACTTATACGTAAAACAAAGTGCACAAACCAAGTTTTTTATCAATTAAAATGCTAAAATGTGAATTCTACAAAATATAAGGACTGAAAATGTAAATTCTATTGAAATTAAATGCTAAAAATACAAAGTCAACAAGTCTAGGGACTATAAATGCAAAATCAGTTAACTAAATGGAATGAAAGTGAAACTTTTTCAAACAAAGTAACTAATTTTGAACTAATTGAAAATTGACTAACCACTTTTTAACAACTTTGAAAATACAAGGACTTAATCTTTGCAAACCCTAATAAGTTGAAAGTTTAGCTTGAATTAGAAACTGCTTAATACCAAAAGGACCAAAGTTCAATTTTTAAAACTTTTTAACCAAAAACGGGTTTAAGAGCAAAATTGAGCTCGTTTCTTGACCAAATAAGCTCAAACCACTTTCAAAAGTCTTAAAATCAAAATTAAACTAGACTTGCCAAAGGAATTAAGCTGAAACTATCTAGAACTCTTATAAGCAAATTCTAATAAGCTCAAAATAAGCTAACTGATAAGCTACTCATGCACAACTTGATTTTAATGAAGAAACTTGTTAAATAGCTCAAAAGAAGAATGGGAAATCTAGTTTCAAAGAAAATGATCCAGTAATAAGCTCTAAAATTGAAAATAAGCTAAAATGAGCTTATGTTGACTTTTGTTGACCAGATTTTTAAAAAAACTCAAAATCTCAAAACTTACTCAAGAACACTTTCTAATTGGAAATATGAAAGAAAATCAGCAAGTTTCTGAAGTGGAAATTGAGATATGAGAAATCAGTCCATGTTTTTATCACAGGGAAATGCAATTGCTCAAGTGCTTAATAAAGTGCTTATTTTCACTCACAACTAGATACTGTATAATTTCCTTCTATAAGCTAAAAGTTCATATGTTGAGTGAAAGATGAGAACTGGTTTCAAAGGATTTCATCCAAAATTAAAGAAATACTAAGCAATTGAAAATCACGACTTTCTGAAAATTTTCTTAACAAAGACTGACCCAAACTTTTTTGTATACCAATTGCCTTTTTGACTAAAACCTTGACTAGAAAATGACTGAAATGCTTATGCTATGACTAGATGACTTGAAATGAATCAGAATTTTCCAAAATCTAACACTTGAATATAACTAGCAAGCTAATCCCAAACACTACTTTTTTGAACTTGAACAAACTTTTATGAAGGAATTTTGAGCAGTTGGTTAAACTGAGTGAGAAACAATATTAGAACAAGTTCTATGGCTAGAATGAGATGCAAAGTAACCACAAGCAAACAGTACAAAAAGCTAAAACTCAATTTGACTAGTTAAGCTAATATGACTGATTAAGCTGAAAAACAGGTCAAGTAAAAGACTAATAAGCAAATTTTAAGCTACAAGTAAGCTACTAAAACACTGAAATCAGATCAAATACAAGCTAAACACACTTTATCATGCAGACAATCAAGAATTATCTAGGAATTTAACAGGCAAGCAACAATTCAGTGGAAGTAAAACGCAGAAATTGAAACCTTCTTGCTTAGGCCTCCATTGGGGAGTAGAGAAGCGTTGAGCTTTCTAGCTAGTGCTAACCACCACCTTAGCACTAGAATACACCAAACATCTACAAATCAGCAGCTACAATCACCATAATCTCCATTAATGAACTAAAAATCTTCAAAATCAACTAGTACTGGAACTGGATGAACAGAACACTTTAACAGCTACAATATCTCCAAAACATAGCTAATCATGATCAGATATGATCACAATAAGCTAACAGTAACACAATGAGAACAAGAACCAAGGTATGAACAGTAATGAAGGAAGATGAAAGTGAATTTTTATTGATTTAGGAATTGAGTTGGTTACAAAGCTGGTAAATTGGTTATAACTAATAACAGACTCAAGAGTTTGTCAGACTCTTGAGTTGTTATGCTAAAAACTAACTGAGATGAGAGAAAACTAAAAAGTGTGTGTGTTTTCACACTTTTCTACATTACAAGAAATGAAAGCTACTCTAGGGTATTTATAGAATGCAGATGTGAAGTAGTTGGGGATTGTGACGTGCCAGAACCAATCAAAAGCTTCCACGTGGACAATTCTGCTTAATTGAATTTGCAGGTGAAGAACACTTTTGGGGATTTTTGATTGAGATGTTGTCATGTTAATTGAGTTGTGTGGTTGTATTCCTCTCTAAAAAACGATCACTTTTCATGTTTATATCATCTTCTGAAACGCATCCTAGCGCAATCCCGTTCCTGGTAAATTTGTTGAAGAAGATGACACGTGGCAGATTCTTATTGGGTAAGAGATTAGCACACGGATTGGTATCCAAAGTGGATAAAAGGATTATTGCATGGCGTTGTTTGATTGGTGGAGAACTGGTGAGTGCGCTGCACTGTTGGGATACGGGCATTAAATGCCAAATGAAGTTAGTGGCTAGCTGGCGCTATCTTGGCAATCCATATTTATTGTTTCCTTGCTTCCCATTGGTTGAGAGTATTTCACACGGATCAAGCACATATAACTTCCAACAAATGGTAGAATTAACCCCCGAACTTTGGCAGTTTGAACTTTTGAGATATAATCTTTATTTCTTTGGCAATTTTAGTCCTTCAACTTGCATTTTTAAACATTTAAGCCCTTTGACTTGATTGACTTGAGAGTTGACCAGATTTGACTTTGATCTTGACTTTGACAAATTTACACTTTTGGTCCTTCATCTTTGGCAGATTGTCAAGATAGGTCCTTGCACTTCAAAGTCTTGTCACTTTTGATCCTTCTTTGTCTTTTTCATCCAATTAACTTGATTTTTCCTTTGTTTGCTTGAAAATGTATCCTTCTTACCTATTTGCACACAAACACAAAACATACCACATAATTCCGCTTTATAGCACAAAGTTTAGGTATTTTTCTTGTGTTTTAGGGTGATTTGTTGATAAATTGATATGAGTTTTTGCTCATATCACATACTTTTCACAAAGAATCACACTTGTAAAGACTTTGAATCACCGTATTGTAAAGTCTTTTGAGCCTTGTTATTCATATCTAGTTTCTGCATATGAGTAATAGTCGTAAATGTACTACCTGCTGGAACGTTCATCGAGCGCGTAGATCCTATCTTTGGTGTACTTTCAACAATAGCTTTCATGGTATTTGGTGTTGTTGTTTCCTGTATGGAAACAAAATCCGTGTATTAAACATTGAACTAAATATGAAAAGCTATGTATATGTAGGATGATAAATCAAGTGTATGTACCTCTTCCAAAAAAACAACCTTTTCCTTTGGCCATGTCACGAAACTACCTTTTACATCCTTAACAGTTTTTAAACCATTATTTCCGTCATCAGGTATGAATGCTCCATCCACTAGGGATTCATCAACTGAAACTTTGTAGCCATTTTTGGTAGTGGTTGGTTATGAATCATTACATTGTCTCCATCCTTAGACTTGTATACCATACCGTTACCAATGATAATTGTCCTAGAGATGTTCAACAGTTTGCACTTAAATGTCTGAAGAAAAAATGTTTACATGCGTTAATGAGTAATAAATTAAACAAGTAATTATATGAATAATGATGAAATACTTACATCTGGTAGTGATGGTGGAGACTCATTTACTTTCGATTTAGAAGGTGTACGCTTCTTCTGTAATGATGCAATAGGTACGTCTTGTTTTGTCGAGGGAGACAGATTTTGTTGTGATCTGGAAGCTGGATAAATATCTTCTTGAGATTGGGAATTTTGAAGTGGAGACTTCTTTTCCAACGATCTAGTCTTATTTTTTGCTAACCTAGTTCTAGCAGGTATCTGCATATATACATAACACAATAAATAAGTCATGTATAGTACAATATAGAAACCAAACATGTTTTTTTATAACTTACCTTCTTCGCAGTTGCAGTTGCAGTGTACAAATCCTTGTTCGAAGTTGTAGTTGTCTTAGACATTAGAAATAACACACCGTTTTGAAGTCCACCACCACTGATCGACGTCCTTTGCTCTTCACTAGGTATTTTGTTTAATGTATTATGTTCTAGTTGTAATACCTATAATATATAAGTATGTTAACTGTTATTGGTATTACAGACTGAAAATCATCAAATCAAAATAAGAAAACTAGTCTTACATTTGACTGACTTGGCGTTAACTCTTCTATATTAAGCCCATATGCACACATAACTGTCAACATTTATTAAGAACTTCCTGTGTTTGTGACATCTGGGTGGTTAATTGAGTGACTGTATTCTCTTTAATTTTACGCGCATGTCTCTCCTTATCAAGTTCAGTTTCAAGCATCGCAATCCTTACATCAGTTTCTTGTTTCCTTCTAGGTAAATCAAAGAACTTCCTGCACGTAACTCTGCCTCCCACTCCTCTTGCATACCCTCCCTTGTACTTTCCTAATACATGTGATAATGAATTTGTGCCACTATCAACCTTCAAGGTTCCATCTCTGATCTGGTCCTCTGCTTCCAGCTGCACAAAAAAATGGTAAATTGTAACACTCTCATTTTTCGTATCGGTACAGCGGAAGGGTCTTTCAGAGTGTTACGGGATAGCACAATAACTCCAATCATAGACAACACATAAAAATGGTTGTATAAGGTTTAACAAACATTCATTCGATAAAAAGTTTCAAAAGCGTACAAAATGTCCCAAATTATACAGGTCATTAAGTTTACAAAACATAGATCGAATGAACATTTTTAATATTATGTGGGCCATCAGAGTCGATCTCCATCCGGATTACCTTCAAGCACCTGAGATAAAAACATGCAAAAATCATATCAGCGAATGCCGAGTGAATTCATAGAGTTTAATAAAAACCGTTATATAAAACAATTATTTACAATCATTTAAAATCAGAACACAAGTATAATATCGGAAGTAAGTCCTCATATTGCTAGTCAGGCAATATATATCAAGCATACATCTTAAACCGTCCATGATACCGTAGTCTCTATATTACCATGATAGGTAATATATTCATCGTTAATAGCGTCGTATCATATCGATTATTATTTATGTTTTATAGCATACGTTGTATAGGATACATGGTATTTGAATTATATAGGTTGTAGGATTATTATTAGCCGCATGAAATTGTTACCTTACTATGAAAACAGCGGGCCGCGAACCCGACAAACAATTTGCCCATCTAAGTTAGCGTGTCGTCACAAAAATCACGCTATGAAATCTTCTCATACATAAATTCGCTTACCAATCAATGTGTTACGACGGGGATCAACCATCAAGGCGCGAACTGGGGTGATCGTCCCCAAATAGTACTATCCTGGTAGTTCACAATTCATGCTAATGGGACTTTAAGTGACATAACCTAACTACTAATAATCCTTTTAGTCTCGTTTATAGGGTCATAGCATCATTCGGGTCCATATCATTAAGCATACAATCGGGACTACTTGTGTTCTATTTTCATAAAATCTAGCATGTTATCTCCCTCGCGGGTTTACAAATCATTTTTATAAAACATTTAAAAGAGTGCGAGGCTATGAACTCACGTTGTTAATGAAAGGCGGATTATCGGCTACGGGCGTGCTTCGGTCACGGAAACCTATATAAATAATAATCGGTCTTAGACTTGGTCCAATGACTGTTATCAAAATAACAATATACATATGATGATTTTGTACATATGATGATGATCAAGTGGGTTTATACATCCTTGTTTACTCAATTTAGTGTTTACGTTTTGGTAACGTCTTACTAGTTCGCAAGTTTTACCTATTTACCCATTTTAAGTCCATTAAGCCTTCTATAAGTTCTTTAACTTGTTTTTATCCCTTTTATACCTATATTATCAGTATATATACTTTTCATGTTGGGCCCAAATGGGTTAAGCCCAATAAGTTCTTTTTACAAGTTTTTATCTTATTAAGTCCAATTATTAGTCCAATATGTTTAGTTAGCTCGTAAATGTCCGTATTTCCTATAGTTCAGGTTTTATCGGTTTTTACTTGTATTAGTTACTTATATATATCAGTATATGACTTTTATAAACTTTACATTAGACGGGTTTGGTCGTCTAAGTTTTATTTGGCGAAAAACGTTAATTTTACGGCGATAGCCGAAAAAGTCGTAAAAATCAAGTTTATAGTTTTTATTACTTATAAATATTATTTTACCACCATTTATATAATTTACCCATTTTATTAACCTTTTATACATTTATATAAATAAGTTTTATAAGTTAGTGGGTTTATATTTTTACATTTTATACATTATAATGTGAGTGCTTATATAATAATAATAAACATTATTTCCAAAAATCTGATTTTTAACTTCATGTTCACCATTTTTAACATATCTAGAGTTCTATAATGAATTAGAAGCTCATTTTTGGATGAAATGTTCTTCATATTATGTGCTACATTTAACTTAGTTATAGCTACTGCCCATTTTGAGTTTAAGTTGCCTTAACAGTCCTTACAAAACTGCTTATTCAGATTAGACCACCTAACTTGTTTTGATCATATCTCACTCATTATTTTGATTCCATTGCATGGCCAACTCTCACATGTGTATAACATCTTCTACTTACTGTAAATGGATCAAACCATGCAATTTTATCAGTTCATCGTTTATTTATCTACTGTTTTTATACAGCCAACTAAATAGTCAAGATTTTAGCTTCATTTCTTATAGTTATCATCCTTTTTAAGCATATTTATCAACACTTGATCCCCACACAACATTTTTATCATCATATATACATCATATACATATACAAAATGAAAGAAAATACATTTGTTCTTTACAAAATAACAAGAGAAAAATGGAGAGGATGATCTTCTTTACCAATCCAAGTGGATTTCTTGTTTTAGGAAGACAAGAACTTGATGAACACAACAAGTATCTCCAAGACCATCAAATATCAAGAACATAGGTTGGAAAATCAGCCCTAGGACACAAGCAAATCACCTCCAAAGATGTTAATATGGCCACCAAATGAGCAAGGCTTCAAGAATACTCCTTAATAGAGCTAGTAAACATGTGGTTCATGGCTAGAAAAGATCAAATGGGGTGTTTGTTGGTTTATTTGGGACGGCACAAGGGTGAGGGTTGAGAGAGTTTTGAGAGAAATTTGCATGTAAATAAATGGTATAATGAAACAAGTAGCTAGTTTTGAGGTAATGGAGAAAGTTAGCTTGAAATGTAAGCTTAGGCTTACACTTGTAATGTGTAAGCTAAACTTGATGCCACATTAGTGTTGTGGTGTCAAGTTGGCCGTCCCATTAAGCTAGTGGGGTGGGACAATGTGTTTTGTCCCATCTCACTAGTTTACGGGTATTTCTCGATTCTAGTTTTCTCGATTTGCGTGCCCTCGGGTCGTTTTACGAAAAACGTTTTTATAAATTATGAATCAACGTCACAAAATGAATCCAATAAAAATTGTCTCATCAAAAACGGAGTTCAAAAACGTAAATACGTAATTCTAAGGTTTCCGGTTTAGTTGTAAAAGACGCCAAATTATGCACGTAAGCCCAATTTTAAATCCGTAAATTGTGAGTTCGTCAACCAACACAAAAATAAGTTTCAAAATATTATACGAGAAAATATTTCACTACCTGAAAATGTTAGATTGTCACAGCTTTTCCTCCTAAAAGGGATCAACGTCCTCGTGATCCATTTCATTTGGATGTCCGTTTCTTATTGAAATCGAAGAGGTGCGGATATTTCTTCCACATTTCATCCTCTCGTTCCCAAGTATACTCCGGTCCATGCTTTGAATTCCATCGGATTTTGACAATAGGTATCCGACTTTGTTTCAGTTGCTTTACCTCACGGTCCATAACTTCTACGGGCTCTTCGATAAAATGCAACTTCCCATCTATTCGAACCTTACCTAACGGAATTTTCTCATCACTCACTGCTAGACATTTCTTCAGATTAGATACATGGAATGTGTTGTGAACACCATGAAGTTCTGGGGGTAACTCTAGTTTGTAAGCCACCGGACCTACTTTAGATAAAATCTTAAAGGGTCCAATATAACGGGGATTCAATTTCCCTCGTTTTCCAAATCTTATAACGCCTTTCCATGGCGATACTTTCAACATTACTCAGTCACCCACTTCAAACTCCATTGGCTTCCGCCGCACATCCGCGTAACTTTTCTGTCTACTACGGGCAGTCAACAACCTCTTCTTAATCTGAACTATCATCTCCGTAGTCTCCCGGATCAATTCCGGTCCCGTGAGCTGGGTATCCCCAACTTCACTCCAACATACAGGAGATCTACACTTCCTACCATACAAAGCTTCAAACGGTGCAGCCTTAATACTAGAATGGTAACTATTGTTATACGAAAACTCTGCTAACGACAAATGTTTATCCCAATTCTTACCAAAGTCTAACACACAAGCTCTCAACATATCTTCCAGTGTTTGTATCGTCCTTTCACTCTGCCCATCAGTCTGGGGGTGATAAGCAGTGCTCATGTCGAGATTCGTTCCCAAAGATCTTTGGAGAGATTTCCAAAAATTCGATGCGAATCTAGGATCTCGATCTGAAATGATCGATACAGGCACTCCATGCTTGCATACAACATTATCAAGGTATATACGAGTCAGCTTCTCCAGTGAGAACTGCTCCTTAACCGGAATGAAGTGTGCTGATTTGGTCAGTCTATCGACAATAACCCAAATCGAATTGTTTCCAGATGATGTTCTAGGAAGCTTGGTGATAAAGTCCATCGTAATTCGCTCCCACTTCCATTCAGGAATCTTTGGTTGTTGAAGTAGTCCTGATGGCTTTTGATGTTCCGCTTTAACTCTAGCACAAGTCAAGCATTGAAGAACATACATAGCTATGTCAGCTTTCATATTCGGCCACCAGTACAACTTCTTCAAATCATGGTACATCTTATCAGATCCCGGATGAATGGAATACTTAGATTTATGGGATTCTAACATAATCAAATCTCTTAAGCCTCCAAACTTGGATATCCACATACGACCTCTTAAGCATATCACTCCATCAGCTCTAACCTCTAAAGGATCTCCTTCTCCTCGGAACCCTTCATTAACAAAATTCTCCTTCTTACAAGCTTCTATTTGCGCATTTCTAATTTGCTCAGGCAAATTATTGTGCACGGTCAAGACTAGAGAACGCACCTTGATAGGCTCTCTATCTTTCCTACTTAACGCATCGGCAACAACATTGGCTTTTCCTGGGTGATATTTTATATCACAGTCATAATCACTTAACAACTCTATCCATCTTCGTTGCCTCATGTTCAATTCCTTCTGGTCGAGAATATACTGTAGGCTTTTGTGATCGGTGAATACCGTACACTTGGTGCCATACAGATAATGTCTCCATAACCTAAGAGCAAAGACTACAACTCCTAACTCAAGATCATGAGTAGTATAATTCTCCTCATTCTTCCTTAATTGCCTAGAAGCATAAGCTATCACTTTCTCTCGCTGCATCAAAACAGCTCTATAACCTCTAAGAGATGCATCACAATACACTACAAAATCTTCACTCCCGTCGGGTAATGATAAGATTGGCGCACTACATAATTTTTGCTTCAATGTCTGAAATGCTCCATCTTCATCACTTCCCCAAACGAAAGGTTTATTCTTCTGGGTAAGCTTAGTCAAGGGTTTAGCTATCAAAGAAAATTCTTTAATGAATCGCCTATAATAGCCAGCCAATCCTAAGAACTGTCGCACTTCCGTTGGCGTTGTCGGTGCAGACCAATTCTTAATAGCTTCAACCTTTGCAGGATCAACATGAATTCCATCTCTTTTAATCACATGACCAAGAAATTGCACAGAATCTAACCAGAAATCACACTTCGAAAACTTAGCATACAACCTTTCATCCTCCAACAAATTCAAAACAATCCTCAAATGTTCTCTATGCTCATCTTCATTCTAAGAATAGATTAGAATATCGTCAATAAACACAATCACAAATTTATCCAAGTAGGGCTTGCACACTCGATTCATTAAATCCATGAAAACCGCAGGTGCGTTAGTTAACCCAAATGGCATTACTTGAAATTCATAGTGTCCATAACGAGTTCAAAATGCAGTTATAGGAATATCTTCTTCCCGGACGCGAAGTTGGTGATATCCTGACCGCAAATCTATCTTAGAATACACACTAGATCCTTGTAGTTGCTCAAACAAATCATCAATCCTAGGTAAAGGATATCGATTTTTAATTTTCAACTTATTCAGTTCCCTATAATCAATGCACATACGAAAAGATCCATCCTTCTTCTTAACGAACAAGACTGGAGCTCCCCAAGGCGACGAGCTCGGTCGAATAAAACCTTTATCAGACAACACCTTAAGTTGCTCAGACAACTCCTTTAATTCAGAAGGGGCTAATCGGTAAGGCGCACGTGCCACCGGTGCAGCACCAGGAATTAAATCGATTCGAAACTCTACTTGCCTTATCGGTGGAAGTCCGGGTAAATCTTTAGGAAATACCTCAGGAAATTCACAAATAATAGGTACATCTTCCAATCGTTTCTCCCTAGACTCATTCCCGGTCACTTGAGCTAAGAATAACTCACAACCGTTCCTGATGTACTTTTGGACTTTAATACGTGAAACGATTTTCAAACGGGATTCACCTCGACTACCATCAATTACTAAAGTCCTATTCCTAAGAGGAATCTTAACCTTCTTCTCTCCACATAAAATAGTAGCATTATTCAATGACAACCAATCCATACCAATAATAATATCAAAACTACCTAATTCTATCAACATCAAATCAATCGGAAAGGAATGGTTTAAGAGATTTAGAGAGCATCCTTCTAATAGCTTATTAGTTTTCACTAATTTACCATCAGCCAATTCCACCTCGTAACTGGTATTTATCTCTACAGGTTCAATATCAATAAGGGCACTAAATTTAGTGGATACAAAGCTCCTATCGGCACCCGAATCGAATAAAGCAACAGCATAATGATTGTTGAGTAAAAACGTACCGGTAACGAAATTCGGATCCTCTTTCTTCACCTCAATTGTTCCAAGTTGGTAGATACCACCCTGGGGGTTTCTTCCAGGTACAATCGCTTTCAACTTGGGGCATTCCGATTTCCTATGACCTTCTTCGTTACAGTTGAAGCAAATGGTTCCCTTCTTACACCTTTCAACCTTGTGTCCAAGCTTTCCGCAATTTCGGCACTTCCAGCAGTCGCCAGCATGCCTCTTGTTGCCACACTTAGGACATCTATCATCGTTGCGCGGTGCATTGTTGGTAAGAGCATTTGCATTCCCCTTTCTCTTGTTCTGACGGCGATTGAAATTCTTCCTATTATCACCTCTATCTACACGCTCACCGTCTCCCTTTCTTTTCTCACCAACACGAGCTTCATCTTCCTTATCCTGAATTATCTGTCCAATGAGTTGGTAAGCCATTCGAACAGCATCATCAATGGTCAGTGGTTTCGATGATGTCACGTCCCCCTGGATATTCCTGGTCAACCCTTTAACATATTGCTCAATTTGGATCTCTTCGGTTTCAACCAATCGAGGACATAGCAAGGCCAACTCATGGAATCGATTCGTGTAACTATCAATGTCCACACCTTTCATTCTCAAATGAATCAACTCTTGTTCTAACCTAATAATCACACTACGAGGACAAAACTCCAAAGTCATCCACTTCTTAATTTCAGCCCAAGGAGTAGCATTAGCAGCATCAAGACCTATGAAAGCAATTCTCCCGTTCCACCAAGTCAACGCACGACCTTTAAGAGTAGCCATAGCAAAAGTCACCTTATCTTCCTCCTTACACTTACTAATCTGAAACACCGATTCAATCTTCTCAATCCACTGGCTTACTCCTACAACACCTTCAGTTCCATTAAAAGGTAGAGGTTCACACTTCATGAACGTCACATAAGTACAGCCACCAACTTCAGGTGCATTAGTCCCAAGTCCTCCTACATTTCATCCAGCATTAGCATTCACATTATTAGCATTCACATTCACATTAGTACTGCCAATTCCACTACCGCCAGCTCCACTACCGCCAGCTCCACTACCGCCAGCTCCACTACCGCCAGCTTCATTTCTAGCATTTGCCATAAATTCAGTTATAGATGCGGTAACTTGCTCCGTAATAATCCTACGTACATCATCCTCAGTCACAGCCTTCTTGGGCGGCATAGTTCTATAATTTCACAATTTCAAAGTATTAAGCATTCATCCAACAAAGGATTCATATAATATGGGTCGAATTCATAATCAAGATACAAATAAGGCACAATATGGAATTCAAGACAAGATACATATTTCATTCGATCTGAAACAAAAGTATTGTCTTAGTACATCCCATATCAAAGTTCTAGCACTATATACACTCAAAATTCGTGCCAAGTCTATTACTAACAAGTCGGTTCAGTCAAAGCTACAAGCACAAAAGATATAAAGGTCACTACTAAATACAGACTGGTCTACTGAGAACCGCTAGATGGTCCATCATCCATCGTCTTTTGAATCTTCGTCGGACGATCACTAGACACATCTTCAGCTGGGCGCTTACGGATTACTCCTCTTTCAACCATGTCGGCATAAAATCTACTGTTCCATCCCACGGATATATTCAACTCCTTTTCGGCTTTCTCACGCATCGTACGAGCCACACTCAACTGAATTTCCATAGTATTCACCTTTTTCTTCATGGCAGCATACTCACCACTTTCCAACACTGATAACCTCCTAAAAGCCTCATTCAAACCACGTTCTAGATTACTCAAATCCAAACTAAGCAATTCTCGTTCTTTCTCGCCAACCTTAGTCTTCGACTCCAAATAAGCAATCTGAGTCTGAACAACACCTAATCCAACCTCTATCATACAACTCTTAACACGGGAAGCATCTAGATCACATCTCAAGGCCCATGGTGCAAGACCATCAATATGAGTAGCCTCTCGAGTACTAGATGACTCTCCTATCTCACGTCTACGAGTAGCAATACCATCAGTACCGTCAGGTGCATCGTCATCCTCATCCTCCTCTTATTCAGAATCAGATTTAGACGATTCAGACATTTCATCCCTAGGTAACTCATCCTCAGAATTAGACAAACAAACTGGTGGGGGCAAAGGCTCGCCCTCTGGAACATCATACGGATAAATAAGCTCGGCTTCCTCATCGTCATCAACCTCAACATCTATACCTACATCCTCCTCGACATCCTCGTCGTCAATCTCATCATCTAAATTATCTAACCCAATCTCATCATCATTCTCAATATCAACATTCTCAATATCCACATTCTCAATATCCACATCCTCAATCTCATTCTCTACCAAGTCAACCTGAGGGGCAATCTGATCTCCTAGTCCTAACTCGGGCTCGGGATCCTCAAATGGTTCCTCCTCGTCATCAATATCAAAATCTACTAAGTCTAAATAAGGATCATCATCCACATTAGGTTCGGGAATAGCATGGTTTTCTACAGGAATATTAGGGTCAGCCATGACAATCTGCATTTATATATATCTCGTATTAGGATAACATACTAGTTAAACAATTACATAAATGAAACCACGATATATACATATATATAAATTAAATTATATATATCAAAATATATATCTTCTCAATAGGGCTTGTTGGTAACGTCAGAGATCTCTGGCACCGTTATAGTCAAAAGATTTTTCAAATATTTTCTCAAATGTTCATTGTCAAAATATTTTGAAAAGTTTTGTTCAAAACCTTGGTTTTTAAAATCTTTTGTTCTCTACAACGAGAGCTCTGGTACCAAACTGTAACACTCTCATTTTTCGTATCGGTACAGCGGAAGGGTCTTTCAGAGTGTTACGGAATAGCACAATAACTCCAATCATAGACAACACATAAAAATGGTTGTACAAGGTTTAACAAACATTCATTCGATAAAAAGTTTCAAAAGCGTACAACAGGTCCCAAATTATACAGGTTATTAAGTTTACAAAACATAGATCGAATGAACATTTTTAATATTATGTGGGCCATCAGAGTCGATCTCCATCCGGATTACCTTCAAGCACCTGAGATAAAAACATGCAAAAATCATATCAGCGAATGCCGAGTGAATTCATAGACTTTAATAAAAACCGTTATATAAAACAATTATTTACAATCATTTAAAATCAGAACACAAGTATAATATCGGAAGTAAGTTCTCATATTGCTAGTCAGGCAATATATATCAAGCATACATCTTAAACCGTCCATGAGACCGTAGTCTCTATATTACCATGATAGGTAATATATTCATCGTTAATAGCGTCGTATCATATCGTTTATTATTTATGTTTTATAGCATACATTGTATAGGATACATGGTATTTGAATTATATAGGTTGTAGGATTATTATTAGCCGCATGACATTGTTACCTTACTATGAAAACAGCGGGCCGCGAACCCGACAAACAATTTGCCCATCTAAGTTAGCGTGTCGTCAAAAAAATCACGCTATGGAATCTTCTCATACATAAATTCGCTTACCAATCAATGTGGTACGACGGGGATCAACCGTCAAGGCGCGAACTGGGGTGATCGTCCCCAAATAGTACTATCAAATGCATAAGCGTCTACCAAATCCCGGTAGTTCACAATTCATGCTAATGGGACTTTAAGTGACATAACCTAACTACTAATAATCCTTTTAGTCTCGTTTATAGGGTTATAGCATCATTCGGGTCCATATCATTAAGCATACAATCGGGACTACTTGTGTTCTATTTTCATAAAATCTAGCATGTTATCTCCCTCGCGGGTTTACAAATCTTTTTTATAAAACATTTAAAAGAGTGCGAGGCTATGAACTCACGTTGTTAATGAAAGGCGGATTATCGGCTACGGGCGTGCTTCGGTCACGGAAACCTATATAAATAATAATCGGTCTTAGACTTGGTCCAATGAATTTTATCAAAACAACAATATACATATGATGATTTTGTACATATGATGATGATCAAGTGGGTTTATACATCCTTGTTTACTCAATATAGTGTTTACGTTTTGGTAACGTCTTACTAGTTCGCTAGTTTTACCTATTTACCCATTTTAAGTCCATTAAGCCTTCTATAAGTTCTTTAACTTGTTTTTATCCCTTTTATACCTATATTATCAGTATCTATACTTTTCATGTTGGGCACAAATGGGTTAAGCCCAATAAGTTCTTTTTACAAGTTTTTATCTTATTAAGTCCAATTATTAGTCCAATATGTTTAGTTAGCTCGTAAATGTCCGTATTTCCTATAGTTCGGGTTTTATCGGTTTTTACTTGTATTAGTTACTTATATATATATCAGTATATGACTTTTATAAACTTTACATTAGACGGGTTTGGTCGTCTAAGTTTTATTTGGCGAAAAACGTTAATTTTACGGCGATAACCGAAAAAGTCGTAAAAATCAAGTTTATAGTTTTTATTACATATAAATATTATTTTACCACCATTTATATAAATTACCCATTTTATTAACCTTTTATACATTTATATAAATAAGTTTTATAAGTTATTGGGTTTATATTTTTACATTTTATACATTATAATGTGAGTGCTTATATAATAATAATAAACATTATTTCCAAAAATCTGATTTTTAACTTCATGTTCACCATTTTTAACATATCTAGAGTTCTATAATGAATTAGAAGCTCATTTTTGGATGACATGTTCTTCATATTATGTGCTACATTTAACTTAGGTATAGATACTGCCCATTTTGAGTTTAAGTTGCCTTAACAGTCCTTACAAAACTGCTTATTCAGATTAGACCACCTAACTTGTTTTGATCATATCTCACTCATTATTTTGATTCCATAGCATGGCCAACTCTCACATGTGTATAACATCTTCTACTTAATGTAAATGGATCAAACCATGCAATTTTATCAGTTCATCTTTTAGTTATCTACTGTTTTTATACAGCCAACTAAATAGTCAAGATTTTAGCTTCATTTCTTATAGTTATCATCCTTTTTAAGTATATTTATCAACACTTGATCCCCACACAACATTTTTATCATCATATATACATCATATACATATACAAAATGAAAGAAAATACATTTGTTCTTTACAAAATAACAAGAGAAAAATGGAGAGGATGATCTTCTTTACCAATCCAAGTGGATTTCTTGTTTTAGGAAGACAAGAACTTGATGAACACAACAAGTATCTCCAAGACCATCAAATATCAAGAACATAGGTTGGAAAATCAGCCCTAGGACACAAGCAAATCACCTCCAAAGATGTTAATATGGCCACCAAATGAGCAAGGCTTCAAGAATACTCCTTAATAGAGCTAGTAAACATGTGGTTCATGGCTAGAAAAGATCAAATGGGGTGTTTGTTGGTTTATTTGGGACGGCACAAGGGTGAGGGTTGAGAGAGTTTTGAGAGAAATTTGAATGTAAGTAAATGGTATAATGAAACAAGTAGCTAGTTTTGAGGTAATGTAGAAAGTTAGCTTGAAATGTAAGCTTAGGCTTACACTTGTAATGTGTAAGCTAAACTTGATGCCACATTAGTGTTGTGGTGTCAAGTTGGCCGTCCCATTAAGCTAGTGGGGTGGGACAATGTGTTTTGTCCCATCTCACTAGTTTACGGGTATTTCTTGATTCTAGTTTTCTCGATTTGCATGCCCTCGGGTCGTTTTACGAAAAACGTTTTTATAAATTATGAATCAACGTCACAAAACGAATCCAATAAAAATTGTCTCATCAAAAATGGAGTTCAAAAACGTAAATAAGTAATCCTAAGGTTTCCGGTTTAGTCGTAAAAGACGCCAAATTATGCACGTAAGCCCAAATTTAAATCCGTAAATTGTGAGTTCGTCAACCAACACAAAAATAAGTTTCAAAATATTATACGAGAAAATATTTCACTACCTGAAAATGTTAGATTGTCACATAAATAATTTATTATACGAATATAAACATAATATACAAAAATTTGCAATAACACTTACAATCTTAGTGCCAACTTTGATTGTTTCATCATCTGTCTCTTTTCCGTCTTTTCTGACCCTTCCATTAAACCACAATACACCACGGGGGGGGGGGGGGGGGGAGTTCTTGATCTGGTTTAATTTCTTGTTTTATGATCTTCCAAACATCAAATACATACAAATGAAAAGTTAAACCAACATGGACAACACAGTTAGGATATTACAGCAATATAACCTTACCATTTGCTCTTTTATATATACATAAACCACCACGTCCCATTGTATACTGATAATGAGACTTGGAATGTGCCAATTTATTTGCAGCTGACTTCACCTAACAAAAGAGATTATTAGATGAGAAGTTGCTAGTACGTAACAAAGTGTGTTTGTCATACGGAGTTTCCAAACAATACATACATACGGTGTTCATAAATGTAAAACGAAATAGAAATTAACAACCTTAAATTCTTCTGTGGCCGTGTGGTTTACAAAAGCAACCCACTGTTCGGCTTTGACGATTGCTCTGTAATTCTTTGGAACTTCATTTAGTTTTTCAGGTTTATCTAGGTTGGGTTGCTGCCAATTTACTTTTGAAATTTCTTATAAGTTCACCTAGCTTATTCATAACCAACTTTTTGACGGACACATCAAATTCAAAGTATTGCCGCACATATTAACATAATGTTAAAGTAAATGTAGGAATAAGACTAATAGTTGGGTAAAAAAAAATTTATGTGTACCGTGGTTTTAGTCAAACGTTTTTCTCTTGCTTCCTCCTTCACATCTTTCCATGATAGAATATTCAATCCTATCTGCTCCCAAAGCGTGTCTCCTAAATAACTGATAAACAATGATCTGTTTGGCCCTGATATTCTATTCAGTGCATCAAAGTTTACATTTATCTTCAAGACACCTGGTTTTCCATATTTTATCCGAAACTTGGATAACCTAGTTATACCCCTCCTATTAACAACCTTCTGTTTAATGGTGTCTTCATCCTCATCTGATTGATCACCATAATCCTCTGATTCATAATCTCCTTGATTATGGTGATTTGCATCATGATTATTAACCAAAGAATCATCATCATTAACAATATAATCTTGATCATCGTTACAGTGTTCATGATTATTAACAAGAAATTGATGTATATAAGAACAATAAGTGGAAATGGTATGAAACTAATGAAAAAATATGTTGGGAATCTAAACTTGTTAGATTCCCTGATCATAGATTTAAACACAGTTAAGCTGTTAGATAGTCCCTTGCATGTGCCTAGGAGGCAGGCAAGTATCGCAAGACTTACAAAGATCCAAGTCTCTGTGAGCAACCTCAGAGGAGTCCAAGTCAGAGACATTTTCAAGGAAGTCAAAGATTACTTGAAGACATACTCATTGGCTGTGATGGATAACAGCCAAGATGTATCAGGGACTATGAGGGGTTGAGGGTTAACAGGGGTGGCAATACCCTGTTAACACTCAGCACACTTTGGACATGCCATTTGTGTGTTCGAGACTATGAAGAAAAAGGAAACTGTTTTGACAACTGTTTCCTTAAAGCATAATGGAAGACTACCAAGAATAGAAGAGTATCATGTGACTGATGTGGGAACTTGTGAAAGCTTGTGTAGTCACCATCAAGTACTATTTAGGTCAATCTCGTAACACTATAAATAGGATGTGTATCCATGCATTAATGTTCAACACTTTGAGTATATTCATAACATTATTGCTTAGAACTTATAGAATCAAACAGCTGCGACTGTATTCATAAGTTAGGGTTTATAGTTGTTCAAAGTGTGCACAACACATTGTCATCAAACGGTGTTATCCATAACACTTGTAATTCTTTATTATACAATAATAAGATTACGTTTGAAAAGTAATACTTTGTGTTGATTAGTTAAGTTTAGGGTTTCTAGCATTTATTAGGGACTTTCAATTGGTATCAGAGCGGTGTTTGATATTAAAACCTTCAAGAAACATCGTTCTCAGTTTCATAATCAAGATCCACCATGCCAGAAACTTCTAACCCACCACAATCACCTTCTACAACACCATCTTCACCAAGACTCAACCCTCCTGCCAATGACGATGATCTACCCCAACTTCTTGACTCAAGAGGTGGATCACACGTCACAAGTGTACCAGTGTTTGATGAAGAAGATTTTGCCAGTTGGAAGAGTCAATTTCTTGTGTATCTCGATGGACTTGAACCTTTTCTTCTAGAAATCTTAGAAAATGGTCCTTATATTCCCATGGCGCTTACCTCCACTGAAGAAAACCCTCTTCCCAAACCTCTCAAACAATGGACTCCAGCTGACAGAAAATTGGCAAACCAAGATAAACGTCTCAAAAGCATCATCATATCCTGTCTTCCCAAACATATCATGAAGTCTGTCATTCAGTGTCCCACAGCCAAGCAAATGTGGACAGACCTCATCCTTGGCCATGAAGGACCCTCTGAAACAAGAGAGACAAAGATTCAGGCTCTCAGACTTCAGTTCAATGCCTTCAAATCTCTTGAAGGTGAAAAGGTTCAACAAACTTATACAAGGCTAAAGATTCTTCTCAATGACCTAGCAATGAATGACGTCACCATTGGTCAAGCTGAGATTAATGCCACGTTTGTCAACAGCCTTCCAAGAAAGTGGCTGAGTATGAATCAAACTTAGAGAGCTAATAACTCAATCAAGAATGACACCTTAGCTCAACTTTATGGAAAGTACAATTATGGAGAAGGGCTGATTGATACTATTTACAAGTCAGAGACTGAAAGATTTGTTGTTCAAGGAGCATCTTCCAAAGCCTTGATCTCTGCTCCACATCCTCATGACAGCGACTCTGATGTTGAAGAAGACACCCACAGCAGCCAAGAGTTCTTGATAGACCTTAATGCAGAGTTTCATGAAAGAGCTTTGCTAGCCAACCAAAGAAGATTCTTCAAAAGATCAGGAAGAATAGGGTCAGCTAGTAAACAAACTGACAGGTCAAAAGAAACTTGCTTTGCTTGTGGAAAGCTTGGACACTTCCAAAAAGACTGTCCTTCCACCAAAACATCCTCACCTTCCTATCCATTATCTTCATCAAAACCTTACAAGTTCAAACAACACAACAATTCATCTCACCAATCCAATTCTTCTGAAACTGAGAAGAAGGATTACAAAAACAAGTACAAGGCACTTAAAGCTGAGTTAGAACAGATGAATTTGAAGCTTGAAGCTCTGTCTAAGAAGAAGGATGGTGATAAAAAGACAGAGAAAGGGTTGGTAGCTGAAGCTTATGATTAGAATGATGAGTCGCTGACTTCAGATGAGGAAGATACTACAAGAGTCAGGGCTTTCATGGCTATAGCTGAGGATGAACCAACTGTTGGAAAAGGTGATGCAAGATCAGGACAATGGGTTGACATCACAATGAAAAAGGTACACAGGCTTTTATATATGTCTGATAGTGATGAACGTAAGCATGTCCTTGATTACACTATTGTTGATTTATAATTTGTTGAGGAACAAAGAAAGAACCTACTTGATAAGTTTCACTCTGTTAAAACTGAATTGCTAAATGCTAAATCTGAATGTGAAACTCTCAGGCGGGTTAATTTAGAGAAAATATCCCTGCAAAATGAAGTCGCTAGGTTAACCTTGAAAAACATTGCTTTAAATGATCAAGTTTCTGAATTAAACAAGGTTATTGAAAAATGGTTGTGTGCTAGGTTCACAATAGATCAATTGCTTAATGATGAATTGCCTGATGACATTAAAAGGGATATATCTGCTAAGAAAAATAAGTTGAGAATTCTCACCAAACCCAAAGACATTGTCTTCAAATCTACAGAGACCATTCATATGTCAGATACCACCTTGACTAATGACCCTGTCTTTGAAGATGTGGCTGAGTTACCACCTTTGGCCAAACTCTCTGGAGTTGAACCTAGCAGTTCCTCACGAGCTGCTAAGGGTGAACTTAGCACAGATATTGAGAAACCTCCAGCTAAAGTTTTTCATGTGCCTGCTAAACAAACTGGTAAACAAGTTGCTTTTAAGCCTGTCTCCACTAAAGCTGTGAATAAGGTTGACCCTACCACTGAAGAACGCCTGTTGTCTCTAATGAAAGAAGTAGAACTCTTGAAACAACACATTAAGCCTTTCGCTGAATGCTCTACTTCTGATGAACCTAAGTCAGTCCCAGGTGAACCCAAAGGGGAAAGGTTAATAAAACCTTATTGCAATGTTTGTAAAAACTCTCACCACATGACCTTAGAGCATGACAGACACATGGCAGCTAAGAGAGCTCAGACACCCTCTAAGGATAGACCACAGGGTTCCAAAAGACAACAGGGAAACTACAGACCTTATCCTCCCTGTAAATTCTGTGGATTTACAGACCATCATTCAGACGAGTGTGGTGACTTCCCTGGGTGTGATATCTGTGGTAGTTATACCCATGAAACAGTGAATTGTCCCTCCCAACGCCAAAAGTTCTACAGGAACACAAGAGTTGCTAATCAGCAATTCAGGGAACCCACTGGAAAGTGGGTTCACCATAGGAACTAACCTGTTTCTATGTATCTGTGCAGAAATATCTCAAGGAATCGGTATGGTATCTAGATAGTGGCTGTTCTAGACACATGACAAGGATTCAACAATACCTGCACAGATACTCAAAGGAGCCAGGTCCTAAAGTGGTGTTTGGAGATAACTCTTCAGGTGACACAGAAGGATATGGCTCAGTGAACTGCAATGGGATTACGTTTACCAGGGTTGCATATGTGAATGGTCTTAAACACAATCTTATTAGCATCAGCCATTTGTGTGATGCTGACTATAAGGTTTTGTTTACGAAGACTCAGGGAACCATATTCAACAAAAACAATGATGTTGTGCTTATTGTACCTAGAAGGAGAGATGTTTATGTCATCAACATGGCTGTTTGCTCTGAATACAACTCAAATTGTTTTCTTGCTAAAGCCTCTGAAAGTGTCAATTGGCTGTGGCACAAAAGACTGTCTCATCTCAACTTCAAGAACATCAACAAGATAGCCACACAAACTTGGTTGCTGGTCTACCTTCAGTGATGTTTTCTAAAGACAAGACTTGTTCTGCCTGTGTCAAAGGAAAGCATCACGGGTCTTCATTTAATACTAGGCAATCATTCTCTATTGACAAGTGCTTACATCTCCTTCACATGGATTTGTTTGGGCCTGTCAAACCTCAGACCATTAATCACAACAAATACACATTGGTCATAGTTGATGAATTTTCAAGATATACTTGGGTGTTCTTCCTCACAAGGAAAAGTGATGCAGCTGATACCATCATGTCCTTCATCAGACAGGTTGAAAATATGAATGATGTTAGAGTCAAAGCTCTAAGAAGTGATAATGGTACTGAATTCAAGAATCATCAACTTGAATCTTTTTGTGATGAAAAAGGGATTTCACGGAACTTCTCTTCAGCTGGCACTCCTGAACAAAATGGTGTGGCTGAAAGAAGAAACAAGAGTTTGATTGAAGCAGCCAGAACTATGTTGAATGGAGCAGCCTTACCAAAGCAATTTTGGGGAGAAGCTGTTCATACTGCCTGCTACACACAAAACAGATCAATCATTGTCAAAAGACATGGTAAAACTTCCTATCAAGTTTTCAGAAAAAGATCTCTAGATGTCAGCTAATTTCATGTGTTTGGATGCCCTGTGTTCATTTATAACTACAGGGATAAACTTGGAAAGTTTGATGAAAAGGCTGATGATGGTTTCTTCTTGGGATACTCTCCAACAGCCAAAGCCTTCAGAGTATTCAACATCAGAAGACAAGAAGTAGAAGAAACCTTTCATGTCAGATTCAATGAAGATGATGAAGTCATACAGAGAACAGGAACATAGGGTGATGAAATTGATTTTAATGAAAATGTATCTTTCCCAAGTGATGAGTTCTCAGAACCAAGACCTACCAATCATCTCCATCATCACTCCAACACTCTCACTCCTTATGTTCCTGCCTTTGACCCTCTGTCTACTCACAACATAGAAGTTCCTACCTCTCAGGAACTTGATGAAGAAGAACCACATACCTCTGGTAGTCCTTCTTCTTCTAATGCTATTGATGACTCACCAATTCTTCAAATCCCTGAAGAATCTCCTACTGATATTGAAGTTGTACCTCTTGATATGGCTGAAGAAGACTCTGACACTGAAGTAGTCTTTGAAGAAAGCCCTCCTAGTCAGCAGGATGAAACTCAAATTGTACCAGCTGTGCCCACAAGTGTTCCTGTCCTTGAGTCCGCAGCTCCTCAAAATAAGTGGTCAAGAGATCAACACATTCTTCTTGTCAACATTATTGGGGAACCTAATGCAGGAGTTACAACTAGACAGCAAATTCATGACTCAGAGTCTGCCTCAACCAATGAATGTCTCTTTGCTGAATTTCTCTCACAAATTGAACCTAAAAGAGTAGCTGAGGCTCTGGTAGAAGAAGGATGGGTAGCTGCTATGCAAGAAGAAATCAATCAGTTCATAAGGAACAAAGTATGGACACTAGTGCCAGCTCCACCTGGAAAGAATATCACATGCACTAGATGGATCTATAGAAATAAGATGGATGAAATTAGGAACATCATCAGAAACAAGGCCAGGCTGGTGGCACAGGGGTTTTCTTAGACTGAAGGAATTGATTATGATGAAACATATGCTCCAGTTGCAAGACTTGAAGCCATCAGAATCTTCCTTGCTTATGTTGCCTATATGAACTTCACTGTGTATCAGATGGATGTAAAGAGTGCATTCCTCAATGGTGATTTGGCTGAGGAAGTGTATGTTGCACAACCTGAAGGATTTGAGAACAGCGAGTTTCCCAACCATGTGTACAGACTACACAAAGCCATGTATGGGCTGAAACAAGCTCCAAGAGCATGGTATGAAACTCTTTCTAATTTCTTAACTGAAAATAAATTTGTCAGGGGTTCTATTGATAAAACACTCTTTACCTTCAAGGATAAGAGTGATTTCATCATTGTGCAGATTTATATGGACGATATCATCTTTGGGTCAACAAATGTCAATCTTAGTAAACGTTTTGCTAAATTAATGACCAAGAAATATGAGATGAGTATGATGGGTAAATTAACTTATTTTTTAGGTTTTCAAATAAAACAATGTCCTAAGGGAATTTCAATTTGTCAAGAAAAGTATGTTAAGGATTTACTTAAAAAATATGACTTAGCTGATTGTGCATCAGTGAAATGCCCCATGCTTCCACCCAACAACTTGGGCCCTGATGAGTCAGGGGTCTCTGTTAATGAGACTTTATATAGAGGTATGATTGGGTCACTCATGTATCTGACAGCTAGTCGTCCTGATATCCAATTCTCCACATGTCTCTGTGCAAGGTACCAAGCTAACCCAAAAGAATCCCATCTAGTAGTTGTTAAGAAAATTTTCAGGTATCTCAAAGGAACACTATCTCTAGGTATTTGGTATCCAAAGGAATCAGACTTTGATCTCAAGGCCTATTCAGATTCAGACTATGCTGGATGCTGTATTGACAGGAAAAGCACTTCAGGCAGCTGTCAAATCCTAGGAGGAAAATTGGTTGGATAGAGTGCTAAGAAGCAAAACTCTGTGGCTATGTCTTCAGCTGTAGCAGAATATGTTGCTGCAGCCAGCTGTTGTGCTCAGGTGCTCTGGATGAAAAGTTAATTGGCTGACTATGAAATTTTATATGACAAAGTGCCAATCTTTTGTGACAACACCAGCGCCATTGCCATATCCAACAACCCCATTCTTCACTCTCGTACCAAACACATTGATATCAGGTATCATTTTATCAGGGATCATATAATGAAGGGAGATATTGAGCTGCATTTTGTTCCCACAGAGCTGCAACTAGCTGATATCTTCACAAAGCCTTTGGTTGAACCTTTGTTCAATAGGCTAGTTGTTGAGCTAGGGATGCTCAATATCTCAAAGCCTGTGGCTTGATAGTAAATGTGTTCATTAAATGATTGATTCTATATTAAATGTTTTTCACATGAAACTAGGTAGTTACTTTCCAAGTAAATGCAAAAAAACATTCTCAAATATTTAATCATTTATTTTTTCGAATAACGAGGAGACAAATAAGTTTTGAAAGGTCAAGGGACCCACTTGAGCAGTCATTTTCTCACTTTGCATTTAATGCGGTTGAATAACTGTTTACTTAGTTTGAAAATATATTTGTCTCTCTTCTCTTCTCACCCACCACCATTCTCATTTCTCAAATCTATCTCTCTCTCTAAGTTCTTCTCTCTCTTAAACCATCCTCCATTTTCTTTCACCTTCGACCTTGAATCCATGGCGTTTTCCGTTCCCAAAGCAGCAAACGTTAACTTCGATATCAACGAGAGCATCCTCGCCTTCAACAACTCCATTGGATGGATCAAGGCTCCTAATGACACCTACTCAGATCTGATACACTTCATGCAAAATTGTGACCTAAGTGAAGCCTTCACCAAATCCCCAACCACCTTCTACCAAGAATACCTTAGTGAATTCTGGTACTCTACTGAAATGGTAGATGACACAATAACCTTTAGCCTTTCATGCAATGAACACCCATTTGCTTTTTCACTTAATGATTTCTCGAGTGTGGCTGGATTGAAACATGGTGATGAATGCCTTAAGGTTGTTGATAAACAGGCTGTTAAAGATGCCCTGGACACACTCAAACCCTTCCATGATGTAAACCCTGCCCTTACACCCGCTGAGGTCCTCTCAAAATCTCCTTTGAAGATTAAGTACTTTACACCCATGTGGCGTGTCCTCTTCACCCACATTGTTAAATCCATGGGAGGAATGCAGGGATCCCAAGATCAGATGTCCTTTAACCATCAAGCTATAGCATATGGGCTGATCTGGGGAGCTGATGTTGATGTTGGAAGCATTCTCTTCTCCAACCTTGTAGAACAGCTGAAGGGAAGAAATCAAGTCAGGGAAAAGAATATCTGCTATGTTCGCTTCTTGTCGATGATCTTTGAAAGTCTGTTAGGAGACAACTACCATAACTCTGCGTTGACTACTCTGAATCCCTACCACATGACATGTGCCATCTACAAAGAAATAGGAGCTGAAGATGTCCCTGTCACCTCACATATGATGATTATGCTCAACAAAGCCTCAACATACATAATCTTCAGCCTGTTCATCATCAATCTGACATTGAACGCTTATCAAGGAAGCTGGATGTAATCAAGTCTAAAATGCACAACTTCACTGTCACATTTCCAGGGATCATACAAAAGGCTGTTGCTGAGGCGGTTACTGAACCCATCAAGGATGGTGCAAGAAAAGGTGTATCACAAGGACTTAGTCACCTTTCCACAAGAATGAAGGATGTCATTAAATCAGAGGTCCCTGCCTTATTTCATGAACATGAGCTAACTATGCACAAACAATTTGATGTTGTTCGCAACAGACAATACCGTCATGCAAACTTCATTGTCAGTCGAGTTCAGGCCAATACTAATGCAAACAGCAACCTTCTGCTAAAGATTGCCAGGGCTTCAAGGAAAAGGAAACGTGCTATGGCTGCCTCTGTTGAACAGATTGCAAGGCATTTTCAAACACGTTCATCCAAACGTCTGCCTAGCCAGGATGAACGTGAGGGGGAGAAAGAAACAACAATTAACCTTGAATCTGCTAAACAAGGCTCATCATCAGCTGACAACACCATTACACCTGTTCCTCTCCAAGTCATCACACCTATCAACATACCTGATGATGAGGACAACACTCATGGGGAGCAACAGAATCAAGATGGAGCTGACTCATCAAAGTCCCTGGCTTTGGTTAACACCAGTAAGTCTGGGGATGATGGTGAACCAGCTGCCAAGAAACTAAAGTTTACTGTTAGCTCCCTTCCCAAAGCAATTCAAACTCAGGCTCAGACAACATTTATCAGAAGAGCTGATGTTTTGAAAAACATAAGTGTGGAATCCTCTGTCTCGAAGAAAGGAAAGGAGATAGTTTTGGTTGACACAGACACCAAACTAAAGAAGATAGATGTGATGCTAGAGACATGAGGATCCACCACAGACCTTTCCCAATTTTGAACCTTTACACCTTCCAATGAGATTCCTTTAACTCCTGAAGAAATAGAGAAACAGGCTGAGGAATTCAAGAGATTAAGTGAACTCAAGACAGCCAAAGAATTGAATGAAGCTACTCTAAGGAAGATGACTCCACCTGAAAGAGAAAAGCAAAAACAAAGGTTGAGGGAAATGGAAGTTAAACGCGCTGAGGCACTTAGAAAAGTCAAAGCTGATTATGATGCCTGCGTTAACAACAGATATGCACCTGGCAAGATAACCAAGTTCAAATACACCATTCATAAATCCACGAACACTCCACAGATGATCTTATGGAGAGATAACCAATAGGGAAACATGAATGTGTTTGATAACTTCAGGCTAAAGACACTTGGGTTCTCTGAATGGTTCGAACTTGAAGCCTTAGCTGCCAAAAGAACTGGACAGGCTAATTTTCTTCTGCTTAAGACTATTAAGGCCAAGTTTACCTGGATCAAAGAAATGGCTGCCAAACTCAAGATTGATCCCCCACCACAGCTTTTTGAACAAGAACCCCCAAAGACTGGCAACAAAAGAAGAAGAGTTTCTCAACTTGTTAAAGAAACTTTTGTGACAGATGATGTTCAAGTGGATGTCATGCACAGGGATTTGATCCTACCCAATGGTATAGTTGGCCCTGTTGATGGTCATACATACACAGAGCTTGAAAGAGGAATGGCATTCATGAACAGGGCTTGCCAGTATGCATTTCAAAGAGAAGATGAGCTGTGCTTAGCTTCAACAATTCAGCTGCTTTGTCACAAGAAGTCACTCAAGATCAACACAGAGTATTCTAAAAGGTTTGCAAAAACTTTGCAGGAAGAATTGGATAACAGATTAGACTTAGCTAAAGCAGAAGAAAGGATTAAAAATGATGACTATTGAAGAAATTCACAGCCCAATTTTACCTTAACATTTTATCTTAAGTTTTAATAAAACCATGAGGTATGTTTGTTTAGATCTGTTATGAGTAAGAAGAAGCTGTCAACTCACTTTCCTTAACTTAGATAGATCTAGCAATATTTATGTTTAAATAGGGGGAGATTGTTGGGAATCTAAACTTGTTATATTCCCTGATCATAGATTTAAACATAATTAAGCTGTTAGATAGTCCCTTGTCTGTGCCTAGGAGGCAGGCAAGTATCGCCAGACTTACAGAGATCCAAGTCTCTGTGAGCAACCTCAGAGGAGTCCATGTCAGAGACATTGTCAAGGAAGTCAAAGATTACTTGAAGACATACTCATTGGCTGTGATGGATAACAGCCAAGATGTATTAGGGACTCTGAGGGGTTGAGGGTTAACAGGGGTGGCAATACCCTGTTAACACTCAGCACTCATTGGACATGCCATTTGTGTGTTCGAGACTATGAAGAAAAAGGAAACTGTTTTGACAACTGTTTCCTTAAAGCATAATGGAAGACTACCAAGAATAGAAGAGCATCATGTGACTGATGTGGGAACTTGTGAAAGCCTATGTAGTCACCATCAAGTACTATTTAGGTCAATCTCGTAACACTATAAATAGGATGTGTATCCATGCAAAATGTTCAACGCTTTGAGTATATTCATAACATTATTGCTTAGAACTTCTAGAATCAAACAACTGCGACTGTATTCATAAGTTAGGGTTTATAGTTGTTCAAAGTGTGCACAACACATTGTCATCAAACGGTGTTATCCATAACACTTGTAATTCTTTATTATACAATAATAAGATTACGTTTGAAAAGTAATACTTTGTGTTGATTAGTTAAGTTTAGGGTTTCTAGCATTGATTAGGGACTTTCAAAGTAATTGTGTTTTGTATATTTTTTGATTTTGGAGAAAAATCAGAGTTTGATATGGAGATGGAGTTAGAAAATTATGGTAATTGCATATGCATTTACTTAGCATGGACATTCAAAATTTTTGTGACAATTTTGGCTTCAAATTCAAAAATTAAACAAACAAATATTTTGAGATCTAATTTGCCTCCAAATTAAACATTCAAACTAGGTTAACTTTCCCTTTGAGTTTCCTGGTAAAAATAAATTTTGAACAAAATTTATACTATTTTACACATTTTAACATTAAACCAAAAACCTTTAGTTTATACTGCATAAAAACTTGAACTCATATATTATAAGAAAATGGATATAACATATAGTGAATTGTACATGGCCTTAAAATAATTATTTTAACTAATTAACAAACTCGTATTGTTGATTACAAATAACTGATAATTGTTTCATAATGATAGTAATGCATACAAATCTGTTAAATTGTTGCGACTTGTAGGTTGAAAATGCAACATGTGCCCAACAATAGCAGATCAACAAAACATAAAAAAAATTCATATTACACTAGGAGAACTGACATCATCCAACCTTCCAACCTTCCTTTTTCCTTTGCTGTTGCTCCCCTCTACAACATTACTTGTACAAACCTTCTTACATTATGTATGACTACAATAGGAGTTTGAAACAGTGGAGGGCGAATAAATGGAGTACTTAAAGTACTTGTGGTCAAACTCCGAATCGGACTTCTATTGCTAGGAGTGGGAGAAATTTAGCACTTTCATAAGTAGATGATGAAGTGTCTGATTCAATATGAATAACTTAAGCAACATGTACATATTAATGTTAGTTATATGTAGATGAAGGGATTGTTTGGCAGTATGTGTAGAATGGTTGTGGATGCCCTAACAACATTTGGATTTGGTTATGCATATGTTTGTATAGGGGACCATATCCAACTGATTTCAAAAAACCTAAAACAATATCATACCAAAAAACCTATAACGATAATATACCATGGGACCATATCCGGACACATTAACAAAACCCATAACCAAGATTGAAACATAGACCATATAAACACGTTAATTAAAAATGACATAGATTAAGAAGGGTTATAGTCCTATAATTCGAATCACGTTAATGAAAAATTACATAGGTACACAAACATGCATTAAAAAATAATGTAAACCCCAATACCATAACAAACTTACACTATTCGTATGAACCCTAATATTTAAATTGAACAACACTGATTGTGTAGATTGGCGACTATTGTGTATGAGGGTTTTATTTTTTTATTGTGTATTGGATGAAGATTTAGCGTTTGTTCTTCCTGTGTGTGATTCTGAAGATGGTGACGGTTACAAGATGATTGCTGGATATTGTTTGTGTTTAATGAAAATGTAAATATTAAAATTACTTAATAATAAAATTATAATTAACATTTAATTATTAAAAGTTAATAATAAATAAATAATAAGTAAATAAAAAAACATATATGTTGTATTTTTATTAAAAACATTTTTGTCAAAATTGACTAACTTTAAAAAGGTTATAATGTTAAACATAAAATTAAAATATTACTTTAATTGTAAACATAAAATTATAGTTAAATAACTTAAATATATAAGGTTATAATAATCACCTTGAATATCTTTTGGTTTTTAAGCAGTATGTGTTATTTAGTTGAGCTTTATATCAATCACCTTGAATAATCATCTCAAGCAATTTAATATGAATAAGGTCGATTTTGAATGGTCGGTTTAATAAGGTTAGGGTGACTACATTATAGTTTAGTAATGGGTTAGGGTTTATGGTTTAGGGTTGGGGTTTAGGGTTTAGGATTTAAGGTATAGGGTTGAGGGTTAAGGTTTAGGATTTATTATTTATGGTTTACGGTTAATGAAGTGGATTATGTTTAGGGTTTATAGTTTAATTTAAGTTCATGTTTTAGGGTTACTTAATGTTGTTTAAAGTTTATGATTTAGGGTTTATATAGAGTATACTGCTTTAGGTTTAGGTTGTATGGTTTAGACTTTAGGTTTAGGTTCTATGATTTAGGCAATAGGGTTATGGTTTAAGGTTTAGGATTTATGGTTTAATTAGATATTGTTTATGGTTTAAGGTTTAATTAGGATTTATGGTTTATTTAGCTAGGGTTTGTGGTTTAAAGATTAATTATGATTTAAGGTTTATAGTTTAAGGTTAAATGGTTTAAGGTGTATGATATAGTGTTTAGGGTGCATCGGTTTAAGGTTTGGGGTTTAGGGTTTAAGGTTCATTGGTTTATGGTTTAAGGTTTAGGATTTATGGTTTATTTAGCTAGGATTTGTGGTTTAATGGTTAAATAGGATTTAAGGTTTATAGGTTTAAGGTGTATGATATAGTGTTTAGGGTGCATTGGTTTAAGATTTAGGGCTTAGGGTTTAAGGTTTGTTGGTTTATGGTTTAATTAACTAGGGTTTGTGGTTTATGGGTTAAATAGGATTTAAGGTTAAATGGTTTAAGGTGTAAAAATTTAGTGTTTAGGGTGCACTGGTTTAAGGTTTAGGGCTTAAGGTTTAGGGTTTAAGGTTCATTGGTTTATGGTTTAAGGTTTATGATTTATGCTTTAATTAGCTAGGGTTTATGGTTTAAGGGTTAAATAGGATTTAAGGTTTATAGGTTTAAGGTCTATGATATAGTGTTTAGGGTGCATCAGTTTAAGGTTTAGGGCTTAGGGTTTAAGGTTTATTGGTTTATGGTTTAAGGTTTATGATTTATGGTTTAATTAGCTAGAGTTTGTGTTTTAAGGGTTAAAAAGGATTTAAGGTTTATAGGTACTGGTTTATGATTTAGTGTTTAGGTTTCATTGGTTTAAGGTTTAGGGCTTAGGGTTTATTTGTTTAAGGTTTAATGTCTAGGGTTTAGGGTTTAAGTTTTAGAGTTTATTGAGGTTTAATGTGTAGGGTTTAAGGTTTAGGGTTTATTGAGGTTTAATGTTTATGGTTTAGGGTTTAAGGTTTAGGGTTTATTGAGGTTTTATGTTTAGGGTTTAGGGTTTATGGTATGTAGGATTATGATTTATGGTTTAATTAGGGTTTATGGTATAAGGGTTATATGGTTTAGGGTTAAATGGTTTAAGGTTTAGGTTTAAAAATCAGATAACAAATTACTCATCGTTTATGTTACGTTCAAACGTGGTATTGGTGAAATAAGTCATAAAACCATTTAAGCACCGACCTCTTAAAAGGGACATAAAACGTTTGAATATATTATTCACATATTACTTATTTAGATCATAATTAATGTACTTTCATTGAGATAATTTTTATCAAGTTTTATATACTTCGTCTTTCATAATAATTGTCTGTTGTTGACTTTTTTTGTCTTAATTTTTATACTTATACTTTCACTTTTAACATATTTGTTTATGTTATATGATTACCTGATAATACGACTCTACCGCATTGGCCCATTTAAACTAATAATTCCTTAAATATATTTCATGCATTATATTAATTTTGTAATAGGTATAAACCATAAAATGTAAGCTTATGACACATAAGCCCATCTCGACTTATATATGTTTAATAAATCATAAATAATATATTTATAAAAGGGTAAAAGTCATAAATACACAAATACTTATAATGGTCCATTGTACCCAATGCTTTTTTATGTGCGATATTCCTATTTGAACAGAAATATAAAGTTGGACTTTCTTTTTAATGACTAGATATAACCGGTTATATTTCTTTTAGGGGAAAAGAACACTTATAATGATCAACTTACCCACCAGAAATCATAATCATCTTTTCCCCTTCGCTACTAAGAACAAGAACCCTAAAAAAAATTAATTCCACTGTCTAATTTGTTGAACAGGTTTATGCTTTTATACATGATGTTTGTATTATTATTTATGATGTTATCTACAATCAAAATTTGTTTTCCCTTTTTTTGGAATCAAAGAACCATAACATTATTAGGGTTTAGACATTAATTGGATAAACATAATTGAACCCCATTTATATTGATTATGACGATTTATGTTATTTTCTCCATATTTTTTACTCCTTAATTATGTTCATGGCGGTTTGATTTTATTTGAATCCCGTTTGCATAGAATCACTCTGTTAAATCTGTTTAAAAATCATAAAATGGGTGTTTCGGATTGATAGGGTCTTTTTGGGGTTTGAGTTACAACAAATTCCAAGACTAGACCCTGAACACTTGTTTTTTGGTGGATATATGTGTTTTCAAGTTTTAGTTTTAATTATTTAAGTCCCAATTACTTTATGCAAGATTCACAAAAATCTGCCTGTTTCAGTTATTAGGTTCTAAAATCTTTGATTTTGTTTTTGACTCCATGATATTTTGTTATCAGTTACTCTATTTGTTAGTTTAGGGTTGTGGTCTGTTTATTTGCATGATATGTTAGTCACAAAAATCACCAAAGTGGCATAAAAATCTACAACCCCTTGTTTCCATTGAAAATTGGTTCCAACTCCTAACACCACTTATCCATATCGCTTTACACTTTCAATCCCTAACATCTATATATCAGATATAAAAAATGATAAAAAAAGGTTGAAGTGATTGAGTTGAGTGACTCTAGCTGCGAAGATGTGTTTTGTTCTAGTGGAGATGTTGGGTGGTTCGAAAAGGGGTGTGAAGGATCTTCAAAGCACCATGCACTTCCTCCCATTGGATCAGCCAAAAGGCCTAGTCCTGCTGTTACGGCTGTTGTTGCTGAGAGGTTTAAGACTGGGAATATTCCACAGGAGGTACTGAAATCGTATGGCTATGTTGATTTAGCTGAGTATTATGCTGATTCACAATACTGGGAGACTTAGGATGAAGATGAAGGTAGTCCATTTGCTGATTCCTATTATGATGAGACAGATGAGGCTGATGAAGACAACATTGACTCACTTGAGTTCTATGAAGACACCCTAAAAGTGAAAGCCAACACCCAAAAGGAAACAGTTCCTGATGAGAACTATGTTCCCAAAAACATTGTGAAAAGCCCTACCCCTATTTACAATGCTGATCTTTGTCTTGGTAACAAAACAACTTGGAAACAGATTGTGGAAAAAATGGGGAAGAGGTCGGCTGGTTCCAACGGGAAGGGGAAGGCAAAGGCCTGATGTTTTTTACATTTCTAGTATTGTCTAATTTTCTGCATTTTCCTATGATGTATTTTTTTTTGGAACAATCATATGATGTATAATTAAACAAGCTCTAACTCTAGTCCCACGATCAAACCCTTGCGCCACACACACCCCTAGATGCATATTAGATAATAAATAACCAATATTTTTGGGTCAAATTTTAACACTTTGACTTCAAACTTTTATCGAGTGAAATTTAAAACATGCCTCTAAATTTTTTTTGTTGAAAATTGAAACTTTGCCTCCAAAATGTTATTTAGTGAACATTGAAATTAACTCTAAAAAATTTTAAACTCATCCCACATTTTTTTCCATCCTTCATTCTCCAGCCATCAATAACATCAACAACTATTCTGTCCGGCCATCTACACCAGTTTTAATTTCATTACTTTATAAATCAGGTAATGTTTTTATTAGGATTACAATCTGTAGTGTTCATATGCATTTTTTTAGATAATTAATATATATGTGATTGGATTTTGGGGTTTTATATTATGCATATTGATTCATGCTATGTGCCTTAAACCATTAAGAATGTTTTATCTTGGATATGATATATTGGTTTGTTTTGTGATTTGTAGGATATATACGGTACGATTTATCCTCTACACTACGATGGACAAGTCTTGGATAGGAAGTAATAGGACTAATAAAGAATATTTTGACGGAGTAGAAACGTTTATTGAATATGCCAAAAAAGCGCAAGAGGAGATTAACCGCCATCCAGAAAGCCATAAAGGACCACTTATAATTCTATGTCCCTGTAACAGATGCTTAAACCACTTAGAGGGTACAGTGGAATCAGTAGGATTCCATTTATTCAGACATGGGTTTAATCTAAAGTACACAAATTGGATAAAACATGGATAAAAGGATGAGCAATCATCAAATGCCCAAATATTAGTTGATGATTCAACAGAGTATGTTGACAACACGGATGTCGACACGGATGCTGGTTCAGAAATTCCAACAGACGGCCCAGCAACAGTAGAGATGGTTAACGCTACGAAAGATGGTTTTGATGAGGATGACATTGCCAAGTTTCAACAACTAGTAGTAGACTCGGAGAAGCCACTTTATGAAGGATGTCCCGACTTCACAAAGTTGTCTGCAATAGTTCAACTTCTCAACTTGAAGGGTAAGTATGGAGCTTGTGATAAGTTCTTTGCTGAATTACTTGGTTTGATTAAAAAGATGCTACCTGCTGGTAACGAACTAGTTGAAAGAACTTATTAGGACAAAAAAATGATGCGACTGATGGGATCAGGATACAAAAATATACATGTATGTATCAACAACTGTATGATTTACTAGAAAACTATCTCAGATTTGACTGCTTGCTCAACATGTGGGACAACAAGATGGATGGTCGACAATAAGACAAAGAAAGTTTACGAAAACATTCCAGCCAAAGTGATGTGGTACTTCCCAATTATACCAAGACTAAAACGATTCTTTAAGATACCAAGTGTTGCAGAAAACATGAGATGACACGTAACAAGGAGGATAACAGATGGTGTTTTACCTCACCCTGCAGATTCACGGGCATGGCGTACCATAGATGAAAAGTTCCCCTAAATTACATAAGATCCAAGAAATATACGGATGTGAATATCGGCTGATGGGGTTGATGTCAACTCAGGTAATAGGCATCACATTTTATGGCCAGTTTTATGTGTCATATACAACCTTCCTCCATGGTTGTGTATGAAACGAAAGTTTATCATGCTTTTGACCCTTATATATGGATACCCGGGGAATGATATTGATGTTTTCTTGGACCCGTTAGTTGATGATTTGTATACCTTATTTGAAGATGGTATTGATACATTTGATGCGTCAACGAAACAGAACTTTAAGCTTCGTTCCGTTGTGTTATGGACGATAAATGATTACACAGCACTGGGTACATTATGTGGCTGCCCATACAGTGGATTCAATGGTTGCGTGGTATGTGGGAAAGATACACATTGTGTAAGACTTTCGGCCTCAGCCAAGGAAAGTTATGCTGGTCACAGACCATATCTACCATACAACCATCCAGTTAGAAAACAAATGAAATCGTTTAATGGACAAAAAGAACTTGCACGTGCTCCAGTACCAAAGACAGGGGAAGAAATATACAACGAAGTTCAACATATTCAAAATAAGTGGGGAAAAGTAAAGAAAACTAACAATAACGCATCGGGAAACTAGAAAGATACAAGAGGCAGAGGTGGGAAAATTCAAAAAAAAAAAAGAAAAGCAACAGAAGACGAGGGTAGTTCAAGCCAACCTACTGAATCGTATTGGAATAAATCAACATTTGGTATCGAAGGCTAAGGTATTGGAGGCATAATCCTGTTCCACATTGTATTGACTTTATGCATGTAGAAAAAAATGTCGGGGAGAGTTTTGTTGGAACTTTCCTAAATGTTCCTGGGAAGACGAAAGATGGATTGAAGGAACGATTGGATCTGGTAGCTTTGGGTATAAAACCAAAGCTTTTTGCTAGGCTAGAAGAAGACAAAACAACACTACCTCAAAGCATGCAACACGTTAACTAATGCTGAAAAAGACAAATTCTGTGAAACGTTAGCCAACCTTAGAGTACCATATGGATATTGTTCAAATTTTGCTAGTTTGGTAAACTTAAAGGAAGGGAAGCTCATTGGCCTTAAGTCACATGACTATCACATGCTGATGAAAGAGTTTTTACCAATTGCAATACGTTCAATCATGCACGCACCCACACGATATGCTATTATCAGGTTTTTCTTTTTCTTTAAATTTATATGTAGAAAAGAAATCAAATTGGAAGAACTAGATGCAATGCAACAAGAACTAATTGTGACACTGTGCCTACTTGAAAAGTTCATTCCTCTGTCATTTTTTGATATTATGATACACTTGACTGTGCACCTAACTAGAGAGGTAAGATTGTGTGTTCCCATATGCTTTCAGTGGATGTACCCATTTGAAAGATGTATGAAGTTTATTAAAAACCATGTTAGAAACAGAAACAAACCAGAGGGATGCATTGCTGAGGAGACCATTGTGGAAGAAACAATAGAGTTTTTTAGCGAGTATCATAAAACAATGAAATCTGTTGGTTTGCCACCTGATAAAGATATGACCAATGAAAATGAGGACGAAATGCCATTGTCGGTCGGCACACCATTCGAAATGAATGGGGAACTATTTGCAAAAGCTCATTTGTATGTACTACAAAATACAGATGAACTTTTACCCTATATCGAGTAAGTATTACTAACACATGTCTATTTCATTAATATAAATATTCTAAAAACAAAAAAATAATCAGATACATTGTTTTGTTTCAGGCGACACAAGAATTATTTGCAAAAAAATAACCCGGGTAAACGAATAACATTGCTGGAGGCTGAGCATTGTAAAACTTTGGCTACGTGGTTACATGATGAGGTAATTACTTGTATGATGTTTATAATTTGTTTGTTTGTTGCTAAATATTAGTTAACTTAACATCTCAAAAACCAATACTAGTAGTAGATTATAATAAATAAGCACTGACAACGTAATGAGGCCATCTCCAACTCTCAGTAGCAATTAGAAGCGTTGTCATTAGCTAGGAAGAGGTCCACCAGCACACCATTTCTTTATTTGAAACATTATTCTTTAACTGTTGAAATTCAGGTTTTGAGAGAGTTAGCAATATCAAAAGATAGCGTATCAGATACTGTTAGGTGGATATCATTTGGACCACGCGCCACCGTAGTGAAATACGATGCATATAACATCAATGGGTATACATTTCGTACGAAAATAAATGATGGAAAAGTACACCAGAACAGTGGGGCTTGTGGTGAGGTAGAAGATACTCATATATCCAAAGAAAAGCCAAAAAAACTATTTTATTATGGGGTTTTACAAGAGATATGGGTACTAGATTACCGTTTCAGGAGAATTCCTCTTTTAAAGTGCGATTGGGTTAATCACAAGAAACATGCGGTCAAAACAGATAAGCTTCTTGGTTATACATTGGTAGAACTGAATAACTTAGGCCACAAGGCTGATCCGTTCATATTCGGCTCAGAAGCAGGACAAGTGTTTTATGTCCAAGACCAGGTACAAACAAATATGTCTATTGTCTTCAGGACACCTAGCAAGAATTACAAAGATACATATGACGAAGTCGATGAGGAATTTAGTACAGTCATTAACCAGAACAATGATAACACTTTGCCAGGTGTACCTGTAGGTGATGATTCACAGAGTGACTACTATCGAGCCGACGGTGAAGGAGTTGTCATACGAAAAACCAAGTGAAGCCTGACATGCTCAAGTTGGCACAATCAGCCTTTTTATTGTATTTAACTTGTTCTTTTAGAGGATAGTAATATCTGAATTCTAGTACATGTTTAAGGATTTATGTTTGTGTGCATATCACACATTTAATCTTTCATTTTTTCTGCAAAAACACTTGTAATCTCTTTTGTTTGAATATAAATTTTCTTTAACATTCAGTGGTTCTTTTAATTATGTTTTTATGAAATTTAGATTTCAATTGTGTCCTGCTGATATGGCTAATTCCATGTAAGTTTTCATAATTTGTCATATTGAATTCTATCATACTAGTTAAACTTTGTGTTCAAAAAGAGTGTTCAAATTGGTGAGATGAGTTGCATATCTGTTTCTATAGCTAGTGACATACTACATAGTATTTTGTTTACTCTATATTTGTGTCTTCAGTGTCCATATAAGTTTTCATAATATGTCATAGTGAATTTTGTCGTAATTGTGTCGTTTGTGTTCGAATATAGTGTTCAATTTGGTGATTTGAGTTGCAATTACTGAACTGCACAATGTACATATAGTTATTGCATAAGTTTGCAAGGATGATGTGGATGTACATTAGCCTAGGTATAACTTTCAACTACACTAGTGATTTGGCTTGTGAATGCTTATTTTATTGATTATCCAGCTTATTTAAGTCTTTTGTAGCTCACCTTTATATTTCAGGTTGGTTGCATGCCCTAAAATTGCTTAAAGTTCATTATTCCTTTGTAAATTTGATATCCTGCTCAACATAAGGGGTGTTTGGGACTGTATGTTAAACCATTATTGACACCATGATTTAAACCTCATATTTCCTACACACCTAGGGTTTAGTTACAATAGGTTAGAATTGGTTTTAATTTCAGTCTTTATTCACAAATTTTGTGATTAGCATGTATTGCAAAATCTACTCATTACCGAAGTGCATTATGTATATATAGCTATTGACATAATGAGTATAAGGTTGTGTCTGCAAGAGTATAAGTTTGTGTCTGCAAGAAGTTTGAATAATCTATAATACATAATTTTTTCATACTTGGCAAGTTTATGCTCAAAATCATACTTAAATCAGTTCATGTACCTTCTTTAATTTCATACACACAGCACATTCTGCTATCTTAACCCCCAAAAATAACAATAGATACTGATATTAAACATAACTATAAGTTAAAGATAAATTTAAGATGTAAAACCAATTAAGATAAACACAATAGCAGGCTATTCAACCAAATTGAACATAAATGTCAAACATTTACCATTAGACCACCATATTACATATGCAGTAACAAAACATGGAAACATAGTACATTAGCTTAAGCAAAATAACTGGATTAGACACGACATACCAAAACTTCATATTGATGGTAAAAAAACACAAACATACGTGCCGATGCACAACAATCATCAAAAAAATTCTTCTTCTGGTGGTGGAACTATTTCCATTGAAGTGGACCAAGCTTTCAACTCATCCACACCTTCAAGTTGTTCCTGGGCAATCTTGTTCAAACGAGAAAGCTTCAACTCCAACCTCTTTTTTGAATCCTTAAAAGCTTCAATAGACTCCTCCCATTCAGCAGCTGGATGCTTGCTCTTCGTTTTAGCAAGTACAGTACGAACCCTTTTTAGGCTTACTGATGTTGTGGTTTTTAGTCGTTTTACTTACCTTTAGGAAAAAGTAAGCAAAAAACCAAGTCGTGGTAAGTATTAGTATGTACGTTTTGTGAAAACGTAAATACCAATAATCGAGTTCGTTCTCGAGGAGGTATGGTGTTTTTGCCAAAAATATTATAGACGTTATTTAATTTGAGTGATTACGTTTTTGTAAAGAAAGAAAGAAAGAAAAACAGAGACGAGTTACGTTAAAAACGATCGAAAACGCTTAAACGAACAAATGTGAAAACGCGACCAAACGAAAAATTTAACCTAAAAAATAATTAAAAATCACTAAAATGTTCTAAAAATACTAACTAAGAAAAATACACAAACCAAAAAATTTGAAAATTTTTAAATTAATTTATATTAATTTTTAAAGTTAAAAGAAATCTAAAAATAAAACTAGCTAAGAAAATGACAATATTAAAACTTTTTTATTTGTAAACCTAAAGTGTACTATTTAAAAACTAAAAAATATTTTTTTGAAAATAAAAACTTAATTTTGACTATTTTTTATGATTTTTCTCAAATTTAAAACTAAAATAATCCTAGAAAATGAAATAATAGAAAGAAAATTATGAAATTTAAACTATACAAAAGCAAATTTATTTTTACTACCTCCTAAATGACGAAAGAAAATTTTAAAAAGAATTTACATTTGTTTGACTTCTAAATAATTTTTTATTAATTAAATACGGATTTAAACTAATTAAATGATTAAAAATATTAAACTAATTTCGAAAAATCTCAAAAATTACAGAAAATATTAAATTCTATATTAGACCTACGAAAAGTAAAAGCCAAAATTTACAAGCTCGTATAAGCTGAGAATCAAGCTTAATAAGCTAATAAGCCAAAAAGAAAAAAGAAAACAAATACAAAGATAAAAGAAATGAGATGCACTAATCAAACAAGAAAGTATTGCAGCTCAGTTGGTTAAGGCTTGGGGGTGTTGAGCAAGGGGTCAGGGGTTCGAGTCCCACTGGACCCTCTTTTTGCACCATTATAAAAATGGGTTGTATATGAGCTAAAATAGACGAAAAAATAGAGTTTAAAACAAAAATAAAAAGTACCAGTAACAAAAAGCACTTGTAGCTCAGATGGTGATTAAGTTGGGTGTTGCGTCTACTGTTGTGCAGTGTCTGGTGTTCGAAACCCAACAACTAAACTTTTTGCTGCGTCTTTTTGTTTTTTTTCTTTGGCCACTCACAGCAAGTACTCCACTCACAGATATATATTGAAGTTGTTAACTAATATTCTACTCAAACATAATTAAGAACAATTGCAATACTAGTAATTCAGATTTCAGAAACACAAATGAACAAACAAATCACATAATAGAAGGATCACAGAAATCACAGCCTAAGAAAATAATGCTACAGTGGATTAATGCTAATGTGCATCTAGCGTTTCAAAAGGCTAATCTCAGCTTCTTATTTACACTCAGTTTAAGCTCCAACTAAATTGTAACCCAAAAACAGACTAACAATGGCTTATGAACAGCTAGTGACCTTAAATTTAGAGTCTCGTTCCTCAAAATAAAGTCGTGATGCAATCTGTTGCAATTTGCGCAACTTTTGAACAAAGGCAACCGAAAGAGTGACTTGTTTTGTGCATATGTATTCAAAGCCTATATAAATACTCCTAAATCTTACAATTGCATTTAAACAAACACGAACACACTGAAACTGACCAATGCTACCTACCAAATAACCAAAATCAAATAAATATTCACATTAACTACACAATGGCTGAAACTTAAGAGCTGACAAATTTTTTTTTAATTTTTTTTTTGAGATTTATATGAAACCAAAAGCTGATAAACAGTGACACTAACCTCAATGAACTTATGTAACGCAAACCTAAACAATTCACTAAGCTCAACGACTACAAACTAGCTAATTCCAAACACTAGTTACTTGACAGACTTAAGAATTTAACACCAAATTTGAGATTAAGTGAAAAACATACAGCATGAATTAAACCAAAGAATTACAATCCGAGAAGTAAACAAGTACAAATAAGCAAAACGGAAGATAGATAAGCAGAGATAAGAAGCAATAACCGAAAGCGAAATTAAGCTAAAAAGAGAAAGTGTGACTTACAAGGGGTCCAGCTTCTTCAAACCTGACCAACAGCCTATAAACCACTCCTTGGACCATATAACCCTATATCCACCTCCAACCAGCTTATCACCAGCTTATTCAGCAACCAGCTTATCACTATAAGCACTTATTTACCCCACTCCCTTGGATCTTCTACAAACCAAGTACCATAAAAAATAAAACCTCCAGATCTTGAAACCACTTATCCAAGCACCTATTTAAATCAACTTGTTTTCAGCAAGCCCAATCCTACAGTTCTCACTCGGGTCCAAGCTTTAAAATGGCTCTAACCACAAGATCAAAAACTTCAACTTACTGTTTCACTCCTCGAACCACTAGCATCCACATAAACTTCTTTCATAGCTTCGAACTACTTCAACCAATAAAACAACTGTAAAACCCGCATGCTTTTACCATGAATAGTACCTTTAAGATCGTACGTACTAGATTAAGACTTTCCTTTTATAGTACAATTACGTTTACGTGTTAGGATTTTACGTATTACGTACGTGTTAGAACACGATAAGTATTTATTACGCACGAACACGAAATAATTATTTAAACAATAATTAATCACGAACATGCGATCATGAAATCATGAACGTAATTAAATCACGAGCTAATATTAATTGCGTATATATATGTATTACGAACACGAATAAATATATTAAGTCACGATCGATAACTAATTAAAACACGTAAATTACGAACACGAGAACACACGAGAACACACTATAATATTTAGACTCAGGAAATGTATGGTTACCCCATGTGGGCCCCATACCACGAACTTAGGGAGGAAGATGGGCTTAGCCCATCAATTTTTACTAAAACAAGGAATTAGGAAAAGATCACTACTCATATTTTTTTTACAAAAGATTTTAGAAAAACATAAAAGTTCTTCCTCCTCCTTCTTTTCTATTTTTGGCCGCCACCCTCAAGTACACCAAGGGGTGTTTGATTGATCTTTGATCTTGGATTTATCGCTAGTGATCGTGTTTGTTCATCGTTCTTTAGATCCACGCATTCGGTAAATCCTTTAACCCTTTTCTTTTGATTTAATCTTTTAAATAATTAAGAACATGTTATGTTTTTTATAAAACCTAATTAAATCATAGATCTAACATGAATTTGGGTTTGGAATAAATCAAAAGGGATGTTTTAGGGGTGTTTGTTCTTGGCCGCCGCCTAAACCGAACCCGAGAGGGTCTCGGTTTGGTTATTTGACCACCACCGAGACCATATGGTCCCGGTTGGTTGGTGTGGGTCCCACGAAAGCATCAAGACAAAGGTAACCCCGATTTGGTTCGGGGTATGGTGTCGATTTCGTGTCCAGTTCATGGTTCTTAGTCAAAGATCCGTTTCACGGTGTATGTTTAGATTTTTATTTTTATGATCTTATGTTAAAATTAAATTAATAATATGACATGATTAATTTAATAACATGACTTAGGTTATTTTAATTATTAAAATCATGAAATTATTAACCTAAGTATTTTTATATTTTAGACTTATAATTAATTAATTATTTAAAAACCATGGTTCTAATTAATTAATTAACATGACTTAGGTTATATTATTAATAGATAATAATACATGTTTTAACCTAAGTATTTACCTTTATTTAATTAAAAATATGATATACTTTAATTAAATATTTTAACCTATAGTTTATTTTAATTTCATGAAATAATTATTAAACTATACATTATATCATATGACTTAGGAAATAATCATGAAAACACTTATGCTTATATACTTAGCTTATTTAACCAGCTTGTTTCTAATTATGGAAACTTTCTATTTTTAGGAACTTAATTAAATAAGGTCGCTAATCTATTTATGAAAACGTTCTATTTTTAGAAACTTATTTATTTCAGGCAGCTAATCTATTTATGGAAACTTATTTAATTAAGGCAGCTAATCTATTTATGGAAACTTTCTATTTTTAGAAACTTATATATTTTAAGCAGTAATTCTATTTTTGGAAACTTTCTATTTTTGGAAACTTTCTATTTGGAAACTTTCTATTTTTGGTAACTTTCTATTTTTGGAAACTTTCTATTTTTGGAAACTTTCTATTTTATGAAACCTGCTATTTTTGGAAAGTTACTTATTATTACACAGTAAGTATATTAATACATGAAATACCATAAATACTTAATCAGAGTAAACAGAATATAAGATAAACACATTTTAAGGCTTAAAACATAAAACATGATAAGAACATATAAAATAAGATAAGACATGACATAAAACCAGCTACGTATTTAGTAAGCAGATACTTATTCATGTATGTATTTATGTAGCATTAGTGATACGGAAGTAGGATTCCTCTCAGTTCATCTTCTTCGTTCACTGGACATAAGGTACGGATTTCCGTCCTTTCAGTATGGACATTCTTTCCTTATTAGGATTCCCCGTATGCAGCCAACTGTTTTCCTAGTATTTGTTTTATATGTTTTTGAATTGCTTATGTTTTATTAGAATACCTAAAGCCATATACATGCATGACCAGTTTCACCTATTTATGGAGGTACCATAACCATAACATTAGAGGCACTGATGTTATGACTTCACCACGGCGGAGTGATTGCTCGTGGCGTCCCTTCAGCTTTTGGCCATTTATATTATATTTATCATGTGGGGTGTATGGGTGCATCCTAGTTACATGTTTCAGTCAGGATTTCATGGTGAATGTGGTGTGTACCTTGCATCCTTCACAAGGAGCTGATCCCTCCTACCCAGAACCAGTATATTAAATTAGAGGCAGCCCCTCTAATTTGCATGATGAGGTCACCCCTCCAAGTATTCATGCACGATGGATTTTCATGACCTATATTGGCTAATGGTAAAATATGTTAAACAGTTTTCATAAGATAAACATAAGGCTTTTCAAACTATAATACCAGTTTTATGAACATGTTCCAGGTTTTCTAGGACTTATACATTTCCGCTGCTATTAAGTCTTTATTATGTTTAGTCATTCATACTATGTATATATCCGTGCACTGAGCGTTTTGCTCAGCCGTTACTTTCCTTTCCATGTCCCAAAACGGCAGGTACCCTAGGAAAGACTCGAGCATTTGGAGGACGTGCATAGGATGGAAGATGCTAGAGACTTCTTTTCCTTTTTGCCTTCATATACTTATGCTTGCTTAGTCTTTCATTCATTTCTTTTACTTTATTATGTTTTGGGCTTATGTTTGGGAACCGATGTTTGATTCCGGTTATCCTTATGGTCATGTAATGTTTCAAACATTTATCCTTGTATGCTTTGATGACACGCCATAATTACGCGTGACATTCCATTTATCAAAATGGGGTGTTACAATTATGGTATCAGAGACAAGGCTTCGACCTGTAGGCTCTAAAACTCGACCTGTGACTAGTGGGTAGTCAACAGGAGCTTCCTAAGCCAACGTTTGTTATTCCACATATTGATGTTTTCAGCGCATTGTTGTTTTAACCATGATGTTTTCAGCACCTTGAGGTTTTAACCTTGATGTTTTCATCGATATTGTTTTACTAATATGGATGGACAACCGTCATTCATATGTAGTTATGTGTCATTGTTTCATGCATAATGTTCCTCGTGAACTGTGGTTATGTGGACTAAACCCCAGTAGTTCATAACTAGTCACATAAAAAAAATTTCTGATAAGTTTTGATAGATAAGTTTCATTTATTTATTTTTCATGTATCATTGTTGCAGGGATTATGACTAAGTAATGGTTGGTACAGGACTGTCCCGATTTGGTCGCATGTGCTTTTATCGAAACTTTTAACTTTGGGACCGACCCATAGGCGTCCCCTCGCCATTTTTTTTGTTTTGGGACCGATCTATAGGCGTCCCCTCGGACATATAAAAGGTTTTTATAAACTAACATTACGCATTCATGCACTGTTTTCATGCATAAAATTTTTTTTCTCATGATTTATTGGCATAAATTTTTTTCATGTCCCCTCATAAATTACTATGTTTTTATGTCAAGTATGTTTTCATACTGTCATGGTTAACTTCGGTTTCATGCTGATTATGTTATACACTCCTTTATGATAGATCGTTTTATGTTCCTTCATGATAATTCCGTCTTCATGTTGATTACGTCTTCATGTTGATTACGTCTTACTCCTCTTTTGTTATTTATGCTTTCACGCAATACATTGTTGGATTTCAGTGAATTCTGCTTTCATGATAGTCATGGTTGGTTTTCATTGATCATGCTGTCAGGCAAATCATCGTCGAATTTTGTGTAACCACACTTTAGCGTTTCTCTATGCAACCAGAATGAGGTATATACTGGCATTGCCAGGTTATCATGATGGTTTTCCTAACCGTTTAACCGATATACTTTCCTTAAATCATGATAAATGATCGACCCCATACCGATCATTTCATGTGCATTCCACGTGTACTCCACGTACCTATTTCATGTGTATTACACGTACCTTAATCCATGTGTATTTCACTTTCAATACTTCACGAGTATTCGCTAGTCGATTCTGAATCACCTCAGGCGTATTTTCAATTGCTGATATTCTACAAGATTGCTGATGCCGCTCATAACTGGGAGATGTTACTAAAGGTTGATGCTGCTGACGCTCGGAGACGCTACGAGATGCGGATGCTGTTCACAACCTAGAGATCCTACAAGACGAAGACAAAGGCGTCAGAGCAAAGCAATTGGACGAGAAGATGCTTCACCATCAAACGATTTCCATCAATCATTGTCTCTAATTCTTAGTTACATGTCACACGTCATTCGGCTGTCATTTCAGCCATATGAGTGCAAACCGGTACCAGTCGGCCACTCAGCTGAATAGTTACATGAATCATGGTCATGAGAATGACCGTCATGGAATTGACAGACAAGACGATAGTAACCACTACTATGACAGAACTATCCTAGAAATCGCAACCGAGGCTCCGGCCGCGGACGTGATCAGACATACAAAGGATCAGTAGTCCAACCAATCCGCCAAGTCTGGTATAATAACCTAATATTGTAGTTCTATTGAATTACGTCTCGAGACACATGTCAAGACATCAGTCAAGACACATGTCTCACGTATACTTTCTAAGGACACATGTCAAGATACCAGTCAAGACATATTTCATGCTTATAGTTACAAGACACGAGTCAAGACACATGACTCACATCCAACTATGGAACATTTCTAAGAAATTCAGGGTACCCTCCAAGGGTATATCCATTTTGTTGTGCCATGTATTAATCAGGCCACAAGAATTTCAATACCATTACCTGCGCATCAGTGAGAACTGTCACGTTGCCGATGTTACTTTCATTTCTTTTACCATACTTCATATATTCATGACCATGAAGGACGCCTTTCGTATTCCCACGTATACGGAGGTTTTCCTTCAGCTTAATGATGAGATCCAAGTTATAAACGCATTTCTTCGGACAGACACGAGTTGAATTTTATCCTAATTATGGATTATGAACAGCACACCATGCTACGATTCATAATTATGTACAGTAATGTTCAGGCTCCTGAATACTTTCAGCTTGATTTTCCATTGGAAAATCTGTACAAATTATCTATGCTTACAAGCAAGTGCGTTCTTAGCCATGGTCGCTAAAATTTTCTAGCTGTCAGTAAGTCACGACCACTTAATTCTTTTACGCATAGCCAGTTGATTATTCCAAAGTCTTCCTATACATTCCAGAAGAACCTACAAGGAGAAGGATGGAACCATGAGATAATGTGTCGAATACCGTCGATTTAAACAAATCACCATTCATAACCGTTATTCTCCTCCACGTATTGAAAACAGGTCCAATCGACCTTATAGTGTTAATTACTTTTCCAAGATCAAACTCATGATCATGCTGCCAACAGTGACGAGTGAAAGAACAGGATGTGTCCATGACTGCTATTCGTTCACGACTCGGTCATGCTAGAGTTATGATTTTGAATTAGTCTCATCAATACTCCAACGGCATTACAAAATGTGTTTTCATTGTGTAGAATATTGATAATCTTGTGAATCAATGAAGTGGGTTGAAGATTTCTAGAGAGAGAAACTAGTGAGAGAAAGTGAGAGAGAAATATGTGTTTTTCATTCAAATGGTAAAACAAAACAATCAACAACCAACCCCTTTCCATGGTGGAAAGGGGTATTTATATCCAAGCCACTAATGGGCTTGGGCCGACCCATGACAAGCCCATGGGTCGGTTTCTTACTTAACTTAATAAGCAAACATTAACTACGAGCTATACAACATTAATAATATTGTGGAGTGACCGATACTTCTAATATACGTTAAAAACGTATTTCTAACAATCTCCCCCTAAGGGAGGTCACTCCACGTTACACAGTTCTAAACCTAGCATACTATACTAAGTCTTCGTTCTTCAGCTCGTAGTCTTTTCTTCTTTCTTTTTGTTGTGAATATGTTGATTTGATTTTTTAGGCTTTGGCTTGAGAGCATTGTTCTTTTGACCAATCACGTGCGATCTTTGCCTTCTTGTGAATCTTGTCTCCTCGTGACTCCATGTTCCACACACTTATGTCTTTTGTTGAATTCTCGAAAGCTTCAAAGTTTGGTACAGCGGAAGACTTCATTTTGTACTTTCTTGAATTATGCTGAACTTTGATGCAGAAAAACATAAGCATGTGGGAACGACTTCAGCTGGTACACCGCAACGCCACCGTCTTCGCAGCAACATGACGAGACACGAATTAAATGGCTTATAACATTTCATTCTAAATCGGTAGCGTTTTACCTCCGGTCGGTGAAGACCGTTGGACGATTTTAGATATCGTACCTGTGACGGATAGTTTCAATTAAGTAACTTCCTGACAGGATTTCGCGGGTAAACCCGTTCTCTTTATTCGACGATCACTAAGCTTGACTGCGAACATAAAGAGTGAATCACTTGGATAAATTATCCTTGTGATTGAAGCCGTCAATTCATGAAACCTGGAACAAGTGAATTTCAGTTAAGATTTTCACCATCGTTGCTTTCCAGTTATCACGAGCTTAATTCATAAAGAATCTTGCACGTCACCTACCAAGTGCTGTTTGATGTTAACACTAGAAGGATTTCCACTCGTCACTGTGATCACTAAAGAGTCACTCTGAGTGTTCTGGCAAGATCATATGATAATGCGTAGAGGCCTGGAACGAGTTTAAGTTCAATTAAGAATTAAACTACTGTTTCTTTCCAGTTTTTCACAAGATTGGTTCTTAAAGAACCGCACGTGTAACCTACCATGAGCTTGTTTGATGTTGGCTCAAGCAGGATTTCCATCTTCATTGTAATACTTGCGTATTACTCGGATGTTCTGGCAATATTTCAAGAATACTGCGTAGGACTCATAAAAATCTCTTACTTTTCACAGTGTGTGAGAAAGCAAGGAATAAATGGAAAGTGTCCTAATGAGACTTTTGATGATCTCGTGGCTCTAGACTCGATAGTGCATTTTGATTTAGTGAGCGATGGCTGGAGAGGAGTGCCACCTTTTCAATATCAGTCTATTCGGAGTGAATAAACCAACAGATAACGTGTTGATCTCCGTGTGATTAAAACAAATACCTTTTGAGAGATATTTGAGTTAGCTGGGAAGGGTTGTGCATTGCATCACTGGGTCCATGATGTCTTTCTTCAATATCGATAATCATTAACAAATGATCTCAATAGCATATGTATTGACCCGGTTTCTGCCTAAAGTTGTAAGGAGGGCTTCTTTCTTTACACCCTTTATCTTTACAATTCTTTTTCATTCTTCAACCCCTTCAATGCTTACCAATACATCATAACTAGCACCTTGTTGTGATTGTTCCAATGCTAGCTTAAGTACTTGGTCGGCATTCAGCTACGTTCACAATCTTTCTCCAACTTTCCTAGGAATTCTAATTCTATCTAGGGAATTGTCCTTGGGAAGATTCCATCGGCTTTGATGAATCATTGGACTAAACCTATTCCTACCACCCTTTTGTCACCACATTCGTCGTGAATTAAGCGTGTTTTGGGAAAGTATAGCCACCATGAAAAATCCTTGAAAATCACTTAAGGTACTTGTGATATTGAAATCAAAAGTTTTGTACCTTAGGTGTTTTGTTCATCAAAAACGCTCCCCCTTAACACGTGCTTTACACATATTAAGTTGGATTATCGTTAAGTCTTTTTCATCTTTTAGCCAAGTATCATTTAAGTCTCCTTAATCCCATTTTCTCCCCTTATCCAAAATGTTAACCATTAATATTTTGGATATTGAATGGATTAACCGGTCTTTGGGTAAAAATGAAATTGATGTTTGGCCATAGAACATGTTAATGCTCTCCCTTAAATTAATAAGGGATAGTTGTAGTGCTTTAGTATGATATATTTTGAAAGATTTAGAATCTCGTGAGAAATTCTTGAAAAATTATCATACCTTAACACTACATCAAGCCGTAAAAGCACAATATTCACAAATTTACATATTCACAATTAAAAACCAATATAGAGTAGACCTGAAATGTACGATCCATTAGATGGATCGTTGCAGTAACTTGTGGTGCACTCCATATGGTCTACCGCCAACGAACCTTTCTAAGCTCCTCATCAATCTACGTTCCCGGAGCTTTTGATCAATCTTCTTGATCACATATTTCGCCATTTGCCGATAACCCGGATGCCAGTCCTCAGTCATCTCTGGTAAAGACCCACCAGAATTAAAATGCTCCAATTTTCCTCTGACGTATATGAGAGTCCCATCACTGTACTTATAAATCTCCCCTACCCTCATAAACTTCATTATCCCACGACTGTTCAAGTAGAAAATCCCGTAACTCGGAACAGTAATGCCGGTATAGGGACATCTTGTGACATGTTGAGGTAGAACTTGGTTCATTGGACGGGTCAGGTTAAGCTTCCTTTGGTAGCTTTCAACTCCCAATTGAAGATCTTCAACTCGTTTCTTGATAACAACGCTTCGTGTGAACATACGATGTGCTGTATTCAAGGTAATGATTTCTTCTCGAGTAAGATGGGTGAGTTGATCACGGGTCATCATAAGCAACATATCTTCGATATCTTCAAGGCGAATGATAGAAAAATCTCCCTACTGTATTGTGTATTCTCTGTCATCCTCCCTTTTTAGACGAATCTCCGTCGCATGATGATAGCCGTTCTTGGCTTCAGTTTTCAGTCCCAAAATACTGGAGATGCGAATATCGGATCTAACGATACTTCCTGAATTGGCTAAGCAGCAACCTCTGTACGCCCTTCGGACTTGCTCGTCCCAGTGTGATGCACCTATAACAGCATACATATCATAATTACGAGTTACCTTTGGGACCCAGAGTCGGTTTACCTTTTCTTCGATCCAGGGTATTGTCCCCCAATTGGCAGCTTTCAGCAAGGTCAGGGAGGTTGCGTACATGGATGATCCTTTGAGGAGATAATCAAGATCATAGGTGACAAAGAAGTCGAGAGCAATTTGATTATCTTGAGAAGGATCAAGTGGAGGTGGAGCTCTTTCTGACTCATGAAGGCCTGGCCTTTCAACGGTATTAAGAGCTTTCAGGACCTCGTCAGCATAATATTCGTACTCCATGCGGCTTAACCTGGTTTTGGCGTGAATTCTCTTATCCTTTAACGCTCTCTTCACCAAAGACGGAGTGACCGAAGATTTATACTCATGAGCCAGAAATGCACACAAGTCTATCGGACTATGGATATGGAGATATAGAACATCTTTGTCATCATCTGTGATTGGATCATATTTAGCAGCTGCCGTGATCCAAGCTTGTGGCGGTGCAGTTCATCAATCTCCAATGTGTCCGCCCAGTCCCGTGTGCTTGACTCGGGAACAGTAGATTGTGGTTCTTGTTGCAGCGGAGTAGAAACATGAACATCTGCTGGTTCTGATTCAGGCATCTCGGCGGTGTCATGAACAGGCGAGTGTTGTGCAGATTCAGGTTCAGTTACTGATTCTGCAATCACAGGAGCAACAAAAGAACTAACAGGATTAGTGGTAACAGGTTTAGAAACAGAAACAGATGTACCGGGAATCGATGACGCCGTAGTAGCATTGACATCATGGCGCCACTTGGTTCGTCTTGATTCCGTAGAGGTGGATTTTTCCTTTTGCGCAGCATCTTTCTGAGACTTGGTACCAGACTTAGATGGTTTCTTTATGCTGGCAACCTTTTCCCCCGTTTCAGGCTGATCATGTTTACCACCATCATCCTCACCGTCATCCCTGTTGCTTCCCTTATCACTCTCCTCATTTTGATCACCACCATCACCACCATCATCATCATCATCACCATCATCGTCACCATCATCATCATCGTCACCATCATCATCATCATCATCTTCTTCTTCTTCTTCTTCTTCACCATTACCCTCCTCTGGTTCACTATCTTCCTTTTCCTCCTCATGCAGAATATGGTAGGGTACCACACTTCCAAACATCTTAAACAACCGATCATCCTCGTTGATAGCTTCATTGAGTGCTTTGTAGAGTATCCGCTGAACTTTAGACTTATCAAAAGATCCAACTTCCCTCATACGAGCTTTGAGGATCTTCTTCAATTCAAAATCCGTTAAGTCATATGCCATTTTGTATGCGGATTCGGAAGGGTTGGACGACTTGATCATCAAGTTATCAGCCGCAAGTTTCCTCATTTCTTCATGCAGCTTTGGCATAAGGGACTCAACAGATTCTTTCACCCTTTCTGAAATAGAAGCTTCAAGTGTTTCTTTCTGCTCCTTATATTTATCTTTAATAGTTCGAAGTCTCGTAAGTCGTGCTTCATACTTATCAGCTTCAGCCTGTTTGACCCGAGCAAGTTCTTCTGCATGAGCTTTACGTGTCAATTCCATCTCTGCAGTGAACTTAGCCATCGTCTCTTCTTGGGCTTTCTTGGATGGCTCTTCACTTTGCACTCGTCGAAGTAGCTCTTCTCGAAGTTTATCCATCTCTCTTCTTTGACTATCCGTGTGTTTATCCAACAGTTCTGCCATTACAAATGCAGCCATTGAAGATGATGCAGAGCTACTTTGGGTTGGTTGAAGAGGCTCGGTTGTGATTACAGTACTGAGGATGGAAGTTATTGGAGGTGGAAGGAATGGTGTTGGCACCGGTCGGGTTGGTAAGGGCTGGATTGGTGGAGGTTGAGTTACGAGAGGCTGGGTAGGTACAATGATTTTAGTAGCACCGGACTCCTTTTCAACACTTGGTGAAACAGCAATGGATGTCTCCTTCGAAGTAGTGTACCGTTCAGGTGATCCAAACTCATCAATATCATTTGGCTCCTCGTACTCTTCTTCAACATTCATCTGTGCACCCGAACCACTACCGCCCGTGTCTCTCCTACTCTTTTCAATAGCCATCTTCATTAATTTTTTCTCAGTCTTGTCAAGAGTAGGATCGTCATTAACATCTTCTTCGTCATGGAGAACGAACTCGTCAGCCGTGCTCTTACCCTTCTTAGCCTCAGTCTTTTTCTTCTTGGTTTTGGGTTCAGATAAAGTAACTGGTTGCTTGCATTTACCTTTACTCTTGACCGTAGTAGACGAGTCTTCTCCTGTCTGAAGGCTTGCTTTTTGCTTCTTGATTTCTAGTAGCAGTAGCTTGTAATCAGCAGAAGCTATAATTTTATCTGTCAGAAGATAATCGGGAATAGGATCAGGATTAACAGCAATAGAGGGTCCTTCAAGCCTTAGGTCCACAGTGTCATCAGCCTCTTCAGTGTGGTGACGACTTGCTGCACGCCTATCAATGGATACATCATTCTTCATAAAATAATGAATTATAAGCTTGATAAACCGAGGGTAAGGAAAGAGATTAGCCTTCAGCTTCTTGTTTTGGAAAAGTTGAAAGTTAAATTCTTCCCACAACAAGGATGCATAATCTATATTTGCGCCTTTGTACATTCCATAGAAGATGTTCAAGATTGGACCACGCACAGCATCATGCGTTGTTTTAGGTGTAAGAAATCTACTGAGAATACCAACGATAGCTCTCCAAGGTTGACCCACTTTGGAGGTTGTAAAATCGGACACAACTCGTAGGTCAGAACATCCAAGAGCATGGAACATCTCCATGAGTTCGTCTTTGGTTGGATTCCTTGAAAATGACAAACCTTTGGGTGTATCCCGAATTCCAAATATCTTGCGGAAGTCTGAAACGGTGAGTGTCTGTTGCTTGTTGTCGAGGGAGAAGGTGATCTTGTTTGAAGTACTTTCCTTGGTAGCACAGAATTCATACATGTAGTCATATGGCACAGAAGCAGTACTCCTTAACGCATTCTTGAAGTGAGATTGATCAAGGATTGCTATGGCAACTTTGAATCCATGGTGACTGGATTGAGAAACTTGCTTCAGCCGGTAATTGTTTGGTATGAACTTGAGGGCTTTTGCCTCGGTAATTGCGGCTGCTCTAGCATCTTGGAGTTCTTGCACTGTTGGATTAGTCATGTTGTCTGCTTAAGATAAGACATAAAAGGTTGATACACAGAAAATATATATATACCATTTTGTTGTTATTTCTAAGCATGACACATTTCATCAAGTAATTATAGCAAGCAAACAATTATCAATCCAGCAACCCTTCATTCGAAACTCCTTCACTCGGAACTCCTTCACTCGGAACTCCTTCACTCGGAACTCCTTCATTCGGAACTCCTTCACTCGGAACTCCTTCACTCGGAACTCCTTCACTCGGAACTCCTTCACTCGGAACTCCTTCACTCGGAACTCCTTCACTCAGAACTCCTTCAGTCGGGACTCCTTCATTCGGAAGTTCTTCATTCGGAAGTTCTTCATTCGGAAGTTCTTCATTCGGAAGTTCTTTATTCGGAAGTTCTTCATTCGGAAGTTCTTCATTCGGAAGTTCTTCATTCGAAAGTCCTTCATTCGGAAGTCCTTCATTCGGAAGTTCTTCATTCGGAAGTCCTTCATTCGGAACTTCTTCATTCGGAACTTCTTCATTCGGAAGTCCTTTATTCGGAAGTCCTTCATTCGGAATTCCTTCATTCGGAACTTCTTCATTCGGAACTTCTTCATTCGGAAGTCCTTCATTCGGAAGTCCTTCATTCAGAAGTCCTTCAATCGGAAGTCCTTCATTCGGAAGTCCTTCATTCGGAACTTCTTCATTCGGAACTTCTTCATTCGGAAGTTCTTCATTCGGAAGTTCTTCATTCGGAACTTCTTCATTCGGAACTTCTTCATTCGGAACTTCTTCATGCGGAACTTCTTCATTCGGAACTTCTTCATTCGGAACTTCTTCAGGGAAGTTCTTCATTCGGAAGTTCATTCGAAAGTTCATTCGGAAGTTCATTCGGAAGTTCATTCGGAAGTTCATTAGCCTTGTTCATTCGGAAGGCCTAAACGCACCCTATTAATGATTATTCTAAGCGCGAGTGTGAGTTTTAAGGCATTCTAAGGCAACAAATCATCTTTCTAAGGATATTCTGAGTAAAACCCAACTAAAACCCTAATCAATTAATCCCTAATTTAGGCAAAAACCCTAATCTTGATAAATTTGATTAACCGAATCAATTACCTGGGATTAACAATGAATTAGATGAATTAGATGAATCAATTACCTTGTTAGATGAATGAGATGAGTTGTAGATCAATAAAACTTGATATATGAACTTGAGTGTGTGTTTTAGTGTGTGTTAATGGCGGCTAGAAGGTAAAACAGAAAAAGAGAAGGACGGGGAGGGGAGGGATGTTTTGACTTGGTCAAAATTTTTCACAAGTTTCACAATTTTCACCTTTAGCCCTATACTTTTCTTTTCTTTTCCTTTTTAGTTTATAACTCCTTTTAGGCTAACATCCGTTAAGGTACTTAACAATCGTTAGTCTATCTCATTGTAATAACTATTCTAACCCTCACACAACTTAAGCATCGCATCCTATTAGCAAATCACCAAGATCTAAAGCAAGTCCTATCTCATTGGACGAGCACAAGTCGTATTCTAAAGCAAGACCACTCATTAACCATTTAGCCAATTAATTTTCCACAAACACTTTTGAAAATCGTTTTGATGACGAAGATGATTTAATATTTTCTCCCCCTTAAACGATGACCCGTTTTCTATTTAAAGAGCTGTAGTCATTGTTTAAAGAGTCAAATATTGATGAAAACATTTCCAATTAATGTCTTGAAAAGATTGATTGGTGGTGGCAATAAGATTTCTCTTATTTTGACAAATTAATGCACTGAAACGTACACTAACTCGTGTTAGACCAAGTTGTAAAGTAAACTTGATCCCTTTGCATGATTTGGCTTGTAAATCACGCCCGAGAAAATTAATTCCCGTTGTGAGCCAACGTTTTTCAAGGAAATACGTGACTTTAATGCGAAAAACGGGTTGCAGTCTGTAATAACTATAAGCCATAATGGGCATGTTTTAAAAATGTACAACTTTTATACGGACTCTATTTATGGTGCCGTGTCAATATTGATCGACATTTCTAAAGCCGTAAATATTACCGTACTAAAAGACATGCCCGATTTTAAAAAAAAAAACGAACAAATATTTTTGGATTTTCTTGATTTTATAATTTTTATGGTTTTTCTAGGTTTTATATTTTTTGTGGTTTTTCTTGGTTTTATATTTTTGTATTTTTCTTTTTGTGGTTTATATATTTACGATAATATACATGATCGCGAACAAAGGATACGCATGAGTAGTTTACCACCACTATTCAGCTGATTCTTCTGCCAATTCTTTGAGAGTCGCTGGAGAGAATGATTTCATGCCAAGCTTGTCGATCAAAAACTCGATTCGTCCTCGATCTAAGGCTTTGGTGAACATATCTGCCAGCTGATACTCAGTGGTGACAAAATACAGCTCAATCACTCTGTTCTCCACCTGCTCTTTAATGAAATGGTAGCGAATGTCTATGTGCTTTGCCCGGGAGTGTTGAACGTAGTTCCAGCAAAGGGCAATGGCGCTCTTGTTGTCACAATACATCGGGATTTTGTTGAATCCCAAACCGTAGTCAGTTAGTTGTGATCTCATCCAAAGGACTTGAGTACAACAACCGGACATGGCGATGTATTCAGCCTCCGTGCTAGAAATTGCAGCGCTTTTCTGCCTTTTTGAAGACCAACTAATCAATCTGTCTCCAAGGAGTTGCACAGACCCAGAAGTGCTACGCCTCGTGTCTTGACACCCAGCATGATCGGCATCTGCGAATGATATTAAAGCAATGGAGGAATCTTTCGGATACCATAGACCACGATGAAGTGTTCCTTTGAGATACCGAAAGATCCTTTTAACAACATGTAGGTGCTTTTCGGTAGGCCGAGCCTGATACCGGGCACACATGCATACGGCAAATTGCAAATCAGGCCTGCTAGCAGTCAGATAGAGAAGGGTGCCGATCATCCCACGGTAGAGTTTTGGATCGACAATAATCCTATTCCTATCTTCATCTAACTTGGATTTCTCCACCATTTGAGTGTCCACGGGGTCACAATTTTCAAAGTTATATTTCTTTAAAGATTCTAGAGCATATTTGGATTGATTAATAAAGATGCCTCTGGGATTCTGAGAAATTTGTAATCCTAAAAAAATGAAATTTTTCCCATCATTGACATCTGAAAGCGTGTGGACATTATCTTCTCAAATCCTTTTGACAATTCTATGTTAGAGGTAGCAAATATTATATCATCAACATAAATTTGTACCAGTATCATGTCGTTGTCCTCCTTGAGAGTGAATAGAGTGGGGTCCACCTTGCCTTTGGAGAAGCCTTCCGAAATGAGATATGTTGAAAGGAGATCATACCATGCACGTGGAGCTTGTTTCAACCCATAGAAAGCCTTCTTAAGCTTGTACACATGATTAGGAAACTCCGTGCTAACGAACCCATCCGGCTGACTAACATAGACTTCTTCCCTTAGTTCACCATTCAAAAATGTCGTCATCACATCCATTTGATAGACGATCATGTTCATATGAGCAGCATACGCAAGGAATAGTCTAATAGCCTCCAATCTTGCAACAGGAGCAAAAGATTCTTCGAAGTCGATACCCAAGGCTTGTTTGTATCCTCTAGCAACCAATCTTGCCTTATTCTTCAAGACTCCACCCATCGCATCGAGTCTAACCTTATAAACCCACAACAAAGTAAGGATGTTAACCTTGTCAGGGGGAGGAACTAATTCCCATACTTCAAGTCTTTGGAATTTATTTAGTTCCTCTTGCATGGCTTCAATGCAAGATGATTGAGTCATAGCCTGTTGCCAGTTTTTAGGTTCAACTTCAGAGAGAAATGCATCAAAATAGCAATAGAGTGCACTCTCTTGTAATTGATGGCGTGTAGAGACTGGTCGATCGAGACTTCCAATGACATTCCTAATTGGGTGATCTTTTGTCCATTTGGTGCTATGATTTTCAATCCGTGGTGGTCTGGAGTGAACAATTGAAGGAGCTTCTTCTGAGGTAGACGCGGCTGAAGGGTTTTCAGGTATCGGTATACCAAAGAAAGGAAGCTCTTGTAGGTGAGCATATTCCAAATCGTGATCAATAGAATCCTCTTCAACATCATTAGGCACAAGTAAGGGTGACGATTCAGGTGTAGTTTGAGAATTACTTGGTTGAGGTGCATCCGGTTCAATGTTAATTGAAGATGCATTTGATAAAGCTTCATTAGCTTGAGCAACAACTTCAGGGATTGGAGCTATCACTACAGGTGCTGGAACTTCATCATTTGGGGATCAAAGAATTCATCAAACAACGGTTGAAATAGTTTGTCCCACTCGGGCCTTGTAGGTGGTAAAAATGATGTAGAAGTAGGATTATTGGGAACTAATCCGGAACTAATAGCACCGGTTCCCATCTCATGAAGCGCGGGTTCAGAGCTGCGTTGCTCAGAAGCCATCGCTGTCAGCTCATCAAAATCTGCGTCCATAGTTTCTACTATCTTACCAAGACGACGGTTGTAAATTCGGTATGCTTTCTTGGAGGGTGAGTAACCAATGAAAATACCTATATCGGCTTTCGGTTGAAGCTTGCCCAAGTTCTCACTATTAATGTTTGGATAACAAAGAGCCCCAAACACATGAAAGAATGAAACATCGGGTTTACGATCATGTAGAAGCTCGTAAGGTGTTTTTCCATGGCGTTTCCGAATGATAGAGCGGTTTTGGGTGAAACATGCAGTAGATATAGCTTCTGCCCACAAGAATAATGGAGCGTTCGCATAAATCAGCATAGTCCTAGCAGCTTCCATAAGCGTACGATTCCGTCCTTCAACGACACCGTTTTGTTGTGGAGTACGTGCAGCGGATGTTTCATGTGAGATACCAACTTCTTCATAGTAATCACGAAGAGTCTGGTTGACGAACTCTGTTCCATTATCTGTACGAATACGGCGGACAGTAGTATTTAAACGTACCTGAATGAATTTCAGAAAAGTGATGATAGCCTTCGGTGCTTCATCCTTTGTACGTAGAAATCTTACCCATGTAAACTTGGAGAAATCATCCACAATAACAAGAATGAATTTCTTACCGCTCACACTTTCGGTTCGCATTGGCCCACAAAGATCCATATGCAAAAGATGAAGTTTTTCTTGATTGGTGTCTTCAGCTTTGGACTTGTATGACTTCTTGGTGCTTTTCCCCCTTGAACACGCGGAACATAAATGGTCCTTGTGAAATTTGAGCTTTGGAAGACCACGAACTAATTCGTTTTTAGCCAAATGATTAATAGCATCAAAGTTGAGATGAGATAATCTGCGATGCCATAACCATGACTTGGTCTTAGATGCTTTGGAGAGAAGACATACTGGAGAGGCGGCCATCATGTCTTGTAGGGACAACGTATAAAGATTTGCACCACGAGATCCCTTCAACAAGTATTTTCCTTCCAAGTTGCGGATGAAACAAGTATGTTGTCGAAAAGCAACCTCTAGGTTGGAATCACAAAACTGTCATACTGAGAATAAATTATGACCAAGACCTTCTACATAGTATACCCTTGAAATCGTAACGTTTCCAATCTGATATTCACCATACCCCATTATCTTTGCAATATGATCATTACCGAATTTAACCGTTCCAAGAAACTTGCTGACGAAATTTCGGAGCATCGAGCGATCTCCGGTCATATGCTTTGAGCAACCGGAGTCCAAATACCAGAGGATGATTTGGACCACCTGAAAATATCACCAGACGAGGACAATGTATAGGTTTCGGAATGTGAATGTTCCTTGTTATTAGCAGGTACAGATTGAATGATCTTAGATTTGCTAACTTTAGGTTTCTTAGATTTCCTAGCCTTCTTCCTAGTTGGTGGTGTAGATTCAAGTTGGCTTAAATCCTGAGGTATTTCTTCACTGATAGGCACTATAGTGGGAGCTGACCTAATTAAAGGGCGCGGTTTCCATACTTTAGTGCTAGTGTGCCTAACTAAAGGACGCTGAGACCTAACCTTAATGGATGCATTCCTAGTTAAAGGGCACATTTTTCCATCTAATGTGAAGGTCCTACCAGTGGGACGCCATTGCCATCCAACTTGGGTACGAGTTCTCCCAGTTGGCTTCCATTCAAGATCATTCCTAATAGCATTCATTTCATTCACATGATCAATAAGACACAAATCATGACGTTGGGAAAACATGCATTCATTACAATTCCAACATTTCAAATTAGAATTCACAAATGGTTTAGGCTTCTGCACAGGCGCAGAGCTTTTAGTCTTAACATGATTCTTTTTATTTAAATCTGAACTGATATACCTAGTGTGGGCTTCTACTTTCTTCTTGATGGTACTACTAGTGGAGGGCTTGATCTTATCTTTCTTGAGTGGCGATCCTTTAGCCTTAGTAGACTCTTTTAATCCTATAGAAGGCAAAGTGGGAACATTAGCAACAGATTTTAAAGGTGCCTTACTTGATGGTGCCAATGACGGTTTTGCTCCTGGGGTCTTATTGAATGGAGTTACAGCAATGGGTCGATTAGTGAGTAGTGCAGAACCCGGTTCTCCTATGTATTGCAAATATGCTAAGCAATATTGAACACGCTTAATATATTCATGAGCTGAATAATAGTAACTGCTTGAGGGATCTAACGCATACAAATCATCTAAAATATCCCTAACAAGATCTACATGCTTAATTGCATTACTCATATAATCATCGTAGGTAACCGGGTTTTTCTTATGGAGCGGGTTCTTATAAAGCACTACTGAATTGGTTGTTGGAGCACTAGAGGACGATGCAGAGTTGGTAGCTAAATTATTAACAACTTCTTGTCGGGTGAGAATAAGTGTCTCCTTTAACTCGGCCAAAACCACGTTTTTGTCAATGAGCTGGATGTTTAAGTCCGAGATTTCCTCACACTTTTGGTTCAGTTGTTCAACATAAGATTGTTGCTGTGCTGCATTAAAAGCTAAGCGTTCTTCTATTGAACCATAATGAGCGGATAGTCCCTGTCTTGCCCGATCCATCTCCCCTAGAATAGACGAAAGTCTAATTTCTAAGTCCTGGTTTTTAGACTCTGCAGCCCCTAGTTCCAATTTTAGTGTTTCATTTGATGACACATTTCTCTTTAATCTCATAATCTCTTCCTCTAATGCCTTAACTATCTCAATCATATTGTCACTCGTCTCAACACTGTTTTTACACCCATTTGTTATCAAAAGATCCTCATTTTGAGTTTGTTGTTTTAATTCTAAAGATATACAATGTTGTTCAAGTTGATTAAAACATTTTGTAAGTAAATTGTAAGAATCTTGAAGCTTTAAAAATTCAGCGTTAGACTCGTGACAAGAATGATTATCTACCTCATTTACAGTATCAGCAATATTACAGAGAGATCACACACATCGTCACATATATTCACAGCATCACATTTAATCATAGCGGATGTAAGCTCATTCGAATAATTAACATTCACAGTAGTAAGCACATCACACGAAATTACTTGGGACAAGAATCGGTCATACTTGGATAAAATCTTTTCCTTTTCAATTAATTGTAGTTCGTAAGCGGTGTCCATTTCATAAAACACTTTTTGAACTTCTACAATTTCAAACTCAAGATTTTCCGAAAGAGATGCAAAACTTCCTTTTAGACTTTCGACAAACGGATTGATCTCATTCTTAAACACCTCGTTCATGTGTTCGAAAGCCCATTCTCCAGCGTTTAGGCCATTTGAAGTCGTACATTCCAAAATGACCTTGTCAAAACTAGCAAAGTATTGATTAATCTCTTGCAAGTTTAACCATACAGTGCTAACAGGTGGAAGATCCTTTGGAATTTCCTTAGGTCCTTTCATTTTGACAAGTGTAGGAAGTGTACTAGGGTTTTCTTCATTTAACATGTAGGTTGGTGCTGTGATGAGATCTTTATCCATATGGAAGCGAATTCTAAAATCCGTTTTTGCAAGCTCCTGATTCATTTTAAAATAATCACACTCGGGATATTTTGCAAAGTTGTATGACCGATTCTCATCAACTAGATCCTTATTTGTGCGATCATCGAAAATAACAATCGGGTCTAAGACCAATCCTAATTGGGTTGCATTCTAAAGTCTTGGACTATGGATAAAAGCTTGTTTTGCATATCGTGGGTTAGGGGGAAGGCCTTTTTGACGCGATAAGTTAAACTCTCTAAACGATGCGTCAAATAAGTGCACTAGTTGAGAGGCAGCGTATTGTCTTAAAAGCAAATAATCTAAACTTCTAATCTTATTAGCCGCATTAATTTCCATTTCATTCTTTTTAGATTCGAGTAATTCAAAATCCGTTTGAAGTTTGTGAAAATTAGTGACCACTAACTCTTTTTCTTTAAGTCCGTTAGAAAGATCTACTCTTAAGGTTTCAATTTCTTGCAAATGACTCATTTGTTTGTTTCGAAAATGATCATATTCGGGATTTGTTAGAACAGTGGACGAAGGAACTAATTCCAAAGTTTGAACTTTTTCGTTGCACAAAGCAAGCTCAGCAGACAAATTCTTATTCTTAGCTAGGGTTTCTAAGAGTGCAGTATTCATTTGGCTAAGTAATGTAGCGGGAACCATGACCAAATCTTGTTAAGCAGGAATATGCGTATGCGAAATGGCTCCCAGTTGTGATTCATTCAAAGTCTGGGGACTCACATTGATATTACTATCATTGATTGTCTCCTCATTTGAAAGACTCACCACCGAAAACTCATTCGGATCAGCACCCTCTTGCCCAACTTGATGTGGTTGAATACTAGTATCAGTGATATTATCAGTGGTATTAGTAAGTACCTCAGATATTTTTTCTGGCCCAAAGCTAGAGATAGTTGCCATAAGAGCTGCCTGAGCAGATTGAAGTTCATCACAGTCTGAATCGTAAGCATCCAGATCATCTGCTTGGTATGCTGCATTCTGTGTAGTGACAACTTCTTGTTCCGCAATCCCTGGATCAGCAAGAAATGCAAGCTCCTTTTCATCAAGTTCCTGTCCTTGTGCCTGAGCGTTCACCAAGTAAATCTTCTCTGCAAACCATTGACCATCCCTTCTCCTCTTGGGTTTTGTGCAATCCCTGGACATGTGACCTTCTTCCTTACAGTTGTAGCATGTAACCATTCTCAACTTGCCTGTGGAATTAGCCCGTGGAGGAGTGTTGACCATTGGAGCAGGATTGATCGTGCGTGCATTGGTGGTTGATGTAGTGGGTCTCCCCTGATAAGGTTGAATAGGTTGAACCATTACCCTGCCATTCTCAATAGTAGCTTGTTGTCGAGAATTGGATGAATTCCTCAGCTGATTGTTAGTAGGAGCTGGTCCTCTAAATCCTCGTTTGCTCAATGTCCTTGTGAGATAAGCAGACATAGTGGCTAACACTTCAACTGGGTCAGTTCCTTGTTTGAATTCAGGAATGGGGACTTCATCATTATCACAATACATTGCTTGGTCTTGTTGAGCTGCATAAGCACTAGAAGGAATACTCATGTGGTCAGAGTAGCTTGATGGATATGCTGCATTTTCTTGATAAGAAGAATATGATGACTGAGCATAAGGTGCAATGCTTGCTTGTGAATATGGGTGAGGTTGTGAGGCATATTGTGATGCTTGTGGTTCTCTCTGAGACAAAGGTGCATTAAACCGATATTGTTGCTGATGTGAGGTGGGTGGTTGCGGCAGAATCGAATATTGGGGGAAGCTTGGAGTCATGTACGGTGATGGATGATAGGCTTGGTGTCCCATGATATAAGGAGTGTTTTTGTATGACAAGCTTGGTTGATTTGCCATCGAAGCTAAAGAATCAGGGTACATACCTCGAGGAGAACGGTGCATGATCACGTGTTTCTCATGCTGCTGAAGAAAAGCATAGAGTTGATCCAAATTGCACTTATGCAAATCCCTGGTTAACTTAACATCGGTAATATACTCACCCCATTCAGCTTGAGGTAAAGTATTCAAAAACTTGGTGTTACCCTGGAATGGAGCAATCACGAGATTGTATACATTCAAATCATTCATGAGAGTAGTGAATCTGAAGTAGTAGTCGTGAAGCGTTTCCCCTGGACTGTACGTGAATCTATCAAACAGATCATACAACTGACATTCCCGTTCCTGTTTAGTAAGAGACGTACCTTGTAGCAACACCTTTAGACGTTCCCATAAATCCTTTGCAACCGTATATTGACTTACCGTTCGATAGATGTCATGTGGAAGAGCTTGAAGAATGGTTTGAAGAGCCTTTTCGTCTGCATCGGCACCAAGTTGTTGAGCTGGTGTAAGTTCTTCAAACTCCCGTGGTCGAGTCACATTGTTAACCACGATGGTACCATAATCAAGTGGACCATTTAGAATTGACTTGACCATAAGCCTCCCATATGTCGGTTTTCCCTTAATGTATGACATCATACGGCCTTGCCATGCTTCAAAGACTTCTTTAATGAGCATTGGAGGGCGATTATCCGTTCCCGTAATGACGGAAATATCCGTAAGTGATGTCATTTGAGGCATTAATGAATTCATATTCATTTTGATCACTTTAAAGAGACAAATATTATCGGTTGATCGAGCAGTGAAGTAAAGTTGTGAGTTGTGTTGAGTTTTTGTGTAAGAGACCAAGATTAAATCCTCTAAAAAATCGTCCAAAAAACAAGTAAAATATCCCTTGGTTCGGAACAATTGTTGATTCGGAAGTGTTGATTCGGAAGACTTTGGCTCGGAACTTCTTTGATTCGAAACAGTTGTTGATTCGGAAAATTTGATTCGAAACTCTTTGATCCGGAACTTTTGGTTCGGAAGAAAACTGATTCGTAACTTTCTTTGATCCGGAACTTTTGGTTCGGAAGAAAACTGATTCGGAACTTTCCTTGATCCGGAACTTTTGGTTCGGAAGAAAACTGATTCGAAACTTTCCTTGATCCAGAACTTTTGGTTCGGAAGAAAACTGATTCGGAACTTTCCTTGATCCGGAACTTTTGGTTTGGAAGAAAACTGATTCGGAACTTTCTTTGATCCGGAACTTTTGGTTCGGAAGATGTTGATTCGGAACTTTACTGGGAAAAAGTTGGTTCGTGTTGTAACAGTCGACTAGTATATGAAGAACAAACCCAGATTTTTACCAAATTACCCAAAAAGTTTTGTGATTTCTACTAAAAGAAGTAAAACCCAATACTTATCTACTAATCCCAACAACAAAATCACCAAAAACTTCAAGAATCAAGATAGATTTTCCTAAAGAACACTAATACAATCAAAAACTAAAGAACAACACAAATCATTACCTTAAATCACCCCATGGCTCTGATACCAATTGTAGATTTGCTAAATGTGATCCGGTGGTCTAACATGGTGGTAGATGGTGGTGGAAGCCATTGTTGGTTTAGAGAGAGAGAATAGAGGTTGAATGTGTGAAATGAAAAGTTGTATTCAAAATAAAATGACAAGCAACACCCCTCCTTGGAAGCTAAGGAGGGGTATATATAGTCACACACACAACCTAAACTTTACAACGAACCTAGTCTAGTTTAAATGTGTGTGACTATGATAACTAATGGGAATTCTTAAATGTCGTCACATAAAGTGAGTTTCCAACACATTTAGGATAACCTGATTCCTTTTTAACCTAGAGAAGAACAGGAAGACCATATCTGCACTATGTTGCAAATTCTATGACAAGAGAAATTTTACCCTGGAAAATTTTCCAATATCAATTCTATTTGATTACAGTGACACGCTGGATCACATGGATTTGCATGGTTAATCTTACCATGACTCAGCTTATGCGAAAAGATGAGAACCCTACACTACATTAGGAGTTCTAGAAAATCCTACGCTAGGAAAAGTCTAGAGTCAGAGACTCAGAGTTTCGCAAACTCCTATGTATCAAGTTCTACGAAGCAAGATACAGTTACGTTTATATCTTGGTACTTGACATACCAACAGGTTAAGATAGGACACCAACAGACTGGGATGTTTTCATCATCTGAAATTGTGGATTGAAATGGGACAAGATCTCCACGTATTTTGGTTAACAGACTGGGATTTTGGTTACCAGTTACCAGATTAACGCCAACAGTTTGATCAAGTCTACAGAATCCTTACATCCGTACGGATTTCAGAACCAACAGATTGATCGGACACATTCCATGCCAAGGCTCATCCGATCACTTGGTAATCCCTCAGTTATAGGGACAAACAAAGGTTCGCATTTGTGCTCCTTGTTTACGTCCACGTCTTCATTCTAATTCCACGACTTGCTTTCGCGCTCACGTTCATGACCCTATTCACGTTCATGATGGTATCTCGGCTTACGATTTTGTGTTCATTTTTTTTCTCATTCTGGGAAGTTTTGCAAAAACTTGAGAGACCAGACCCAAGTTTAGTGTAACTCCCTATCCTCATATAGACGTTTCTCGTCATATTCTATGTCTCACCTTGTAGCGTTTGGCGTTACCGCCATTATATTCTATGTTCACGATATGTTCCACATGTTATGTTCATTCCACGTTCCTCATATCATGGATCACGATATGTTTACTCATACTACACTCGCCATATCTCCACATAGCACGTTCAAAAATTTTCACGTATCACGTTCAAAAATTTTCACGTACTACGTTTCTTTATGTCTCGCGCATCATTTCTAATTATCAGTTAAGTCAGATTGTCTTGCATCGTAACGTTTCAGTTACCCTAGCACGTTAACTCTTATTTTTCTCGATCGAATTTAGGGGATCTACCTTCCGTTGATAACCAAGAATTTCTTCGTATTCCAAGTCAAGGTCAGGAGGACCAAGATTTATCATTAGTGTCAAGATCTTCTGAAGGAACCGTTCCAAGAGGGAGGCCACTTGGAAACGGACAACTTCATCCGGACTTTTATCCGTTTTCTCTCATCAATTAGATATGTCCTTTCAGTCACGTCACGTTCCATGTCCTTTCAAGACAGGTCACGTTCCACGTTCCTCCTACGATGTCACCTGTACGTTCATTAATTTTACATACCCTTCCAGTTTTAATTCGGGTGTGTTTCGCTTTCATATACTTTATCTATAATTCGGGGACGAATTATTCTTTTTAGGGGGGAAGAGTTGTAAAACCCGCATGCTTTTACCATGAATAGTACCTTTAAGATCGTACGTACTAGATTAAAACTTTCCTTTTATAGTACAATTACGTTTACGTGTTAGGATTTTACGTATTACGTACGTGTTAGAACACGATAAGTATTTATGACGCACGAACACGAAATAATTATTTAAACAATAATTAATCACGAACATCCGATCATGAAATCATGAACGTAATTAAATCACGAGCTAATATTAATTGCGTATATATATTTATTACGAACACGAATAAATATATTAAGTCACGATCGATAACTAATTAAAACACGTAAATTACGAACACGAGAACACACGAGAACACACTATAATATTTAGACTCAGGAAATGTATGGGTTACCCCATGTGGGCCCCATACCACGAAATTAGGGAGGAAGATGGGCTTAGCCCATCAATTTTTACTAAAACAAGGAATTAGGAAAAGATCACTACTCATATTTTTTTTACAGAAGATTTTAGAAAAACCTAAAAGTTCTTCCTCCTCCTTCTTTTCTCTTTTTGGCCGCCACCCTCAAGTACACCAAGGGGTGTTTGATTGATCTTTGATCTTGGATTTATCGCTTGTGATAGTGTTTGTTCATCGTTCTTTAGATCCACGCATTCGGTAAATCCTTTAACCCTTTTCTTTTGATTTAATCTTTTAAATAATTAAGAACATGTTATGTTTTTTATAAAACCTAATTAAATCATAGATCTAACATGAATTTGGTTTTGGAATAAATCAAAAGGGATGTTTTATGGGTGTTTGTTCTTGGCCGCCGCCTAAACCAAACCCGAGAGGGTCTCGGTTTGGCTATTTGACCACCACCGAGACCATATGGTCCCGGTTGATTGGTGTGGGTCCCACGGCAGCATCAAGACAAGGGTAACCCCGATTTGGTTCGGGGTATGGTGTCGATTTCGTGTCCGGTTCATGGTTCTTAGTCAAAGATCCGGTTCACTGTGTATGTTTAGATTTTTATTTTTATGATCTTATGTTAAAATTAAATTAATAATATGACATGATTAATTTAATAACATGACTTAGGTTATTTTAATTATTAAAATCATGAAATTATTAACCTAAGTATTTTTATATTTTAGACTTATAATTAATTAATTATTTAAAAACTATGGTTATAATTAATTAATTAACATGACTTAGGTTATATTATTAATAGATAATACTACATGTTTTAACCTAAGTATTTAACTTTATTTAATTAAAAAGATGATATTCTTTAATTAAATATTTTAACCTATAGTTTATTCTAATTACATGAAATAATTATTAAACTATACATTATATCATATGACTTAGAAAATAATCATGAAAACACTTAGGCTTATATACTTAGCTTATTTAACCAGCTTGTTTCTAATTATGGAAACTTTCTATTTTTAGAAACTTAATTAAATAAGGCAGCTAATCTATTTATGGAAACGTTCTATTTTTAGAAACTTATTTATTTCAGGCAGCTAATCTATTTATGGAAACTTATTTAATTAAGGCAGCTAATCTATTTATGGAAACTTTCTATTTTTAGAAACTTATCTATTTTAAGCAGTAATTCTATTTTTGGAAACTTTCTAGTTTTGGAAACTTTCTATTTTTGGAAACTTTCTATTTTTGGAAACTTTCTATTTTTGGTAACTTTCTATTTTTGGAAACTTTCTATTTTTGGAAACTTTCTATTTTAGGAAACCTGCTATTTTTAGAAAGTTACTTATTATTACACAGTAAGTATAATAATACATGAAATACCATAAATACTTAATCAAAGTAAACAAAATATAAGATAAACACACTTTAAGGCTTAAAACAGTAAAACATGATAAGAACATATAAAATAAGATAAGACATGACATAAAACCATCTACGTATTTAGTAAGCAGATACTTATTCATGTATGTATTTATGTAGCATTAGTGATACGGAAGTAGGATTCCTCTCAGTTCATCTTCTTCGTTCACTGGACATAAGGTACGGATTTCCGTGCTTTCAGTATGGACATTCTTTCCTTATTAGGATTCCCCGTATGCAGCCAACTGATTTCCCGGTATTTGTTTTATATGTTTTTGAATTGCTTATGTTTTATTAGAATACCTAAAGCCATATACATGCATGACTAGTTTCACCTAGTTATGGAGGTACCATAACCATAACATTAGAGGCACTGATGTTATGACTTCACCACGGCGGAGTGATTGCTCATGGCGTCCCTTCAGCTTTTGGCCATTTATATTATATTTATCATGTGGGGCGTATGGGTGCATCCTAGTTACATGTTTCAGTCAGGATTTCATGTTGAATGTGGTGTGTGCCTTGCATCCTTCACAAGGAGCTGATCCCTCCTACCCGGAACCAGTATATTAAATTAGAGGCAGCCCCTCTAATTTGCATGATGAGGTCACCCCTCCAAGTATTCATGCACGGTGGATTTTCATGACCTATATTGGCTAATGGTAAAATATGTTAAACAGTTTTCATAAGATAAACATAAGGCTTTTCAAACTATAAAACCAGTTTATGAACATGTTCTAGGTTTTCCAGGACTTATACATTTCCGCTGCTATTAAGTCTTTATTATGTTTAGTCATTCATACTATGTCTATATCTGTGCACTGAGCGTCTTGCTCAGCCGTTACTTTCCTTTCCATGTCCCAAAACGGCAGGTACCCTAGGAAAGACTCGAGCATTTGGAGGACGTGCATAGGATGGAAGCTGCTAGAGACTTCTTTTCCTTTTTGCCTTCATATACTTATGCTTGCTTAGTCTTTCATTCATTTATTTTACTTTATTATGTTTTGGGCTTATGTTTGGGAACCGATGTTTGATTCCGGTTATCCTTATGGTCATGTAATGTTTCAGACATTTATCCTTGTATGCTTTGATGACACGCCATAATTATGCGTGACATTTCATTTATCAAAATGGGGTGTTACAACAACCACCTTGATATAAACTTATTTTTCGGATAAGCTTAACAAGGCTTATGCTATAGTAACTGCTCAAACAAAAACGTGTTTGAGTGATAAACAAACTTTTTAAACCTAAACTTTTACAAGAATATAAATAACTGATATTTCAAAAATGCAGGAAAGATAAATTTGCAATGAAATTTAAAACTTGGAACTCAATTATATTCGATAATTTGTCTCTTACAATATTATGAATAAAAATTGGAACAAAAACTACTAACCTATTACAGCTACTATTTATACAAGAAATGAGGGTACAAGAACCATAACCCTAACCGAATTGAAGTTCCCAAATTACCCCAGCATCAAAACGGATATGCTTCTTTGGATTCTGTCTTCTAGAGCCTTCTTGGGTATCATGTGATTTCTAGCTATTGGTGATTAATCTGAGCCCTTCATATTGTTGTAGGGAACACGTTTTCAACCTTGGCCATAGATTGTTCTTTGTCTTCTTGTATTGTAACCAAACACGTGAACAAAGTGAGCTGTGAGGGGACCTTGGTGATGATGTGGCGTTTTTAGCATGTGGGATTGATATGTCTAGGGGAAATCGACAAAACCCCAAAGCAAATTACCTTTTCCCTTTGTCTTGAAATGGATTGAATCTGGAGAGGTTAATATAGGGTTTATGAGTTTAATAGTGTGTTTAGATCCAAAAAGAAGTAAAATAAGTGTTTCCCTGTGAATAAATTCTGATCATTTTGACTTGGGACGTATTAATATCAAACTGGGTCAAAACTTTGGGCTTAGTGGGTTTAGATATGGGCTAAGCCGGGTTTGGGTTTGGAAAAAGGTAAAATTGGCCCCAAAACTTCATAAAAAGTGTCATAGCAAGTTTTCCACAGCATAACTTCATTTCCTTTGTAAACATCTTTGGTTCATTTGTCATCTTTGGCACAATAACTTTACAAAGTTATAACAAGGACTATAAATACAATTCAGCTATTTTCCAAGGGAAATTAATGACATATCTTGAAACTTAAGGACCTAACTTTCAATTTTTGAGATTTGCAAGGGTCAAAAGTGACAAGTCTTCAAAAGTAGAGGGACCAATCTTGAAAATTTTCAAAACTTCAAGGACTTCAATGGAAATTCATGATTTGGATCCGGTTCTTTCTGAGGCTTCGTTTTCCCGTGTTCGTTTTTGCTTGATTCTTGTAATCTTTTGGTGATTTCACGATATCCGTACTTAAAATACACATTGAACAAACACAAGCATATATTTGGCACTTTTTATGATATTTTTATCGTTTGAAGCCCGTTTTGGACGATGAGACCATGTATAATTGCGGTCTCATCACTCCCCCATACTAAACCATTATCGTGCCCTCACGCAATGCT
>JANFOE010000280.1:700000-702421 GCA_025667525.1 Glebionis coronaria | reverse complement strand
TATATATATATATATATATATATATATATATATATATATATATATATATATATATATATATATATATATATATATATATATATATAGTAGAGATCCAGTAAGAAGAAAAAAGAAAATGAGAAGAATAAGAAGAAATCCTGACCACAAATTCCACAAGGAAGGAGAATTTTAAGGGAGATGCATCTGACTTTGTAGGTGCATCTGAAATGTGTGGTTGTGGTTTTTTCTCATTCTTCTCATTTTACTTAATCTTCTTATTTGATCCTAACTATATATATATATATATATATATATATATATATATATATATATATATAAATATATATATATATATATATATATATATATATATATATATATATATATATATATATATATATATATATATATATATATATATATATATATATATATATATTACATATATATATATATATATATATATATATATATATATATATATATATATATATATATATATATATATATATATATATATATATATATATATATATATATATATATATATATATATATATATATATATATATATATATATATATATATATATATATATATATATATATATATATATATATATATATATATATATATATTATATATATATATATATATATATATATATATATATATATATATATATATATATATATATATATATATATATATATATAGTGTAAGGTTATTTTCAGAACCAAATAAATGTACAGAACTGCGAGAACCACCTTTATACTCTTAACAATGCATATTTATTTTCATTATTATGTTTAAATTAACATTTGATAATTGTTTTATTGGTTATAGATTCGAGTAGTATGAGCGATATGAAGATTGCACATGTGTTTTCATATTATCTAGCGAAAAGATAGTTATAGTACATACAAAACAAATACATGTGCATGTTCCTAGGATGCATGTTCCTAGTGACCTATGACAATAAAAATTCATGTATTTCTACCTAATGAACTAACCCGGTGAATATACATGTGCATTTTAAGAGTAAAAAGGTGGTTCTCGCAGTTCTGTACATTTATTTGGTTCTGAAAATAACCTCACCCTATATATATATATATATATATATATATATATATATATATATATATATATATATATATATATATATATATATATATATATATATATATATATATATATATATATATATATATATATATATATATATAATATATATATATATATATATATATATATATATATATATATAATATATATATATATATATATATATATATATATATATATATATATATATATATATATATATATATATATATATATATATATATATATATATATATATATATATATATATATATATATATATATATATATATATATATATATATATATATATATATATATATATATATATATATATATATATATATATATATAGTGTACGGTTATTTTCAGAACCAAAAGAATGTATAGAACTGCGAGAACCACTATTGTACACCTGATAATACCTAATGTACAACATGACAAGGCAGAGTGGCATTTTTGATATTTAATACATCATAATTTGAGAAAATAATAAAGTTAGGGGCAAAATAGGAAACTAAATTTTCCAAAAAGTTAGCACATCATAACATAAAACTGTTTACCCCACTCCTTTAATTCGATCTCCTTTTTTCGCTGACAACAATCAGATTTAAGCGAACCGTCACTTCTTCTTTTAAATTTGATTTATCAACCAAAGGTATATTTTGTGCTTGTTTGTTGATTTCTATATTATTCATACAAATCTTACGAACATCCATTACTCGATCAGAAATATACATTAACATGTTTTATGTCCATGGAAATTTTAGAAGTTGAAGATGGAAGAATGGATGGGATCGTTTATGACTGCAAGATAAGATGGTCATTCCTTTCCTCTATATGCTAGACAAAGGTATATATTTAATTGATTTAATATTTTTCTCTTCAAGATCGGTTTGGTAGTCGTTTTGTTTGATTGAAATAAAAATCTTCTAATGGATATATATCATCTTCAAAATAACAATTTTCTTGAATGGCAAGATCACTGTGAAAGTTAATAGGTACCATTCGTAGCTTTTAGGTGTACACTTTGGATAGATTTTATTTACTAGTGTGCTTAAATTTTGGTATTCCATTCTTTGTTTGTTAAGGTTGAATTAGCTTTCGGATGGGCTTCGAACACATGTATTGTGTTAGCGGAAAAAATAAATCTTGTTCACTATTTGGGCAAAGTTTAGACTATTAACATTACAATTAAACGCTCTCAAAACACATGTGCACACGAGAAAAATAAAGCCAACGATTGTGATCTTTTAGATGATGACAAGAAAAAATTTGGTATAAAGTAATAAACTTTGAACACATTTGATAAAGGAATAGTTCCATGCCTTAACATGT